>JALJCO010012027.1:0-275000 GCA_023101725.1 Atherinomorus stipes | reverse complement strand
TGCAGTTGTTGCTGCGAAGGGTGGCCCAACTAGTTATTAGGTTTAGGGGGCAATCACTTTTTCACACAGGGCCATGTAGGTTTGGATTTTTTCCCCCTAAAATATAAAAATCTTAATTTAAAAACTGCATTTTGTGTTTACTTGTGTTATCGTTGTCTCACATTTAAATTTGTTTGATGATCTTAAACATTTAAGTGTGACTAACATCCAAAAAAAGTAAGAAATCGGGCAGGGGGCAAACACTTTTTCACACAACTGTATTTATTGCCTCCCACATTATTTGGTGATGATCTAAGGGTTAATTTCAGAGGACTGACATACGTGAGATCAGTGGCTTTCAACAGTGCAAAATGCCTGTTCTTTTAAATGTTTAACCTTTGTTAAAATGTCAGATTAACAGAATCTGGTGGCCTGCCAAAATCAACCTGACTCTCATCAACCTCAACAACTTTTGCACTTTAGACTGGACAGAACTTTGCCAGGCACGGGGGGAAAAGAGAGTCCAAGGCCAAATTTCTCATTTCTGCATGATGCAGCTCTTTTATGGACTGCCACTAAACTAGACGTGTGTGTCTGTATGTAAGCAGCCCAGCAAGACAAGGCTGGATCATTTTCAACTGACACAGATGTAAAGATGTGCTCTGTTACTCAGGTGGTGAGAGAGAAGCTCAGATACAGACAAAAGAAATCAATAAAGTTTTCCAAAGGGTAAGGAGAAAGTTTCTCTTTAGTGGGAGTGTGGTGGGTGTGATTTGAAGTCATTAGTTTGGAAAAAGAGTTTTGGGAAATTCAAAATTGCTCAACCCTCCGTTTTTTCAATTGGCAAGTTTAAACAAGAAGTTGTGGAAAAATGGTCACTTTCTAAAACACACACAGGACTAAACTCATGTTCTACTGTGGGTCAGCAGTGTCTGTGATCTGTGATGAAGACATGACCACAACCTACTTTTAATAACTCATAGCTGTACCGTGGTTGGAAAGGAATCTCCAACACTCTTAGTCACTTTCTGTGGTTGTTACATCCTGTGTACAGAAGTAAGAGTTGTTTTTCCTTTATGCATCCACCTACAATTTTGTGTTCGCCAAACAAATTTCATTCTTGCAAGAATTTTTGAAAAGGTCAAAAGTGAATATTTTTTAAAAGGTGCAAATTTCCTGTGCCCTGCTATCTCATCCTCCATCTGTCATGGTTTCAGTTCAATCAGTTCACTTTTCTTGAACTATTTCTCTACATGTGAAGATGATGCCTAACTTATCAGATGTAGTCTGGTATTTTTTAGTACCCATAAATAATGTAATGGTGTAAAACCAGTCAGGCTATATTTCTTGGAAGTGTAGTCCCAGTATTGCTGATCTGTGCTCAATTTTTTACAGGTCGCAGCCTTTAATGTGTAAGGCAACGTAACTTTATCTATAAAGTTCATACACATTTTATACATAAGGCACTCCATAATCAGAAGAAACAGAAAAGAGAAGTCAACAGGAAAACATCATCACTATCAGTGTACATATTCAAAGAAATATTCAAAAGGAAAAACATTATCTTAAAAGTGTTTTTTTTAAGTTATTATTATTATTATTTTTAACCTGGACCTTATTTCCTAGTACATGCATTTACTTACCGGTAAAGTTTCTGCATCACTTTGAGACCTTTGAAGATATCACGCTGAGTTGCCCTTCGGTGTTCCTCCAGTAAAATGGGAGATACGGGGCTGCCATGAGACATTATCGGCAGCAAACTCCTTGATTTTCACCAATACTTTCAGTAGAATGAACGAACAAGCATACAAGTACTACTGTCCCGTGAGTTCAGATTTAGCTTTCCGTTAGTTATCAGGGTGTTCTAAACACTTTTTGGGGCCGCGTGTCCACGATGCGCGCTTCCATAGTACAGCTGGGAAGAGCATGTTCCCTAGACAACAACAATAACACAATTTACAAAGCTCTGAACTCACAGGACAATAGTACCCATTCGTTTGTTCATTCTACTTAAAGCATTGATAAAATGAAGGAGTTGTGCTGAAGATAATGTTTTATATAGTCGCTGCCCCGTCTCCGCCATGATACTGGAGGTTCACCGAAAGACATTTATCAGTGAGTAAATGCACGTATATACTCCCAGAAATAAGGTCTAGGTTGAAAAAAAAAGAAATTTATCCATTAATCAAAAGTGGTGGGAAATAAAAAGAAAAGTTTAGGACCTGATTTAACAGAACTAGGGTTTGGAGCAGACGTCTTAGATAGTTTGTTTCAGACATATTAGAAGTATAACAACTGAATACTGATTCTCCTTGTTCAGTTTTAACTGTTGGGATGGAAAGTAAACTTGACCCAGATGATGGTAGAAGTCTTGCTGGCTTGGTGCCAGCAGATCAGCTCTATTTAGGATCAGAACCAAACTGAACTGTAGCACCAGCACAGGTGCACAGGAAGACAGTGTAAAGATCTGCGAATTGGGATATGTTTCCTTTTTTGGTCAACACAGAACACAATCACCTTTCTTCTGGATTAGTTACAGTTGTCCTAGCAAGAAAACCTAAGGTCAAACAAAAGACAAATGCAGGAGTTGATCTAAATCAGCAATCCCCAAATAGAGGTCTGAGGGCCACATGAGGCCCGCGAAAACAAAAGACACTGACAGTGACACTAATAAACTTCCAGAAGGTAAAAAATAGCATTTTGGTTCGATTTCAGTGTTTCCTACCGTAGGCAGAGTGACCCGCGCTCCCTACCAGACCCATGGTTTATCTAAACATGACAACATGTCATACACAAAAAAAAAAGAATGGTTGAACACAATTCAATCATGGTACACATTTCTATGTAATTTGATCATATCAAATGAATAAATCACCTCGTTTACCTCAGTCATTTATTGAAAATAGTCTGTGATGAAGTTTAGAAATGCAACATGACTTCACAGCATTTGGCTGACACATAATGATTAAATGATCTAGTTATGTCATATTAACACTGTGATGTTATGATGGGGAAATTAATTGTTACAGATTTCATGATCACATCACTCAGCAGAGCTGATTTTAAGGTTGTTTACACAGTTTATAAGCCTGGATGGAAATGAAAGGTATTAAATTAAAGAAATGTACTAGTACAGAGTATAATACATATTATTAATCATCCAATACATTTTATATTATACTTATTACAAAGCCATGTGAAAGGGGGTATCCTGGCATTCATTCTTAAAAAAAAAAAAAGAAGAAAAACTGTCCTTTGACTTGGAAACGGGACATTTTTTGGTCTTTGTTGAAAACTAATTGGGGACCCCTGATCTAAATCATGATGAGTCATTAGTCCCTTTACTCTCGATATATTCTTCAGGTGATGAAAAACTAATTTGGTTGCTGCTGTAATATGGCTGTGAAAATTTAGCGCTGGGTCTAAAATGATTGTTGGGAGAGTGGCGGTCTCGTGGTTACAGAAGTGGAATTAGGTTCAAGTCCCTGGACTGGTGACAAAGGTGAACCAGGCCCTCCAGCAAGACCCTTAACCCCCCACAACTGCTGCCCAGGTGCTGAAACATGGCAGCCTAATGCTCTCTAGAGAAGTTAAATACAGAGTTGACCCTGAACCACCTGGATAAAAACACTTTTTTTTTTTCCTTTTACTTTAAATACCAAAAAAGTGTGAAGTAAATTTAAACTGAAACATCTCTGTTTCTGTGTTATGAATCATAACTGAGACTGTAACTTTTGGCAGATTTGGCCCAACAGGCTTTAAAGGAGTTTTCTAACAGTTGTGTGACATCATGTGTTGGTGTTTTCTCAGCTCTGAATCGGTGACAGCGTGATGTTACTCGCCATAAACAGTTCATAGTTGTAGAATAGAAACTGATAAATAGTGAAGATTAAGAAATCCTTTTGACAAAGCTAAAACATTTTCTCATCGTTATGAAACACAAACTTACACTCTAAAATTAGCACAGATTTACCCTCAGACTCACTGAGATTACAGCAACTTTGCCGGGAGGTGCAGGGTTGTTTCATAACGGAGCTGCACATTCAGGGTGTATCAACAAATTTGGTAATGTGATTACTTGAGCAATCTTGAAGCACTGTGAAGCTGACAGTAACAGAGTTTTTGTTCACACAAAGATGAGCTGTAAACTATGCTGATGCATCTCCTTAGCAACACTCCATAGTTCTCACAAGAAAAATCATCTAAAATCATCCATCTAAGTTTTTTCCTCATCTTCTTTGTCTGATCCAGGCTCATGCGTGGTTAGAGTCCACACAGCTTCAAATTGGTCCCAACCAGGTCGACCACAGAGGGACCATGCAGAGAGACATCATGAACTAGTGAGGATGATGAAATCTACTGGCTTTGGGGTTGACGGTACGCAGGATCATGAATTCCCTATTTTTGTCTGATCAAAGAAAAACTCAACCTGAATATGGTAACAGTCTGTCGCACATCCTCAACAAAACCAACATGTGTCACTTCTGGTCCAAAGCAAAGTGGATGACAGGCTGCGATCCAATATGACTTTTCTGGTGGGGACGAGAAGGAATAACCAACAAACTCATCATGAGTAGCTTTCAGAGCAGGGCTGCATGGTGTTGACACTGTAAGTGGCAGCAGGCACAATGCAACATCTAGAAAACTGTCAGAGACTGTTGTTGATCAACAAAACAGCCATGGCTTAGTGGCTTTGAGAAAAATGTACTGACTTAGGCCCTGATTTACAAAAAGGTTTGCATCTACTAAAATGAGTGCTAACTTGATTAGCCACAGTTGATTCACTAACAAGGTGCAACAAGGTTTGCACCTGTTAAACGGACAAAATGGTACCCAGAATCCATTTGCATGTCTGCCATAGATGAGTATGCAATCTGGGTTTTTCTGCCAGAGTGTGCAAGATATTGGAAGGAGATGACGCAAACAATCAGCAATGTGATTTACCTACCCAAGTGGATTGCGGGTGCTATGAGCTCATTTGTGTCTATTTTAGCACGTCTGAAAAGCAGGTATTAACTTGTAGCTTTATGCAGTAATGGCTGTAGGGGGAGCAACAAGTCACTGCTGCAGGGCTACAGACAAGCATTGGATCAAAATCATTTTTAAGGGCAACGCATTAAGTTTTCATCATTTAATTAAATAACAATCAACACAGAAAACATTATGTAGCACAGGCTTTTTCGAGATAAACGAATCAGAAGATTTGCAGCTACTGTACCAAAATGGAAGTTAAAGCTGACATTAATTATGTTTTTTTTCTTTTTCTTTTCCATTTTCATTTTTTACCTGCAAATTTTGATCAGCTCCTGCACGGTCCATCTCTCTAGACCGCAGCTGCTGGTACTGTGTCATATACACACTTCCTGCATAATGTCAGACCATGTTCAAGATTTCATTTGTTCCAACAGCATCTTCTTATCCATGTCCATGTAAACTGGCCTCTTGTTAGGCTCTGTGGGGATACCTGTTGTGTTGTTTTTATTTTATAATTATTATACTTATTATACAGTACTTATTTCATATTCTAGATCTTATTTGGCTCCTCCACTAATATCTTTCATCTCCATCAGGTCGAATTTCACTTTGCATTCACAACTTTCTTGCTCTCCCAAACTTTCTATGGCAAAGCAATAGCGCTCGCTAAATCCTCATTTTAATACTGCTCTTTGCACCTGTTTCGATTGCATTCGCAATCTTAATAGATCACCTGGTATCTATTTGTGCTGCAAACAAATTAGCGCTCTTTATTTGAAATCTTAAATCAGGGCCTTAGTGTTTTATGACAAAAGCTGCAAGGTGAAACCAGACAATTTTGGAGCCATATCGCTGCTGTAAGATCAAGGATTTATTGTTATTTTACATATACATACATATACAGTACATATACAGTTCATATACATATACATACACAAATACACTACTCCTCACTACATTCAAGACCCACTCTGCTCCTCATCTCTGGAACTCCCTCCCTCCTGATCTCCATACAGTGGACTCCTTCCCTCTTTTCAAATCCAGACTCAAAACCCTCCTGTTCAGCTAGTCTTATTCCACGTAAGTCCATATGCATCCCTCTAATGTTGTTTTTCTCTGTTTCCCTGTTTTATTTCCTGTAGTTTTCTTTTTTGTGGTAGGCCTACCTCTTCTGCTTCTGTTTTTACTGTTTTAGCTTCCTGTTTTAATGTTTTATCTGCCTGTACATTGTCCTTGGGTGTTTTGAGAAGGCACATTCAAATAAAATGTGTTGTTGTTGTTGTTGTTTTTATTATCATACAGTCATTCTCAAAATGATTCATACCCTCCAATTAAAGAAGGAAAAAAACAGCTGCCATTGAAATAAGTTGAAATGGACAAAAGTAATATTAAATAAAAATTCTCTGAAAATCACGACGTTGATTTTGAATTTTGGTTCAACAGAAATATTAAAAAAGAACAGACAAAAAATAAAACAAGTAAACAAGCACGATGGGGCTCCAAAGCTAAAATTTTGTTGAGCAGCTCTTTGAGGTAATCATTGCAATCAGGTGTTTTCTGCACAGGTGGGAATGAAAAATGATTAATCCAGGTGTGCCTGGCCATTGTCGTTATGGTAGCTGAGGTCAGACACACCTGGATTAATCAGTTTGACCAATAATGAAAGACAGGAAAAGAGGAGCACGACTAAGTTCAGGAAATAGTGGAGTTGTGCATATAGCCCATTGTGGAGTCAACAAGTCTTTTCCATGTCATATATTTGTTCTGCCCAGCCACTGAACCAGGTGAGTCCAATCAGCCCAATTTAATTAATTGTACTGATTGGACTCACCTGGTTCAGTAGCTGGGCAGAACAAATACATGACATGGGAAAGACTAGTTGACTCCACAATTCCCACCTCTGGTTTTCTGTAATGTTTAAGAAGACTTCTGCACCTGTTGACAAGTATTTTGGTCCACTGTTCAAGGGAAAGGTGCTGTAATGTGTCTGGGACAGTTTTGTTAGTTTTTTATCATTATTATTTTCAACCACAATTCAAAAACAATTTATGTCACTAAATCATAATTTTTTAAATTTTCATTCATTGTGTCTTTACTGGGCTGCACGGTGGCGTGGTGGTTAGCACCGCAGTCACACAGTAAGAAGGTCGCTGGTTTGATCCCCAGCTGGGGAGGGGGGTTTGAACAATTCCAACTGTGGCCTTCCTGTGTGGAGTTTGCATGTTCTCCCCGTGTATGCGTGGGTTCTCTCCGGGTACTCCGGCTTCCTCCCACTATCCAAAGACATGTATGTTAGGTTAATTGATTACTCTAAATTGTCCCTAGGTATGAATGTGAGTGTGAGTGGTTGTCTGTCTCTCCATGTTGGCCCTGCGACAGACTGGCAACCTGTCCAGGGTGTACCCCACCTTTTGCCTGATAATAGCTGGGATAGGCTCCAGCAACCCCCGCGACCCTGAACTGGATAAGTGGTACAGAAAATTAATGAATGTTTCTTTACTATTTTGTAATTTGAATGACCAATTTAGTCTTTTTTTCAGCTGGAGGGTATGAATAATTTTGAGGACAACTGTATGTTAAAAACATGAAATGGAATGAAATCAGTCTCTCTGGTCCCAGTGTAAACCCAACACAGCCATGTGAAAGTATTAAATGGCATAGAAGTAGTTTTCTAAATATAAATATACAAATAGACAAGATAAATGTTCCAAATAAACTAAGTGTAAAAGCAAGCAGTATAAAATATCCACTAGTGCAAATAAAACGATTGAACTGAGAAGTCTGTAGCAATACATGCCAGTGAGTGGTTTAAGTGACCCATTATTGACTTGTGCAATGATCCTCTGAGCACACAAACTGCATCACCTGGATGGTGTAGCTGCAGGGGCTACAGGGGTCCTGGTCATCAGTCCCACAGCTTCTGAGTAAAAGCTGTTCCTCTGCCTGGTGTCCAGCTCTTAATGCTCCGCAGTCTCCTACCTGAGGAGAGGAAGACAGTGAGTGCGTGAGGGAAGTGGGGTCCCTCATGATGCAAGAGGCCCACTTCCTGCATCTGGAGGAAAATGTTATCAGTAGTGGCTGCTTCCCACAGTCATTTTAACAAAAATATTACAGGAGACACAAAAGTGGACAGTAGTGTCACATGTGAATCCACTCCTGCATCAGTGAGCAGATTTCCACAGACCATGGTGCCACTATCTAACAACGTTTGTATCCATTTGCAAAGCTCTTTGCAGTGTAAAGAGGTTCATTGCTGCCTCTGTGTGATTTGTTTTTGGAAGCAATATGAAGACAAATAAATATGCAATAATACAAGGAAGGGATAGTAACTCACTGTACATGTACAGTACAATACTCATCCATCAAGTATAATATAAGCTGTAAAATAAGAGATGAAACCATGTTGTTCACATAAGTCTCTGTATACTCTTGCTGCAGTTTGTGGATACCAGAACCTGAAAAGAGATCAATGGTAGGAAGTCTATTCATCACATTTGTGTCTCCTGTGATATTTTTGATAAATTCATATAATTAAAATCAAGAAATAGACCCAAAGCAATTGTTATTGTTATTTTCAAAATGGGTTCTTTTGTGTAAAACAATATCCTTCATTTACGTTTCATTTTCAGTAGACACATATCTCTGTTGTGTTACTCATCACATATTTGCTGGGTGGAAAAGTGGATTGAACCCTTCCACATTTAAGCTTTGGTTCAAGCTCTTGGTAACAAGAAAGAGAATAAACATCTCTTAACTGTGAATGAAAGAAAATATAATTTATGGATATTCTCCCAGCCTCCTTGTTAGTTATAAAAATTAAATGAGAACCAGAATTTCACGAGTGGAGATTTAGAGGTCACATTCAAAGAGCCAACAGAGATGGAAAATGTACAAAGAAGCCACTTCCTTTTTGACAGGTGCGATAACCCAGATTTGGACCACATAGCAGGCCCACTTGGAAATTTGACTCTAACCTGTAATACAATGAGATGTTTACTTTTGTCACTTAGACTAACTTTAAACTGGTGCCGACTGCAGCAAAACAGCAGATACTAGATAAGAACTGCAAACAAATGGAAAACTTGGGTAAAAGAAAAAAAAAGTGGATACTGTTATGTTCAGAAGTGCAGCAGGGACATCTATTGGTGAAATGTATAAATGAAACAGGGCATCTGAAATGTTCCCCTTTGAGTCAAACTCCTTAAAACTGGTATGACTTAGAAATAAATGCTCTAAATCAATAAACCATCACACACACATGCTTCACTTTGCAGCCTTCAGGCACCGACTGTTGGAAATGACGATGTTCATTTTAAACTGCTACATCTTACCAGTAGATGTCCCCACTGAACCTTTGAACATCATTCAAATGACCTTTTTTTTTTGTTTTTATCCATGAGTCCTTCAGTTTTAGTTTGTTTGTTGCTGATGTGCTGCAGTTGATTTTATAGCATGACAGCAGCTTAAAGTTAAAAGATATCATTCAACATCTCTTCTATGACAGGTGAAAGTCGCATTTCCTAACGGGCCTGCTTTGTGGTCTGATTCTGGGTTGGCCCACTTGACACAGGAAGTGGTTTATTTTTACGCTTTCCTTCACAGCTTCCTGCTCTTTTTTGGTTTAGTTTTTATTCAATCAGACCTCTTACACCGCTGCAGAAATTCTGATAATGGTTTGATATCCCAACCTGACCTGAAGGCTGGAAAAACATAAGAATGCAGTTTAATATTGGCTTAAATTGTTCGACAGTTCTCGAAATAGTATTTTCTTTTAGTCATAATTTATTCCATTCATTTCTACTGTCTCTATGATTCCCAGCAATAACAAAACGATAGCTTTAATTGGGAAGGCTGTAATCCACTCTGGTACACCACAAATTTAATGTGATAAATAATAGAACAGAAATAAGGGTTTAATTAGATAGAAATATATCAAATGCAATCAGAATAAAAAACCAGAGGTAAATCACTGATGAAACATGTTTTTAATTTCTTTTTTAAAAAAAATAAAGCTGCATTTATGGGACTTATTTGTTCGTTTAAGAATATTCTAAATCTAATTGTAACTTCACAGCCTGCAAGAATAAATGATTTTATCTGTCCTCCATTTCCGAACACTTATCTGTAGCGAGACAGCAAACTACAGCCAGGATGACCTACATTTGTGGATATGCATTCACACTGCTGGTCAACACAAGCTGTGTGTTTGTTCTTATTATATCTCTTCTATTTTACTTGTTGGATGATTTTCATTCAGGCATAGTAAATCCCTTTTGCCTGACATATTCTGCTTTTCCCAAAATCTGGGCAATATCCAGCCACAAAGACATTTCACACAGATGAGAGCGTTGGCCCTCTTTCCACAGCTTCTCTTCAAAGTTGACGTCCATTTCTAACAACTCCTCTAAATGATGTGGTCCTATTTGTCTTTATTGGTCCTTTAACTTTGCTCTTCCATGGAAAAGATAGAAGTTCTTGTGAAGAAATAACTGTTCTACAGTGAAAGCAAAGCAAGTGTTAAAAGATTTAAGACAGACAAGCTGTTTGTCTTAATAATAATTGCTTTTTAGTTTTTTTTTTTTTTATCATTTCTCACACTTCTTTTTGAGACTAAATTTACAGTGTTCCTCCCTTTCACTTTCAGCTAGTTTTCATCCAATAAACATTCATCCTGCATGAAGCATAATCACAGCTCACTGCTGGCTGCATGTATGACCATAGCCTGGTAGAATTTCCATTTTTTTATTCTGAACAAAAGCTATCCTAAAGGATACAAATGTGCAACCATAAAATGGCCCACAAGTATACACCCACTACATGCAAAAAAAAAAGAAAAAGAAAAAAAAAGAGAGCGATCGGGAAGATGCTGATACCATTCACATCAGCATCACTGTGCAGCTTCTACGAGGAAATCTGGTGTTTCCAGAAGGATGACTCATGTGCGGAGTTTGCATGTTCTCCCCATGTACGCGTGGGTCTCTCCCACATCCAAAGACATGCATGTTAGGTTAATTGGCCACCTTAATTTCCTCTAGGAGTGAATGTGTGGGTGGGTGGTTATTTCCCTCTCTGTGTTGGCCCTGCGACAGGCTGGGGACCTGCCCGGGTTGCACCCTGCCTGGTAATTGCAGGAATAGACTGCCAGCAACCTTGAGTTGGACCAAGCATTACAGAACATGAATGACAGAGAGCGTAACACATCCCAGTTTGTGACAGCTGTACACTTACTCAGGATTGTTCAAGTAATCACATTACCAAACTTGTCCATACACCCTGAAAGTGCAGTTCCATTATAAAATAAGCTCTCGCTCCCTTGCAAGGTTGCTGCAATCTCAGTGAGTCTGTGTAAATCCACACTATTATTAGACAGTGAGTTTGGGTTTCATAACTCTGAGAACTTTGTTCACAGTAAGTAATCTCACACCGATTCAGAAGTAAGAAAACTTTTTAAACATGATGTTACCCAACCGGTTGCAGAGGCTGATGGCATCCAGATAACAGACAATGACCACCTTTTACCTGAATCCGAGATGGTAAAGAAAATGTAAGGAAAGAAATATTTAACTGTTTCAAGATCCATAATGCTGCTAACGACTCTAGTCTCAGTTATGTTTCATGAAACAGCTTCACTCTTTTCTGGTATTTAAATAAAGGGGGGGGGATTTTTATTCAAGTGTTTCAGTGTTTGATTTAGTCGCAGAACCTGCAGTAGATGTGGAATAAAGGTTTGGATGTGTCCCTGCTGAAATGGCTCAGAGCCGTCATAAAATTTGGACTTGTCTGGTACAAGTTAAATACTGCAACGTGTAAAAAGTTCAGCATAGATCAGCAGTATTGCGACTTCACCTCTGACTAACATAACCTAATATAACCTTTTTCTACCATTATCACATGAACTGGTTGGAGAGCACAAGGAGCTGGCACCATTTTGAAACCACTCACGTTTGACCTGAACAGTGGGAAAAACATTCGGATTGAGTTTGTATGAAGAAAACAACTCTAATACATTTCTTCCATACACAGGATGTGACGACCACTGAAAGTTTGAGTGTTGGAGATTAATTTCCAACCCCTGGTCAGCTGTGAGTCATAAAATGGGTCTGACCTGTTACAAAAGTAAACATACCTGAATCTAGCTTTACTGTTAGAAAGTTACATCATTTCATAACTTACTGCATCAAATGTTCTATTGGGTGGAAGGAGGACTTAATAATTTCAATTTACCACAAGCAAAAAACTAAAAAGTCACAGCCACCACATCCCCACAGAGAAACTTTCTGCTTTTTGTAAAAATATACTGATTACTGTCTGTACTTATGTTTAAACTGATGCAGCATCGTCCTCCACATCTAATTTAATGGCTGCATAGTGAAGACATTAAAAAGCGGAGCGCTGACCCTGGATTTGTCTAGTAAAACTCTGTCTGGTCTAAAGTGCAAAAGTTGTTGAGGTTACTGAGTCGGGGTTGATTTTGGCAGGCCACCAGATTCTGTTAATCTGACATTTTGAAGGTAAAAATAAAAAGAAGATGATGAAAATGTTGATCAGTCCACCGCAATTAATATTTTTTATTGTAAAAAAGTGAGATGCTTCTGATGGAGAAGTCGCTTAAAGGTCTTGTTTAGTTGATTGGGGGCTATTTAAAATGTTGCTGAATTTCGTGACAAACAACATGTGTCTGGATCAAAGTTGATGGCAGACTGACAAACTGGCACTTTGATGTTGCTAAAGACGTGACGGTACCAGTAACTGGGGAGCGGCTGGGTTGCAAATACTGAAATACTGATCATTTACTAACATGAGCAGGTGATTCATCCTGTAGGCTTCATCCAGAGCATGTCAGATTGTAGATAAATCTTGTTTTGATCTTTATGAACTGTGTAAATGTTATGGCAGGTTTCAGTTTAATTGAATAGAATAAATAAATAATTATTTTCAACAGATGAAGGTATAAGAAATGACGCACATAAGAAACTCCCCTTTTATCTTTCGCCCCTGAGAATTTCCTTTGTGGCAGGTTGCAGAGGAAGGCTCAGTCTGGTTTCTTCTTAGTACCATTGTACTCTCAGGTTGACTGGAAGATATTTTTCCTCCTCTGTGCTCAGCAATGTGAGCTGTTAAATATGTGGGCCAATAAAAAACCTCATTTTCTCAGAGACATCACTGATTTACACCGACTGAGCTGTTACACTGACATGACGTCTAAATCTGTCCTTTACCACATGTTGCTGGACTCATTACTTCAAAGTGTCAGTAATTTATTTCAGGTTGAGTGATTCAGTCTGTTAAAAGTGCTGTGTAAGCAGTCTACTTTCAGGTAGTAAATGTAGAGGGAGTTTGTGCAACTGGACAAAATCGAGAAGACGAAGATCGTAAGTCCTGGAGAGAAATTGATGCCATAAAAGATGTCATTTGGGTTAACAATCCTCAGGTATAAAACGTACTAGATGCTACAACTTTACTTGTATTACCTTTGTGGAGTGTGGACCTTAACTGTGGCCTTTTACAGAACAGCCAGATTAGCAGTCTCTGATCCAGCACAAACCAGTTGTTGGACTCTGAGATTTGCTGCAGCCGCTGCATTAACCTGCTTTTGCACAAACTTCCCAACAAGCCAGAGAGAAAAATGCTTTGACTAAGCACAAACAAAAAGAAAAGAGGCTTGGACCAAACAAATCTGAACATCATTTTTTATCCTCAAATACTCAAGTTAAAGTTCTCATTCCTGAGGAGGGCTTAAAAACATCTCTGGATTAATGTCTTAGAAGAAGAGAAACTTTATTAGTACTCAACCGCTTTGATTAATCATTAGGTTTTTGTTGTATAAAATCACACCTAAAGAAAGAAGAATATGTCAATAGAGAAGTGATGAATGAATAAAAACTACATTTAATTCATTTGAACATCATTGAACAGCAGGACTTCCACAGGGATAAACTTTCACCTGTAACCTTTGTGTGAACTAGTGACGGGCTTCTCAATTGATTGATGAACGTTCAGACCTGCTGTTTTATTGTTTAGATACGTGTGCTGTTGACTTGCATCTATGCACATTTATAAAAAGCAGCAGTTGTAATTAAAGAATTTAAAGTCATATATGGAAAAAAAGCAAACAGCTCCCTGTACCACACACACACATACTCACAACTTTACTGTATGTGTGGGAAGAGAAGATCTCATACTCAGTGTGCACATGCAAACAAAGAGTTTCAGCAACAGCTCCTGATGGACCTTTAGATAGCTGAAAATCAATGTACCAGCAGGATTTGATGTGGGTTTGAGACACAGGCTCTTCCTGCTGCTCCCTTGCAACTTGCCTTGCAGAGTTGAGCCATCAGCATGTTAAATAATGTTATTTAACGTAATAATAATAGTTAAGCATTGTTCTATATTAGTCCATATCAGGTTTTTCTATGTTCAATTTACAATATCAACAATGGTATTAGGCAGAGGGTGGCAAAGATGCACCTTTATGACCTCATCTAACAAAGTCAATCTCTCTCTCTGTCTCTGATCAGAGAATATCAGTTTTACCTTTTGTCTTACTATAATTTGTTGGTGTGAAGTGATTTTATGAGTGTCAAAGAAACTGATTCATTCGATGTTTCAGGAATTAATTTAACCTAAATTGGTGAACATCCTTTTAAAACTTCAGCCACTAGACTTGCGATATAACAGACAAATGGACATCATTATCATCTGTAGCAACTAAATGTGGCTTTTGCCCTAAACAAACAATGTAATGGAATATGATGATGTTTGTTTCCAACAGGTAACAGTGCTCACATAATGCATATTGACACAAAAGCATCTGATATGTGTTTTTCCTTTTTCATGCCTCTCTGTGTGAATCGCTTACATCTGTTGATCATCTGCAAACAAATGTAGGAACAAATCATGCATGCCAGCCTGTAACACTGTCAAAAAATGACTTGAGAATTTGGAAATCCACCTTGTTTTTGCATCATCGGTCTAAAAAAACAACAACAAGAAGTGGCCTTTAAACCAGGACAGAGGCCTTCAATGTCTTTAAGCACTTTTTTAATGCAGAATTCTTTGTTCAATCAATGATGTGAAGCTGCAGACAGGGCTGCAAATCAAAACCATAAAATATCAGGCACCATGCATTATGATTGGGCTGAAGTTTTTGTGACAGGAAGTGGCTTTAGTCTGCCAAAATCTTTATTCATCCAGACACATCTCATAATTCCCAAAGGGTGGGCTGATGCCTTTTGACACTTAAAGCTGTCAGTTTACAGATCCTGTGCGAAAAAAAGATTCTGCTGAGCTCAAATGAAGTAGCTAAAGTTTATCATTCTATACACAGCAATATATACCTTTCTAAGCAATCATAAGAGTCATAACATATCTTATTTAAAGAAAAGAATAAAATTAATTACCTGAAGCATCATTGCATCATTCCCCCCACCCCCACTGTTACACTATCACAAACTGAAGCAGGGTGGCCAACTCCGCGTGGGCCACTGTCCTGCATATATTAGACTTTTCCCTGTTTCGCCACACCAGGGTCAAATTAAACGGGTCACTGTGGAAAACCACAAAGACAACAAGCTGACAGATTCATTTCATTTGAATCAGGTGTGTTGAACCAGGAAACCATCTAAAGCCTGCAAGATAGTGGCACCTCAAGGACTGGAGTTGTCCATCCCTGAACTAAACGAATAGACTTTGGTGTGGAATATTTAGACTTGCCATCTGTTTTTAAAGAAAGACAGAAGAAGCCACCTGAGATGCATGCTTTCTCTGAAATTTCATGAAAAAAAAAAAGTATCCTGCATTCTTTCTACGTCCACAAGATGCAAATGGGAGACAAAAAAAAAAAAAACACCAGACATTCACTTTTCTGTCCCACAATGAACAGTTAATGTGGGTGAGTTAGAAAAATACAATGTTTTTATTCATGGTCATCAGCACGTGTAGGACTCACATGTTTGCATGCACCAGACGTGCGTAGATGAGAGCTTGCATGACTGCTTGTGTCTGGATGCAGCTACATCTGTGTATCTTTAAGAAGTGTAAAGTGTGTGTCAGGTTGTTTATCTATTGATCCGGTGTGTGTGACGGAATAGACACCGTCTCAAATTGATCTTCTCGGTCCCACTTTTCTTGAGTAAGAACATAAAGGCCGATTGTTGACCCCTTATTGTAATCCCCGGCCTGATAGCGGAAGATAAACAACAGTGGGCTTGCGCACTGGTACCATTATCATAAGTCTGAATACAGTACAAGGCTTTAACATTTTATCTTACAGTTTTTCATTAATTCATTCAAAAGAGAGAGACAATAGAAGGATATAGATGAAAAAGTGCAGATATTTGGGAAAAACAACCTCAAAGCAGCTCTCCTAGATAGGATTACTGATTCAACACATCAATGTGTTCAGATGATTTGGATCTATTGTTATTCTAAATCTGTTTATTTGCCCTTACTCTGTAATCCTGATGAGCACAGACAGAAAAAACCATCAGACAATACTGTGATTGGGAATGAGCATTAGTGAGGTGATAATTGTCAACACTGTAACTGATCGAGTCTGAATGACTAGTATTGAGAATACATTAAATGATTTTTAATAAATAGTCAACACATATATCAAGATTTAGTGTTCTGATTACATCTTGGTATTGAAGTGGGGACTACATAAATACTGATAGGATGGAGACTCTTCAGATAAAGGTCTGAAATGATGCAGTTCTCCAGCCATTAGAGTAAAAAAAGATAAACTGTTGATTTGCAACTAATTATCAAACTACAATAATAAAAAGCACCCAAATCCAGCAACAGCATCACCACAAGACTTAATGTGCACACTTGTTAGAAAAGAACCAAGAGTTATGTGCAATATCAAAACTTTTGAGTTGGAGATGCTTACAAATTGGATTTAATGGGGGAGTGTCTCCAAACTGGTAGAGTATGATTAATAATGAGTAAGTATTAAAATTGCACAATAATTCATTAGAAAGGTCTCACTAAATTGTCATATTTGCATATTACTCAAATATTCTTGATGCATGCGAGGTACAACTTTTTTTCTATTCAATACTGACATCTTATGTCCATCCATTCCATAATAAAAACACTAAAAACTAAAATAGCTTCATAATTTTGTATTGATTTAATTTAGTTTTACAAAATTTAGTTAGAAAGCCAGATAGTTTGGCTGTGAGGAGAGAAGTACAGAATTGTTGCATGATGCAATACTCTTGAGTTAATCCTTTTAATAGAAACCACCATACTCTTCGCTGCTGATGATGTAATAAGACACACTAGAAATCCTAGGGGACAAAAAGACACATAAAAAGATAATCATCGAGGCTGACATACATCCAGGTCTTTATCTTTTTGTCAACTCACCGTTTTCTGTCTCTGAGCCCTTCTCTGACACAGTAAAATGTCTGAACTCCAGTCAAACTTAAGGACTGGGACCCAGAGCAGGTCAAGTTAATATGTGACCAGCTTTGGCTTCTGAGCACCGTTGTGAAATCATTGTGAGGATACGTGCAGGGCTTTGTGAAGCTGTCAAGAAGGGTTAATGGTCAAAGGGAGCTTATCTCAGCAATTGACCCGCTTCTATAAAAATGCTGGGATGGCAGACACAGAGTGGAAATTTTTCTTTTAGCGCTGATCCTTCGAACTGTCAACTGTCTTTTTGTTCATATATTCATCAACGCCTTCATCTTCAATCCATCATGGGAGTTGCCTACAGTGTTGGAGAGTAAGTAAAACTAATCTCTGATGCATCTGTGAACATTGTGATGCTGGATGCTGAACATGGTGGTTTCCTCTGAAGTTTAATGAGCATGAGAGCATTTTTAATTTGCATTTTTAACTTAATCAGAAAAGCAATGTGTGCTTACAAGACTATTTACTGCTAACAATGCAAGACTCTAAACTTCAGTTTCACTGAGCTGAACTCATTGTTGCAGCATGCAATAAACATAATAAAGCAAAGTTATATGGAATCATCCACTGTTCAAATGGCTGCTGTCACTGTGATGTCTGTGCAAAAGGAAGGATTGAAAAGGTAGTTGTTGTTTTATCATAGTAAAAATGCTACTGCAGAGCAGCTTTGGAGTCAGAAGAGTTTAAATATGGGTGGATGTAAAAAGAAAGAAAGAGAAAGAAAGGAAAGGACAGAGAAAAGCTTGTTTTGAACTGTCACCAAAAAGTGGTTTCTTGTGGAACACCCTTTAAAGTTGCATACTGCAACATGAAAACCTCCAAAGAGGAGTTTGTAATTCTCACGTGTATTCACATATACAGGTAACCACAGGGCTCCATGACTAATGGTTAGAGCATTAAATGCATCTTGATGTTGTAGCTATTCATGTCCAGACATATCTCGACATGTGTTAATGACAGTTAGTTCCAACTGCCACTTTATTACCACACATGCAAAATGTAGAAAAGATCCAACATACAGTACAATTATTTACTGTGTTTTTTCTTTATTTCCTCTTTCTTCTGTTTTTTTCTTTGTTTGGTTTTTTGCTTGGGGTTGTTTCGGTAATATCTTCTGTCTTTAGTCTTTCATCAGCTTAGAGACCTCTCCTTCCCCCTCCCTGTTTTTGGGCTGCTTCCTCCCGTCCGATTCCTCTTTTCTCTCGTTTTTCCTCTTTTCTGTTCTGGGGGAATTAGCCCTTATTTACTCTGATTCCTCTTGCTTTCTCCTCTCTTCTTGCTTTTTATCTTCAGCCTTGGTCCTTTTCAGTCTCGTTTGTTTGATAGTTCCTCTTTCTCTTTTAAGTCGTCGTGTCTTTTTGGTTTCTTTTAGTTTTCAGGTCGCCCTTTTCGTTATGTGGGTCTCCCAGCCCCTTCTCTGATGTGCTCTTCCGCTCTCTTTAAAGTCCCCCCTTCCCTCAGCCCCTCCTCCTTCTTCTCCCGGTTGTGGGTCTGTTTCTTTTTTTTCCCTTTTCTCCTTTTTTTTTTTCGATGAATTATGTTAAAATGGCCTGTAGTTATCTCAACAATAACTATTGACCACATGAATGAACACCTGAGCTGCAGCTGAGCAAGTATGATGATTTTTCATTAGTAATAAGATGCACGTTCTCTTTGCCTACAGGGCTGAGCACCTCTTCACCTTCTTTGTGGAATGGTCACCAGAAATCTACACCAAAGACAAGAAGAGGCGCAGTCAGCCTCGCTACCTCATCAGAGAAGAACACCAGAAGAGTTATCTGATCGTGGAAAAAGATGTAGCTGCGATCAACAAGCTGCTCAGCAAACCTGTCAGAAAGTCCAAACCTGACAAAAACTGGGAGGTAAGTTTTCCACAAACACAATTAATGTGGAATTAAATCCAACAAAACCCTGCAAAGTTTATGTATTCTGACCAGAAAAATCTCTTCTATTTAAAACAATACAATGTTGCATGAAATCATTTAGTGGGATCATGAGAGCAGAAATAGTCCTCCTACAGCAACCTAGGAAGCCGAGCTGATGGCAGTTATCCCTGAACTTGTAGGAAATCCCACTGACTATATATGGACATCCTTTCTTCTACGTATCCCAGAACCAAGTTTCACTTTCCAGTAAAGGGACGGAAGTAACCGCCACTGATAGAGCTAACCAATGAGCAGTCATCTACTCAAGTTTCCAACCAATGAAAGTGAAAATAACCTTGAGGGTACATACAGTAAATGCGGCAACTGCCTCCAGAAAGCAGACATGTGGTTCAGCAGAGTGCAGAACTTGACAGAGAAATCGGCCACTATGAAGCTAATGCAAGCAGATATTAAGGTGCTTTATTTTGCCAGTGACTGTGTGGAGCCATATGTTGAGGTGAGTTTTGTAATCAAATAGTTTTAAACCATCGTTTAAAACAAACAATATTGTGGGCAGACTGTAAATCCTCTGAATTGTAAAGAAGGGGAAATGCAGGGCATGAAACATGTGAAGAAAAAAAATCAACTTTTAAAACATTTGTTTTCTCACCATCTTGTTGCATCTTGTGAACTGTTGCAGATCATCACAGTGAAGGACTCCAAGCGTCGCCTCAGTCTGTGCAGCTCAGTGGAGTCGGAACCAGAGGAGCAGGAGTACCAGGAGGTCAGTGATGTTCTCCCTGTCCTGAGCAGCCAGAGCCAGCTGTTAGACGATCACCACCTACAGAACGTAAGTCCTGCAGGATCTCAGATTAATCCAGTATACAAGTTTCTAAAAAAAATACCTCCATCCTGTCTTAAATAGTTATTTAAATGACCTTCTTTTTCACCAGCTTGCTGCTCACATGCCAGCAAGGACCCAGGGCTATCCGTGGCATCTGGTCTACAGCACAGCCATCCATGGGAGCAGCCTGAAGACACTCTACAGAAATATGTCTGACCTGGACAGTCCTGTGCTGCTGGTCATCAAAGACATGCACAAAAAGGTTTGCAACTTGATCCTAAACCTTCTCAGAACAAAAAGATAATCAAACCGACGCCTTCATTAACAAGCTGCCTTCTGGGTATTTTCAGGTGTTTGGAGCTTTTTCATCTGATCCATTCAAAGTCAGTAAATACTGCTACGGCACCGGAGAGACCTTCCTGTTCAGCTTCAACCCAGACCTCCAGGTAAGAGTGGACTCATTCATTCTGTTGACCGACTCTGTTTATATAGACCGCATTACTCAGCAAGTCTGGAAACTGAGGATTTTACTGAATATTTGATATTTCAAAGAGAAATAAACATAACCCGATTACAATCCTTGTAAAATAGCGATACGTGTTAATGAACAACAGTTTCTCATGTCATGTTCTTGTCATTTCTGCAGCTGTACAAGTGGAGTGGGGATAACTCCTACTTTGTGAGCGGCAACCTTGAATCTCTGCAGATTGGTGGAGGAGGGTACGTTCAGGTTTTTTTCTTTTTATTTAATCAATAAATGAGGGAACAAAAAAAGAAGCTATTTATTGTAAATTAATAAAAACATAAAGCATAACCAATATTAAATCATTAAGTTTTCACTGTTTTGATTCTAAGTTTCTTTTTTTTCCTTGTTTTTAGGGATGGCTTTGGCCTGTGGCTGGATGCTGATCTGTATCATGGTGCAAGCTTTTCCTGCCCCACCTTTCACAACGTTCCTCTTTCTACACATGAAGATTTTATTGTTCAAGACATCGAAGTCTGGACTGTGCAGAACTGACTGAGAACGTGTGAAAAGGACAAATAAATGACAAAGCTTTCCTAAATGGAGTTGCAAGCTTGCAAGACTTCATGGAAGATGTGTGGTTTCGCCACTGCTTTTCCCTGAGAGAGCAGTCACCATCATCTGGGCCAGATTAGCCCACAATCAGAAGTCTACCAGACTGATTCCCGGACCAGGTCTGTCTGCTTGGTTGAACTTATGTTGAGGACAAGTGGCGACTTGAAATCCTGGATTCTGGTTCCTGTTGGGTTGAAGTACCACCTGTTTGTCCACAGCTCTTTGCTAAGCACAGAGAGTAACCGGCTTATCATGCTTTAAACTGTCTATGACTTTAATTATGGATAGTATTATGGCTCAAAGTTCACTCAGAAATGAACTTTTAAAAAGTCTGTAGCTGGTGTGAACATGCTCAGGAGTAGAACCCTTTTAATGTAACATGACTTGATTTATTGGCAAACAGACACATTTGTGTCTGTGAGGAGCCTGGGGGGGTAATTTATAAAGTTTAACCATTTTCTTTCTGGTAAAGACACTGTAACACAATAGGAGGCATATCAGCATATCTGAGCTTCTTCAAGATGTTTGGTCTTGATGTTCGCACTCCATGAGAAAACTACAGCAGAAAACAAAGACCAGTAAAAGAAATCACAGGGTTGCACTGCAAACAACTTTCTGTATTTCTGTGATGTCTGCTGTTTAAGGACCTCAACCATTAACTGTCAAATCTGATGATTGTTTCTGAGACGAAATTGTTATTTTGTTTATTTGAAATACTGTATGCTCTGTGAAAAACTCTAATTATTATTTTATAATTTTGGCATATTTTTTATATCTTTCTAGATCTTTATATTGGCTATGTTTTAAAAACCCAAAACAAGAAAGAAAAGGGCATTTCAATCCATGTCTGTGTGGTTTGCTAGTGAGTATGTTTCTATGTAGATTTACAAGGCAGTGCTGGCGCTGCCACTGTGACTTTATGTTGAACCAGATTAAAAACCTTCCTCTTTCTTGGAGAAACTAATTGAAGGAGTTTTACTGTGTAATCAATGCACCATTTAACCACAACACCTTTTACACAAGACATAGTCTACAGATATTTTTGTTTTCAACCATCTATGTGTAGAAGGGGGAATCCAAATACAATGTAATTTGAGATTTGCATAACTGGAGCTTTGTATTATCTAAAGTATCCATTATATAGTATAACCAAAAATACAAACACCTGGAAATATTCTGGGTCAGCGTTTACCAGAGATATGCCTTACATGTTGAACATACAAACCTGACAAAAAGATTGCTAACAAGAGTTCATCACATTTCAAATAAAAATAAAATGATATCAAGCAACCCCCAAAATGTAGAAAGTTTGGAAGTTTAGTTGAAAATCAAGTGGATGGATATGAAACAATGATCTGCCTCAAGAAACCAGAGTGAGATTTGAAACAACTATTTTAGAGACAATTTATGGACCATTATGTAATAGTTAAGTTTTAACTTTTCATATTATTATTATTATTATTATTATTTCTTGGCCATTCAGCATTAAAAACCTTTTCATTATTAGAGCACATTTAAAAAAGAATTGACTTTCTCTCAGCTACATCCACACACAGACCGTAGATTTACTTAAGAAATCACTATAACTGATCTAAGATCAAATAGATTAATTGACAAATACCGATTTATGATTTTGTAGAACTCAATCTTATAGGCTACAGTATGACAAAGGCTTTTTATTGAGATGAGACAAATATTCATCAAGGATTTTAGGGGAAGCACCTGTTACCAGGCTAAACAGATAATATGTAAAACCAAACCGCTCTCTGGCGGCAGAGTCCCTCAGGTGCATTTTTACAGCACACGGCAGCTATTTTCTGGTTTCTTTTACGAGTTCGATGCCATCTGGGATCGACGTTGCAGGTCTGAAATTTGACAGGTCATTGTTTAGCAATGGCCGGCGTTCAGGCTACACAGTCTGCACAAGAACCACAGGATGATATTTCCAAAACCAACAGCCCGACACCTGACGGATATGAAAAGAGGTGTATTTTCTGCAAGATTGTAAACAATGAAATGGGCACAGAGCTTCTTCACAACGTAAGAATATTGTGGTCATATTGAGTGTTTAGCTAGCTAGGGTTAGCCGCAGCCGCCCCATGAACAGAGGCTACAGGTCCTCAGCGCAGTCGGCCCCGGTTCGATTCCCGGTCCAGGTCCCTTTGCTGCATGTCACTCCCCACTCTCTCTGCCCCTTTCCTGTTACTGTACACTGTTGTATCGGTCTCCGCCGAGTGACGTAACATTTGTTGCGTAGCCAGCAGTAACCAGCGCTTGACGCCATTTCAGGCGTCCCCCCCCCCCCCCCCCCCCCCCCCCCCCCCCCCCCCCCCCCCCCCCCCCCCCCCCCCCCCCCCCCCCCCCCCCCCCCCCCCCCCCCCCCCCCCCCCCCCCCCCCCCCCCCCCCCCCCCCCCCCCCCCCCCCCCCCCCCCCCCCCCCCCCCCCCCCCCCCCCCCCCCCCTCTCTCTCTTTTTTTTTTTTTTTTTTTTTTTTTTTTTTTTTTTTTTTTTTTTTTTTTTTTTTTTTTTTTTTTTCCCCCCCCCCCCCCCCCCCCCCCCCCCCCCCCCCCCCCCCCTTCCCCCCCCCCCCCCCCCCCCCCCCCCCCCCCCTCCCCCCCCCCCCCCCCCCCCCCCCCCCCCCCCCCCCCCCCCCCCCCCCCCCCCCCCCCCCCCCCCCCCCCCCCCCCCCCCCCCCCCCCCCCCCCCCCCCCCCCCCCCCCCCCCCCCCCCCCCCCCCCCCCCCCCCCCCCTTTTTTTTTTTTTTTTTTTTCCCCCCCCCCCCCCCCCCCCCCCCCCCCCCCCCCCCCCCCCCCCCCCCCCCCCCCCCCCCCCCCCCCCCCCCCCCCCCCCCCCCCCCCCCCCCCCCCCCCCCCCCCCCCCCCCCCCCCCCCCCCCCCCCCCCCCCCCCCCCCCCCCCCCCCCCCCCCCCCCCCCCCCCCCCCCCCCCCCCCCCCCCCCCAAAACTGTCAGGGGTCAAACCGGCGTGGAAATGAGCGCACATCTGATCATAAAAATGATCTTAAGACTGAATCCATGTGTGATTTATAAAATGTTCGTGTCTGACCAAACAACAGAATATTGGTCAGAAATGCACCGTCATCCAGCTGTTTCTCCTGAAGCAGCAGCAGCGCTGACAGATGGGGGCTGGTCGGATCTGAGCCTGACCCGGACAGGAACATAAACGATAACTTTCATTAGTTAAACTAAGAAACAGTCTACCGAATGAACACTTACACAACGTTAATGTACAGATTAATTTACAGAAACGGATCTCCTCCACTCAACTCCGTGTCCTGGGAGCTGCAGTTACCAGCGCGTCCGCCCTTCCGGCTGCGCATAATGTTTATAAACTAGTATTTCTGTTATTTAACTTGTCAATAAAGTCTTGACAAGTTACAGCATCGTACAGATCCACACAGGTCAGGGTTGTGTTGCAAACTTTCTCTGAGTCTAAAGCAGCGTTTCCCGCTGGTCCGATGCACCTGCACCTTTCTGCAGCCCGACTGTCCGTCTTCTTATGAGCAGCCGAGCTTTCTTTTCTTTATTCAGACATCAACAGTGAGATAATAAAGTCTGATTTATCTTGAAATTGTTGGCGATCATTTGTAAGATCATCTGGCTATGACACCTGCAGCTCCTGGAGACAGAAGACAGGAGGCGATCTGTCGTTTCTATTAAGTAATCTGTACCCTAAAGTTATAGTCTATAAGTGCTTAGTCAGCAGACTGTTTCTTAGCTTACAGTAGCTAATGAAAGTTATTTTTTCTTCTGTCTCTGTGCGGGTCAGGCTCAGATCCGACAGTCCGGGTCAGGCTTGGACCAGCCTCCGCCTGTCTGCACTGCTGCTTCAGGGTAGAAGCAGCTGGATAACGAGGGATTTCTGATGTAGATTTGATTGTTTGGTCAGACAGGAACTTTTATGAATCACACGTGGCTACAATAATAAGATCATTTATATGATCAGATGTGCGCTCATTTCCACGCTTGTTTGATAAACGGACCGCTGACTTTAATACACCTAAAATGGCGTCTTAGCAACAAAAGTCACGTGTCTGGCAGAGACCGATAAAGGCCACTAGTGCCCAAAAAATCCTTAAAAAAAAGAAGAGTTGTCTCGCGAAGTTGTGGTTAATGTTGCATCTTGGTTTTAACTAGCATGCGGGATAATAAATGTAACATCTGATTTAATGAGTTATGTAGTTACATGTTTAGAAGTGGCAAGGTGTGTCTCGTTGTCAGTCTCGAGTAAACTCATGCTAACGTTAGGTCAGTTGCTTTATTAATAAACAGGAAGACATTTTTAAAAGGCATGTGTTTCTTGCTTTTTCAGGATGAAGAGATCTCTTGTTTCAGAGATATTAAACCAGGGGCTCCACATCACTACCTGGTTGTCCCGACAAAGCATGTTGGTAACTGTAAATCCCTCAGCAAAGACCACGTGCTTTTAGGTAAAGTCACACTCTTAGCTGGTATTTTCGGTAAAAGTAGTTGCTCCTTTTCAGTTTACGACATCATACTGTATAGTATCACTGGTGAGATATTACTGAAAAATCTCATCTGCTAAAAGGTCAGTTCCAAATGAAGATCTGTTTTTTATATTATTCCTGTATTTATTATTATTTGATAGTGTCTAATAAGCCCATGAGGGCAGGGCACCAACCAAAGGTGCTTGACACATAAAGAACAATCAATCAATCTTATAGTTTAAAACTGATTAAATGTTTGTATTTTTATTTTATTTTATTTTTTTTTATTTAGTGAAGCGGATGGTGGACGTAGGGAAGGACATCCTGCAGAAAAACAACGTAACAGATCTTGCTGATGTCAGGTAGGCCACATTTAGTATATTCATCGTAGAATTACTAGAAAAGGTAATCAAGATTACTCAGAAAACACAATAAATCAGTTTTAATGGCAGGAGTGTGGTGACCTTCGTGTAACAATGACTATGTTATATTTAAACCTTTTTCTCTTTTGTCTGTACTGTAGGTTTGGCTTCCACTGGCCCCCATTCTGCTCTGTCACACACCTCCACCTTCATGTTCTGGCACCTGCCAGTCAAATGGGCTTCATGTCACGCCTGTTCTACAGACTCAACTCTTATTGGTTTATCACTGTAAGTACTTTGCTTCTTTATTGAAAAGTACAAACGTTTTAGAATTTTGTGACTAAAAGTTCAATCAATTGCTTCTTAGTGGCAAGTTTCTATAGGACTCAAAAGGGCACGTGACATTTCGCAATGTGGGCTTCATGGGCAAGAGTTTTGGTTTATATACAGTAGCATAGTGCTGCAGGACACAGACTCAAACTCATAGAAAAATGGATGGAATCAGAGAAAATGTTGCAGTTGCACTGATGACTGCCGTATGACTCTCCCGTCTCCTGTTTGAAATCTGGCGTTATCTGCAGATTTCACTTCGTGTCTCCAAGATTTACTGACATACCCCAGATGTAGCCCAGTCTGGCTGGGGTTCATTCATTTCATACGCCCCCCTTTTCCCCCCCCCTTTACCCCCCCCCCCCCCCACATTCTATTTTTCATCTTTTCAAAAAATCCACATTCTCACAACTAACTATATTCTTTATAATTATCCTAAAAGGAGATATACTTATTATCCTCCACTATTAATTAACTTGCTGGTCTGAAACATGTTGGATTCATGTCTGAATCTCAGGGATCACTGACTGGAAGTCAGTCACGGTCACAGCATCAGCTGGAGCGGAGTCTCCACAGAGCCGTGCATCTTCATGCACGCTGGCCTCATATGCAATGTTAATAACTGCAGTTACAGATATCAATGATTGCGCTGCAGGTGACACCTGAAGTCACTAATTCCAGCAAA
The DNA here is from genome assembly GCA_023101725.1 of Atherinomorus stipes. Taxonomy (NCBI): domain Eukaryota; kingdom Metazoa; phylum Chordata; class Actinopteri; order Atheriniformes; family Atherinidae; genus Atherinomorus; species Atherinomorus stipes. The sequence continues at coordinate 247,994 of JALJCO010012027.1, read as the reverse complement.
AACATGTGAATGATGTCCCGTCTCCTTCTTGTTGTACAGCAGGGGAGGGTGTGTATCCTTGTGCACATTTACTAGGGCTGGGAAAAAATATTGATACATTGCAATATCGCGATATTTTCATATGCTGATTTCATATTGATATTTAAAAGCGCAATACTAATCTAGTTTACTAATGAAATCTCGTGAGATTTCATCGTTCTCTTAAAAAGTCTCACAAGATTTCACGAAAACCTGCAAAATTTCGGAACGGATCGATCGATACAGCAGTTTTAAATATCCATATGATATCAGCAGATGAAAATATTGCGATATTTCAGTGTATCAATATTTTTTCTCAGCCCTAGCATTTACACATGTTGCACAAAACTGGTGATACATTGAATATTATTTTTTTTTATCTCCAGACACGCCGCGGGTCGTCCAGGTTCAGTGAAATGGTTCAGAATGAAGCCGCATCATCCAGATTAACATTGAGCTTAAAAGTTTTTAAAAATCTTTTTTAGAGAGAAATTTTTTTTTTTGAAAAAAAAAAAAAACAAATAATAAAAAATTCCCAGCCCCTTCTCCAACATATTTTAAAAACAACTGAGCGATTTTTAAAAATTAATTTTTAGATCATTATTTTTTTCCGTCTGGTTTCCTCTTTTCTTTTGTATCAACACCCTGCAGTTTCTTTTCGGGGTTTTGGGGGAAAACTTTTTTCTTTCTTCCCCCTTTTTCATATTTTTTTTTGGCAAAAAATTTTTTTTTCTTTTCAAAACCAAAACCCCTTATTAAGGTCTCTCCTCTTTTTCTTCCCCTGAAAACCTTTTCCCAATTGGGGGGTTTTTTTTTTTCGGAATTGCAATTTTTTCGAATTGGCGGGATGTCGGAATGCCGGCATGTAACCGCCTCACAGCTGCTCTCCAGACCATTCGGCGTCTCTGCGTTAGCTCCGAGCTCCCTGGCTTTGCATCGAAAATGAGGCGATTTCACCCCATCATTTTTTTTTTTTTTTACCGGAACGGTTGTGTGAACAATTGTGGCAGTTAACGACACAGACAGCACCATGTTTTAAACTTGTAACAAACTTGTAAATCAAAAGAAAAAGAACGAGAGCAGCATTGTGCACGCAGTCGGCGTATACAAAGTTGACAGTTGACCGTAAGACCCACAATGCAATGCGGTTTTCCCAGTCCCCTACGTCACCCTGTGGAGCCCTATACTCTTTACGTGATGTGATCAGAGTTGTACATAAAAATCACGAGAGAGGAAGTTTTTCTTTTAAAAATTATATCTTTTTGCAGATGCACACAAGGTTTGGTATGTATGTCACAGAAATGGAAGATAGTGTTGATAACTATGTTTTTAATAATGTGGAATTTCATAAAAATGAGCATATTGTGTTTTCATTAACATCTACTGAAATGGGAGATGATGTTGGGTGTGTTCGGCTGGTATCTGGTGTTTACTGTTAGATGTTAATACTTCCTGCTCACTGGACTTGCAAATCAAAGTACTGATAAATATCTCGTCTGTGTGAATTGATCTGTGTCTTGCAGGCAGACCAACTGATTGAACTTCTAAACTCTAAAGGAGACACAAATTGATCACTTTGATCCAGTTTTTGCATCACTGGACTGTGATCAGGGACTTACAAATCCTGCAGATGCCTTGTTGAGTGGTACAGATGGTACCTCTTTGCCTGTTTGTCCACAGCTAATGACAGTATTTTAAACTGCTTGCATACTTGATTTTTTTTATTTTTTAATCTTTTTTTTTTTATTTTAAAATGGAAAGATTTGGGACTTGGAGCCAAGTAAAAACTTTATTGAAACTTCTTTTATTGCTTCAAATATGCCATAGATATGCCCCATGAATGTTGTAGATTAATCATGTTTCAGGTAAAGTTAATTAAATTTCCACTGACCAAAACAGGAAGAAAAAAAAACAAAAAAACAACCAAAAACATCTTGATGGACCAAGGAGCACGGAGGCAAAACGAGTGTGATCATTCTCTAATCATCTGCTAATCTGCTCACTTGAAACAGTGGCTTTGCTGAGATAACTTTTATTTTTTATTTACATCTTTTCAAACCCAGAAACACAGATATGGTGCACAAGGAGATTTAATTCCCTGCCAGAAATAGCAGCTTCCATGTTTTACTTCTGTTTGCATGTTACAACAAAATCTAAAGGATTGTAAGAAAAAAGTTGTATGAATTATTCCTATTTAACCAGAAGCATTTTCATATCTCAGCTGTGCTCGTTTTTTAAGCCCAGCTGACGCGGGTCAAAGCATGAAGTGATATCTACATTAGCTACTTAATATATTCCTTTAAAGTCAAATCCTCAGATTAATCCTGTGACATTAAAGGTGCAGTTCAGCCTGAAATCAACAAGCACTTTGAATTTTTGATTACCGTGCATTTGATATTTTATGTAATGCCATGTGAGTAGATTTTATTATAATTATTATAATGCCAATAAACTGTACATAAAAAGATGGACAAAGATATTTTAATGTCACCCACAGAGGGTTTTGGCTCTCCGTTGATTGCAATGACATGAAAGTATGAATTACAGCTGGTTGGATTTTCCTAATTTAGGTTTTTCTTGGCATAGAAATGACTGGATGTCTTATCTTATAAAAGGAAAGCAGGAAATTCTGTCCCACTTGATTCTGCAACGTTCAAAACTGTATTCAGGTATTTTCATAAAGTTCTACTTACTGGAATTCCTGTAAATAAACATGAGGACAAGCAGGGGAGTATGGACACTTGCTGGTGGTTACCTTTTAGCTTTTTCTCACCTTTTAGTGTACAAACACCAATGATGCTTATAATGAAGTAGTCTTTTCTATTTTATCTTGTTATACTAGAGTGTATAAGGGAAAGTACCCGATAGTTTCCTGTAGAGTATTTGTTTTCTATATTCTTTAGCTTCACGCACACACTCAGATTACAGCTTTATGTAGGTGTGGTCGGGTTGTACAGTTTTCTTTTACAAAGTCACAACATAATTTTGGAAGCAGAAATGTTGAGGTAACTTTCCAAAAACATTTTTATGTCTCTGTATTTAGCTGTAACACATAGAGCTCCTTACATCAGGACTTCCTCCTGCAGCTGAAGAGTCCGTGACCATTAGAAGGAATGCATATTGAAGGCTGAAGACTTGGGCTTGGAAACTGGACACTGTGTCCATCTTTTATATACAGTTCATGGCATTATCATACTTTACTACTGGGAATGAACTGATTGTAAAAATGAACACTATGTATTATATAAAAGCTTTGCACTTTAAGTTTTACTCTAATTTGAAATAAATAATACAATATGTTACTGCTTTCCAGGGTCTTTATTATATCTGCATTGTGAAAACACTTTCCCTTAGTTTCATTCATGCTAATCAATGCTTCAAGTAGTACAAGAACACCCTAGACATGATTTCCTGTTTTTATTTTAATACCCAAAGCAATACATGCCAGAAATGTATTTATTCATCTAATACTAATAAAAGATTTTTAAAAAAGACATAAAATTGGCCATATACTTTAAAAACACCATGTATAATCCCATAATTGTGACACTTTGACTTCACTCCATTAAAGAGGCATCTTTATAGTTTATCTGTCTCACTGCGGTTCAGCCATACAGAAGTCAACCTGTCATACATATCTAATTACAAAGCTTGCTTGTAATAAATACATCCTGTGAAGCACTGAGCCAAGTGGGATTGTGTTCATCCTATAGCACTGTATTGTCTGTCTCAGGCAGCTTCATGTTCCCTTTGACATTGCTTCAGTCTCATCAACCTCTCAGGCTTTTTCCCAGCGGCTCGCTCCTCCACTTTCACCACATTAAAATGCTGGAAGGACTACAGTCCAGGTATAGCTCTCTCCTTGTTAATTAGAGCGAATGTCAATGACATCCAGTCAACTGAATCATTTATACGTGATTATTTTGGAGCAAAGGTGGGTAAAATATTGAAATCTAAAACAGTACATGGTAAATTTGTCATATCATTGGTAACCTCCAGTTTAATCCCAGATGACTTTGACAAATTTCAACCCCTCCTGCTGTAAAAATGATCATATACTGCACATACTCTGAGTGTATATAGTTTTTTTCACAGAAGTACACCTGTATTCCTGCTATAACACTGCACCAGTATTTAGCATTAAGGATCCATGATGCTGTCATTGTGTTAAAATGTTTAATTTAATAAAAATGCTGGACACAGTTTCTTCTGTTACCTATTTAGCACTTGTGACATTACCTGGGAGCAAAATAAACATAAAAGCAAACTTAGTGTAACGTTTAGTGCAGTTCTGCTACTGTCCTACAGCGAGGGCTGGTGTGAGGTAGAACATGTAGCATGCATGAATGAAGGCATCCACTCTAATCCATGTTTTTGTTCACCAGTGTGATAACTACATGATCATCTTTTCCCTGCCACAGCATCTCCCCTTCAAAGTCAACCAGTCTCTGTTTTCTGGCCCGTATAAGAATTCCCACCAGTTTATTAGAGATGGTCACGTAATGCTCAAACAGCTTCCCGAACTTCACAGTGATCACGTTTCCGCTTCCATCCCCGTCTTTATCTTTCAGCTCTCCAATGTTCCTTATCACCTCACACAGCTCCTGAACCTCCCTGCTGATGTGTGTGTGAGCATCCTTCCCCCGTTGCTCTGTAAGGGACCCTTGCAGAGGTTTTCCATAATCATCCTGCCTCCTCTGAGGGGCCGCTACACTCGGCCTGGTGTCATGACTGAAGGGGTTGTGTTTCTGGTATTGCTGGTGCTCGCTGGACCACTTCTGCCAGTTCTCTTTCAGGCCTTTCACAGAAACAATGCACACTGCAGTGTCATCGTTGCACTGGGCCGGAGCGTGGACATCACCCCCAGTTTCAGTGGTGGCACTCTGGCTGTTAGTCCCCATCATTGATGCCAGTCATCTCTGCATAGAAAAATATAATCTGTTACTGATTTTCATGCTGTTTTTGTCATAATTTATGGCAAAAAGTTGTCTAAAATATTTAATCAATAGTTTACAAGCACATCATTACTCTACAACCATGTAAATGTCATATGACTGAGATTTAATGATGACTAGTAGTGAAAGTCAAAACCTGAATTCAAATGAATCTTCATTCAATCAAACAAAAAGGAGAATGTTTAAATATCAAAACATTGTTAAATATAAGAAGTGTGGATCCTGCTTTCTCAAGTAACCTCCAACTTCAGACAACCTTTCACAGGTTTGGAGGAAGATAATCCAACTTACATGCGATTGATTCGATCCTCACTTCACAGTTGAGAAAGATTCACTGCTGTCAAAGTGCAACAACTCCTAGTTACACGGTAACAAACAATTTATCAACACTTCAGCTTTGCTGACAGTAGCAGGAGTGCGGATGCCTTTCGATCACCAGCAAAACCACTCTGATGGACGTTTATTTTTGGCCAATGGCGTGGAGGAATTGACCTGGTCAGCCAATCATTGATTAGGGGGGCGGGATGAAGATGTGTCCCTGTGATGTCTCTGAGATAAAGCAGATTATACTCCCTTCAGAGAGGAGAGTTTATCCCATTCCATATTCAAGATATAAAGATCTTGATGAGAAAAAGCTGCATTTGCATAACATATCTGACTGGGTTCAAAAGAATAAGCAAAGACAACAATAATAATTTATCTGTAAAATGGTCATAAAGAATCATGATATTTACAGATGCGCAAAATAATTAAATGTGTTATAATGTGAGCATAATAAAGCCACATTCTACTCTATGTTAGGTGGGGTATGAAATTAAAATGAAGGCGATAGCAAATTTTTCTCCCATTTATGGTAAAGTCGTCACAAAGCGGTACTTTGTTTTACAGCCCGGTTTCAAGCCGGACGTGTTATGAATGCGCATCCGAGATGGCCGCTTCCAGTGGCAGATCATGCCTGCAATATTTATTACATCTTGCTCAAGATAATCTGGATTTCAGGTTACCGGTAATATTCACGCAATTCTCTACTTTTGTGTTCAGCTGATGGTATGAATGCGTCGCTTCCGGTGTCGCGCGTGAGCTTCTTTCTAATTAAACTGCGGGCATCCAGGTGTGTTGCGGTGTAATTACACCTGAGCTGTAGTTTCAAGAGGGAATTTTCTATATCTTGTCACGTTTACACGTTTCTCTGTCTGACCTCGTGGGGTCAGAGTTCACACGTGCACGACCTCTAACCCTGTTGGTTATCGTCTGGGCCCATCTGTTCATCTCTCTGTGTGTTAAAGACCAATGTGAATGATTTTCTGCAGTGTTTGATGTCAATGTATTGCTTTGCTGTGATAAACTATTCCACCACAGCATTTTAAACCTCTACTCATACAATAATTAACATGTTGTCTATTAGTTGTCTATTAGTAAAGTGGAATTTTCAGTCTTCGATCAGCTTTTCCATGTCATACCCATCCAATTTAAAGCCCATCAGTACTCATCATGCATGTTCTGACTCTTGCAGGAAATCAAGGCTCTTCTGGCTCTCAGAACAAAAGCTTTCCGGCCTTGTGAAAATTTCAGAGAGCAGGCAAGTCACTGTGTAGCATTTAAAACATTGTCCAGACAGAATGATGCTTTGACAGCTGCTAGGTCAAAATTATTTTGTAGCCTACTGTACATCAAGTCTCTGTATAGTCACCTTGTATTTGCTGCCTTTAGTCTCCTTTCTGGTGCCTGGATGGTTTGTCTGAAGAAGATGTTCGCAGCGTCATGTCCAGATCTGTTTGTGCAAAGTAAGTTTTTGTTTGTTTGTTTTTTTAAACTTGGTAAGAAAAACAAATGCTGCTCACAATCGTTGATTTTGACAGAAAACTAATTTTCTTGGCCAAACCTGCTGCAGCTCAGTCTGAAACCATCCTTCTTTAGTTATATGAAGTAGCTTCAGTCTTGTTCCTTGTCCCTTCAGGTCTGCTTTTGAACTTTGGGGCCATGGACAAACACACAGTGAACTCAGAACATCCCTCTTAAACTACCCATCAGAGAACATGGTTTGTGATGCTGCAGCTTACAGTCTTTATGTTGATCCTTACACACATATGAAAAGAGCATACTGTCACTTAAATATATTACATTTATATCTGTTCTCCCACACTTTCCTACAGAGTCCATTCATGCACAAAGACTCTACATACAGAATTAATGTCTACACCTTCAACAAAACTTTGCTCTTTGCAGACAGAATCAAAAGGATTGATGTGAGTTTTAATCTTAATTTACTTCACATAAATTTTGTGCTCTGTATTTGGAGTCAGTGTGTTAATGTCATGCTTTGCTCTTGTGTTGCCAGGCTATGGAATATCTTCCTTTTGAAGGCGCAGTGAGCCTGAAGAACCCTGATCACATCTTCTGTCTGTTGGAGGATTATGGCACGGACCCCAATGACATCCCCGAGCATCCCAACTATATCTACTTTGGCAGATGGGTGAGACACATTTCACTTTTTGTTGGCCTTAAATGGAGAGGAACCAGCAGCTGAACAATTATTCTTGCTCATCAGATAGCAGATGGTCAGCGGGAACTGATTCGCTCCTACAGTGTGAAAAACAGACATTTCATAGGAAACACCAGCATGGATGCTGGCCTCTCTTTCATCATGGCCAATCATGCTAAAGTCAAAGAGAACGACCTTGTTTTTGACCCATTTGTTGGCACAGGTAAGTTCATGCTGCCACTTCTTGACGTAAATGCAACTACAGACCGTCTTATTCTGTATCAGTGAATACGTTTTATCTTTTTCTTTGAATCTGTTTTTAGGGAGCCTGTTGGTTGCATGTTCTCATTTTGGAGCTTATGTATGTGGAACAGACATCGATTACAACACCATTCATGGCAAAGGTACAGTTTGTCTGCCAGTTACTGTATTTTATACCGTTCAACACACATTTGAATTCAAGCGTGCAAATGTCGCTTTAGGTCACCTCTATGTTCAGAAATGAGCAGAATTTGCTGCAGTCCAGAACAGTCAGCACTGCTTTTGTCCTGCAGGTCGGTCTAGCCGTAAGAACCAGAAGTGGCGAGGCCCCGATGAGAACATCAGAGCCAACCTTCGGCAGTATGGAACAGAGAAGATGTACGTGGACGTGATGGTGTCTGATGCTTCCAAGCCCGTGTGGAGGAATGCTGCTCTGTATGATGCCGTTATTACTGACCGTAGGTGCTTGGTTCATTCTAAACAAACCACTGAGCATTAGTGATGCGTGATCTAAAAAATTTCTACCGTTAATGATAACCGATAATTTTCTGCTTCTCATGGCCGATACCATGACCGATGTTTAAGCTGCAAATGATGAAATATTCATTCCTCTTGCAAATTAGAAAAATACTTCTGCTGCACGATCAGGTAGTTGCTGGACACGTCATAATGTTGCACGGCGAGTGCGGCCTTATGTTGTTCCCTTGCCCTACGGATTGATTAGTAAAGAGACAAACAAACCAAGAACAGCTTTCCACTGGTTCGCCACCAAACAGCGCCTGTTATATATTGGTTAATTATATTGATAACTGTTTCAATTACAACTTGATATTTCTACATTTCTTCATTTCTGGGAACCTTTTAAGATCTGGCCATCAGATGAAAACTAGCCTTTTGGCTAAATCTGGCATATTTAGAAGTTTTGCTTTGTTTTTTGTATGCTCTGTCCCTATCAAGTAAACAAATGAAATTTTAAAAATATCGGCCCAAAATCAGGCAATATCAGGTCGATATTTTTACATTTGTACAGCAACCTGAATTCGAACTTAAACTTGATATCTATATATTTAGTTTCAAAGCGAATATCGTTTGATACCAGTATCAGGACCATAATATCGTGCATCATCAGTGACTGAGTTCACACATTGTAGTGGTTTGTATCTGTATTTCTTTTTTGCGTGAGCTTGTAGCTGTTAGAACATGAATATTCTTGTTCTAATATCCTCAGTAAGACGCCCTTCCAGTGTTGATGTACATCAGTTAAACTCTTGTTAAGAGGGAAAACACACACACACTTGCATACTTGTACATGAAATCTTGCTTTTAATTCTAAGATAACAGGATGCTGTTGTTTTTAGCTCCATATGGTATCCGAGAGTCCACAAGGAGAACAGGTTCCCACAAGGACATTCCTAAACCCCCCAATGGCATGTAAGTTGACCTTAAATATCACAAACACCCCTTTTCTCTTTTCTCTATTTGTATCTTTGACAATACTTCACCTAACATAGTTTTCTTAAAGAAAATTACATCAGTTTCTCCCAGTGCTTGAGAAAAATGCAGCTTATAATGTTTCCTGTACAATGCTTGTTCCTAAGTTCAGTTTTCCTCAATCCTTTGCCCAGCTATACAGAGTCTCATGTACCTGTATCGCAGGCGTACCACCTGAGTGACATCTTCACAGATCTGCTAAACTTCTCTGCCCGCCACCTGGTCGTGGGCGGGAGACTCGTCTATTGGCTGCCAGTCTACAGGCCAGAGTAAGTAAACACAAATAGCATCACCAGCTAATTATAGCCTCTAATGGGAAGATTAATGGTTCAGTCTCCCAGTCCTTTACATACCAAAGTGTGTATGGGCACTGAACCCCACATTACACTTATGGGCTCATCAGTGTGTCCCTGATAGACGTAGAAAACAATTGTATATACTGTATAGAATAAGTCCTGTTTGCATTAAAAACACCAGTTTAAAGTAACACTGTGTTTTGTAAAGCCTGAAATGTCAGAGTGAACATATTACTGGATGGCTGACCATTGCAAACGTCAGAGCATCCACTTGCAGAAAGGTCCTGATTGGCTAGAAACTAGCTTGAGATTGTTGCAGGAATCCAGTTAATTTTAGTAAATAAATGTCACGTGTATGCGCTGTTGGAATGACAGTCGGTCTCTGATACGAATGGTTTCAGCCACCACTGGCAATTTCAGCAGGTTGACATGGAAACGTGATAGAAGAACAACCCTGCAAGATAGTCTTGATGGGGGGAGGGTAGATAACTTTATCCATCTGCAAACGACTGAAAACTTATAGAATCAATGAGTTTGATTTCGATGTTTAACTTCGTCCCATGTTGACGGGTGAAGGCTGAGCTCTTTTTAACTTATTTGATCAGTGATAGAGAGCATGCGTAGCTTGATTGATGGTTGTTTTTTCTCACATATTAGGATTAGAGATGTTTGATACTGGCTTTTTTTTTACCGATATCTGATATTGTCCAACTCTTAATTTCTGATATCCAATATCAACCGATACTGATATATGCAGGCAACTGTGAGATACTTTGTGGTCTGAGAGCAAAGATCCCAAAATAGCCAGCCAGAGGAGTTAATTTGGGACATCTGGCTGCCATATATGAGATACTAGCAGCTATTAGCCAACATGTGGTTAATTGTAGTGCTTCTGACAACTTGGTAACTTCACCAACAATTTAAAACCAGACATATTATAAGCAGCTTCAAAGCAAGTCAGTCTGTGGCAGCAGCAGCTGCACCGTAGTCGCATTGATTTTGAGTTTATTTATTTAAAAAGGGACAGTGCATATTAATGTGCATATGAAATGTAAATATGCAGGATTATAGCAAAGCTAATTTCCATTAGTCACTTGACATGACTCTCAAGGAAATGCTTGGATATGAAGTTCTTCCAGAATGACAGTAACTTTTCTTCTTGCTGGACTGCTGCCAATGGAAGGAAATCTTGTGAGATCTCTTTGTTTCGTTATGAAATCTCGCGAGATTTTGTTAGAAACATTGGTCTGAAAAAAATGATACCGATATTTTTTTATATCACATTTTAATGTTGATATCAGATGATAATATCCAGAGTTGGGACCTTAAATGAGCTCTTAGTTGTCAAAGCTCCTGATAAAACAGAACTGCGGAGAAACGATACAGCTTCAAAGCCTCTTGGAGTAAGTTAAGCTGCTCTATTTGTTTGTTTTTCATTCATTCACTTTGAAAAATAGTTAAGATTAAACTCATGCTTGTGTTACACCAAATCATTTTCATAGTCCCAGACTGAAAACTGAAAGTCTTTAGTAAATCTGAGGAGTTTACTGGAGTCACTGCACGCTCCCGCCGTCTCGATTGTTAAGTTTATGGTGGTAATCTGTGCCGTGTTATATCAGTCTTTTCCTAGTTTTGGGCTTGCAATGATATCAAACATATTTAATATTATCGCAAATCGCAGAGATGTGATACAATAACCAACCAATAGATGAGCTCTAACAACTGGAAACAGGTGGCTTCTGCCAGACCCGTCGATATACTCAGAGTTGCCACATACATTGGCTGTGTCTCAAACTGCGAACTTGAGCACTTCAAACACTTTGAGTGTGTAGTGCATTCACGCTAACCTGACTCCCGCCACCTGGTATTTGCAATACCATCTGGGGAGGGAGTTAACCCGATGTCATTTCAAATTAGTCTTTTTTTTCTAAAACTCTTGCATGTGATTGGATAGAAGATCTGTCCGTCATCTTGACTGACACGCTACTTCAGCCACTCACGTTGAACCGAATGACGCAACCCGTGACGCAACTCAGAGCGACACCAGAGCCACCACGCATAGAGGATCGAGTTATCAAAACATGTTATCAAGCTCAAAAAGCTTCAGTCAAACAACATGGCGGCGGCGGCGACAGCTAGTACGAGCGGTGTACAGTCTGTGAACGACGCCATGATTGTTGTTGTCTGAAATAACTGACTGACTACACTGCTGTCGCCTGTGCTTCTACATCACATCCGGCCAAAACGCCGCCCATCCTTCAAAAGTCCCACCCGCGATTAGTGATTGGCTCCTATTATTCTCTAACCAGACGAAATCACCTATAACTGTCGCCTTACTCAGATGGAGTGCGTGAGGAAAGGGAACGCCCCCGCGTGTACTTGTTGAACGCACCCAGATGATGTAAATCAGGTTACATTCACGCTGCCATTTAAGCGAAAATTCAGTGCACTGAAAGTACCAGGATGTTGCCCTAATAACAGCCAAAAACAAAGTGCAAAACGGAGTAGCACCTAGCTGCAGCCGGAGCCACTACAAACCACGCCTATACAACCACGCCCCTTTACAAACCACGCCCACTGTTGGAGTGAGTGGAACCTAACCCTAACCCTAACGACCACCTGCCCACATTAGTACAAACAACGCCCATTTTCACAGCAAACCACGCCCACTATTGTGGCATGCTACCAAGCTGTTCACTCCCTGATGACAGTTGTGGTCTGGTCATTTGTTTGAGGCCGCGGTTATACCGGCTCATTAGAGTTAGCTCACGTTAGCGGGCGATGCTAGTCCGTCACTTCCTGTAAGTGCAGTCCTCTGTTTGGGTCAGCATTTAGCGACAATAGTGTGAGTACAGACGAAGTACACAATGCGCACTACGCACTGAATTCCAGTGCACTCAGGCAAGTGTGCAGTTTGAAACACGGCTATTGACCTCGCTGTAAGAGCGGTCACATGACTCATGGAGGCTTCAATAGTTCCAAGCGAACCTCGCAATCCGATTACTGAATACTAAATAAACATTCGGTATGCTGCTATACACGCTGTCATTGAATGTTTTCTGGTTAGAGAGAATCTGCTTATGGTTTTGTAAATTGTGTGGGGAAATGGTTTTGTAAACACTGTAAGATTCGCAGTCTTTGTAAAATCTCAGTCAGAGACTTGAAACTATAAACACTTGTCTTAGAATATGAGCTGGTGTGAGCTGATGGTCTTCTTCTAATGTATGGGTAGCATCTATCTCAGAATCTGAGAAAGCATGGTTGTAAACTTTGATTTGGGGTGATTGATTTTCACTTTCCTAATGTCAGACTACTCTTACCACTGCTGTGTTTGAGAGGAGTCTGGATCACAAGTACTTTACAGTTCCAAAATGTTAATCATATCAACTTTCAAGTAGTTCCATGTTCTCTATTCAGACATCAATAGTGAAAAAAGTAAGGTTTGATTTTTACCTTGACAGTTTCGGCGATCAGCTGTCGCTTTCATCTGATGAATACAAAAGAAACTTTTCTAACTTGTATATTTTTTCAACTTGTGTTTTCTGACTTGTAAAATAAATTGTATTTTTCAGCTTGTCTTTAACTAGTAGTATTTTCTAACTTGCATTTTTTTTAATTGATAAAATCAACTAGTATTTTCTATGTTGTATTTTTCTACTTGATTTGTACTTTGTAGATGATGTTACAGTTTCAAATACAGATGTATGAGTTAAAAACTATTATGTCCCTGTCCTAGCTCCACATATGTCTTAATACTCATTAACAAGTCCACTCTTCTACAACCACATTAGGAAAGGAGACAAGTGATCAAACAAAACTTTAACATTAAAAGCCATTTCTGCCATCAGGGACACACAGGACAGTAGAAGAAACTGGAAGAAAAGTACCTGCTATTAAAACAAACACACCCACAGGGAGGCAGTCGCGTCCGCATCTGCCTCTGTTCAGCATCTCGAACTCTGTTGGCTGTGATTTTAGACAGAGTTGTTCCCCTGAAATCCATGAGCAGGCAGAGAAAATCCAAGAGCAGAAAAACTCCAGAGTACAAAGATAAGGGCCTGGACCGGGGAGATATACATGTGTACACACAGTATTTATTTGACAGGTTTGAGGTGAAGCAGAAGGCATCTACACACTAGAGACTTTTTGAGTGTGAGGGCAGAGTTTTGAGAATATAATGAGAATAGATTAAAAGAACACTTTATGCACCAAGATAAATTTAACTTTCCAGCAGCTTTGCAGGGTTAGAAGCAGAGGACATGCAAAAATCTACTAAAACAGCATCAAGATTGCATACATACATAAATGGTGCAAGAGGAAGATAATAAAAGAGATGTAAAATACTAATTAAAATCCAACAATTCTGGACCTGTAGTGCAAGATAACAGTGATAATAAGTCCAGGCTTTAGTTGTATCACTCCCATTGAGAGGTGTTGAAGAGCTGCATGGCACCGGGGAGTGAGTGGTATACAATATCTGAGTGCGAATGGATAGAGGACAGTTTAGTCCTAAATGCTGCTTTTCAAAAATACTGGCTTAGAACAGTAGGGGGCAGTCTTGTTCCATAAACCTGAGCCCCACCAGGCTTTCTTGTTCTTAGGGCCTGCATACATTTAAACACACCGTTAACCAGTCAATTCATCAAATAATGTTAACTGACAGTGTCAATATAGTTGGATTAATTTTTTTAAAACTCTTGTTAAACTGTTAAACATCATTTAATGGGAGTGCAAAGCCCAACTCTGGTGTATAGCTGGCTCACAAAAACTTTCCACCACTCTTTTCTGCTTTAGTATTGCACTTCTCAGCATTGTTACACCTGCTCCAGTAAGTAGTTTCCGCTGTCTGTAACCACAGGCAGTATACAGGTGTGCTGAGGTAAACCACATCTGACAGTGCTGAGCTACTGGGCTGACTTCACGACTTTCCTGAAACAAAGTTTTATATTGTTAAATCTTCTGCACATTAGCAGAAAGTGAAGAAATGCAGGTGTTCGACTATAAAAGCACGAACCGCAACAGACTGCAACATCATCCAATGCTAGGGGAAGAAAATCCCCACCTGGCTTGCATCTCTCTGATCACTAAATTACAAGACTGGAAGGAGATGAGATAATCACGCAGCCTCTGTGTAAGTGTATGCTTGTGTGTGAGAGATGCGGGGCGCGTGTACGAATGTAGCAATGGTGTCGCCGTGCTTTACCGTGCGCGTGAATGTGTGTGGTCTTTCGTATGACCGTACGTCAGTGTCATTTTTGCACATTTGTCTTTGCTGCTCATCTCAGCCGTGCTCAACACCGTGCCTGTCAGAGCGCTGTACCAAAATAAACATCTGAGGCCGGCCAGGCGAGTCAGATATATGAATTATCTGTCTCAATGGTCTTTGAGCTGACCTGTGTGTGTGAGTGTGTGTAAGTGTAAGCCCAAGCCCAGACAAGGCCTGTCTCCTGGGCCTAATCTAGGGCTCTACAGGGGAGCTATCAGGTTTCCATCCCCCTCTACCACCACCGATGTGAGTGTGTATCTGTGGCTGTGTTAGAACAGTATGGGCTGTGTGTGTCTGATTGCTTCATGAGAATAAGGGGCTGTTTATATATATAAATATATGTGTGTGTATGATGACAGGTGACACACAGTCTTGTCAGCAAAAGAGAGCAACTACACCAGCTTAGACCGCTTAAACTTTTTCTTTTTTTTCTTTTGGAAAATAAATGGAGGAAAAAGAATCAAGACAGACGATGCAGTTTCAGTCATCGCGGCCATAAAATTACCTAATTGCAACATCAACAAGCAAAGCAATGCTATGAAGCGGCTACATTGTCAGCTTTAAGGTGATACACGTGTAGACTCAACGAGTTGTAATGTTTCAAGTTGTTTTTACTCTAGCAACAGTCTTTACATGTGCGCTCTGTGCAGCAAAAAGTTTATTATAATTGTTGTGGATCAAAACTATTGCAACAAACCTGCAATAAATCCTCCTTTTAGGAAACTTATTTTGAAAAAGAATCTTTTTCTATAGTTGTCAAGCTGTATTTGCAAATTACTGTTCATATCCTTACCAGGTTTGAATAGTCAGTCAGTAAAGCGGATGTTTTGGAAATTTGCTGATGAACATGGATCAAAGGAGGAAAGACATCAGCAATGAGCAAAGAGAAGCAGTTGCTGCTGTCCATCAATCTGGGAATGGTTAGAAAAAGACCAAACAGATCTGGTTTGTTGGGGAGGATTACCAGGAGAAAGTCTGAGTTGCATCTGAGTGAACTGCAAGACTTGTGGAGAAATCTCCTTTCAACAAACCAAAGTGGAGATGTTTGGCCATGATTCACAGCATCACATTTGGAGAAAACAAAACGCAGCATATCAACATAGACTCCTCTCACAAACCACTTGAATTATTTTGCAGCCACAAGATCCAGATTCTTTGTAATTTTTGAGTCTATGAACTGTTCTGTATACCAAAGTGTGCTACAGTCAAATGTGAGGCCATCTGTGTGAAAGCGAAAACCTGGTCTAAAGAGGTTCATGCAGCAGGACGGTGATCCCAAGCATGCTAGCAAACCTGCAACAGAGCAGCTGAAAAAGAAAAGAATCAAGTCCAGACGTTAACCTGATTGAAAAGCTGTGGTGTGACGTGAAAAAAAAGCTGTGCATAAACCTCAATGAACCGAGGAAATGTAAGGAAGAGTGTGCCAAAATTCCTCCATAACAATGTGAGAGACTGATAACGTCATCCAGGAAACGATGGCTTTGGTGGTTCTGCAAGCTGTTGAATTATTAAGTTTACAATTAAGTTATCATACATGAAACTTTGGGAATGAAAAAAAATCTTTTTTTTTTTACAAAGCATAGGAGATTTTGAAGAAGTGGTTTATCTTGCTACGTATCTGTGCTGCAAGCAAAAACCCAGCTGATCCTTCAGCAAAGCTGTCCATTGTGAGACTTGCAGCTGTGTAATGTTAAACTAGATTGGGCTCATTAAATTAAATTTAAAAATCTATATAAACTGAGGTGAAAGAAGATTTTCTATGAGGTGTCCTTTACAGAGGCTGAGGATCCCATGGAAAAAGTGAAAGTCAACCTGCAGCGAAACACTCCACTCCTCAGTAACTGGTTCTGATTGGCAGGAGAGAATTATTGCCCTGCTGCATCACCTTAGCGACCAAATATCCCATCAGTGCCGAGGCCCACATGTGGCCTAGGCAACAAGACAAACAGAGATGTACAAATCTGGCTTTGAGTCGGGACCGTTGCTGCTCCGATGGTGGTTGGGAGAAAGTGCTACTGACACAAATATGCAAACACATACATCATCCACAGTTAATAGGCCTTAACCTGGCCTGGCTAGTGATGACAGAGCCAGCAGTCAGCCTGTCAGCTCACATTCACTTTTTCCACCTTGTACAGAAAGAGCTACCTGAGCTTTACTAGCTGTGATTTGACTGCACTGCTTGAATGTTTGGCGTTTCTTTGAGAAACAGGGAGGCATGAGCAGGGGAAAGAAAGACATTCGAGTTTTCTACAAAAAGAGCTGACATTAGTCTGTGTCTGTGTCCTGGCAGCCTTTTAATGGCCTCCAGATGAAATCTGCACAGCATTTCTGTCATAAACAACTCAAACATTTCCTCTCATTCTGTTTTTTTTTTTTTTAAAACATGTGCACACTGCACTGTCAAAATGTTGATCCCGATGAGGGGATCCGGCCTGCTTTTGTAGTTCCACCTCTCTGGTCTTTTCCTTTTGGAGGCTGATCAGTAACTGGATGCATGTGTGCATTTGTTCGGCTTGTTTCCAGGTACTGTGAGGAGATGGTCCCTCTTCATCCATGTCTCACACTCATCAGCAACTGCGAGCAGATGTTGTCCAGCCATACTTCACGCCGCCTCATCACCATGGAGAAGATCAAAGAGCCTGAGGTATCAGTTTTTTAGCTACTCGTGTTATAAATGAGCAACTAAAGACAGGTTATTTATTTTCCTCGAGATGTCAAACATTTCACAGTTGCAGGGTGTATTTATTGGTCATGTGATTTGTATTGACCTGCTCCCTGATAAAACAAACGTTGAATATAATTTATCAGCATAATATAGTACTTTTCAACATTCTGTCGTTACGTTTAATTAGTAAAACAACCTGAAGATGAATCAGAAAGGAAAAATAATCTCAGCCATAGCCTAAATAATGAAAATGGTACATCTGCTTTGTGTAACGTAGTAGTTTTGTTTAATTTTCTTTTGGGAAATAATATTACAGGCGCTGTCATTGTGCACACGTATTTTAAAGCACAAGGTTTTGTCTGGTTTGTGTTCCTGCGTTTAGAGTATCAAATTTAGCTATTTGAAACATTTGTTATTGATTTAAGTTGCTCAAATCAAAAATAAATAATAATCAATAATCAAAATAATCAAAATAAATAAATAAAAGGAACACATAACCATTACCATGTCACTCAAAGTCAGTCCTACTTCTGGGATAATAATCTGTCCAGTTAGGAAGTAACGCTGACTGAATCAGTTTCACCTGCCGTTGTACAAATGGAACAAACAACTGGTGGAAGCAAGACAACCCCTGTAAAGGAAGGTCCTGCAGGTGGTGGCCACAGACCGTCTCCCTGTCTTCATCTTCTCTGGCTGATTTTTAGTTACGTTTGACGTTTCCCAGCTAGAGGTAGCATGAGGCGGTGTCTGCAACCACCGAAGCTGCTCAGGTGCTGCAGCTCATCCAGGACAGCACATCAATGCATGCTGTTGCAAGAAGGTTTGCTGCATCTCCCAGCACAGTGCTGAGAGCATGGAGGAGATGCCAGGTGACGAGCCAGTATATCAGGAGACATGGAAGGGGCCAGAGGAGGACAACAACCCAGCAGCAGGACCATTATCTGCTCCTTTGTGCAAAGAGGACCAGGAGGAGCACTGCCAGAGTCCTGAAAAATGACCTCCAGCAGGCCACTCATGTGCATGTTTCTGCTCAAACTGTCAGAAACAGACTTCATGAGGGTGCTATGAGGGTCCAGCGTCCATAAGTGGGGCCTGTGCTCACAGCCCAACACCTTGCAGCCCAATTGGCATCTGACAGAGAGCACTAGGATTGGCAAACTGGTCATTGACTCGTCATGGATGAAAGCAGGTTCACATTGAGAATGTGTGACAGACGTGAGAGAACATTCTGCTGCCTGCAGTATCCTCCAGCATGACTAGTTTGGTAGGGGGTCAGTGATGATCTGGGGAAGCTTGTCCTTGGAGGGCTGCACCGACCTCCATGTGCTAGCCAGAGGTACCCTGACTGCCATTTGGTACCGGGATGACCTCCATAGACCCGTTGTCAGACCATGTGCTGCTGCAGTGGGACCTGGTTTCCTTCTGATGTTTGACTAGACTCGGCCTCATGAGGCTGGAGTGTGAGCAGTTCCTGCATGATGAAGGCGTTGATGCTATGGACTGAATCCAGTCCAGCACGTCTGGGACATCACGTCTCGTTTCATCGACCACTGCCATGTCGCAGCACAGACTGTCCAGGGCTTGCCTGATGCCCTGATCCAGGTCTGGGAGGAGATCCCTCAGAAATCCATCCTCTCATCATGTTGTGGGAACTACATGGAGGCCACACACACACTACTGAACCTCACTTTGAATTACCTTGAAGAATTTCCACAGAGGTTAGATCAGCCTGTGATGTGATCTTTCCACTTTTATTTGGAGTATGATTCAGAATCCAGACCTCCGTGGGTTAATGATTTTGATTTCCATAAATCTTTCTTATGTTATTTTGTTCTCAACACTCTCCACTATGTAAAGAATAAAGATTTTCAACTGGAATATTTCATTCATCAAGATCTAAGGTGTGTTAAGTGTTCCCTTTATTTGTTTAAACGGTGTATAATCACACATCTGCAGGGTACCAACCAACAGATATTCAGTGTATTTTTGTGTGCAACTCAGCAGCACAGATGTATGCAAGTAAAGCACACGTGTGCCTGCCTGCTTTTTTAATGCATTTTCATAGAAATGTGTATGCAGCTGCTTAGATATGTGTTATGTTCATGTATGAAGTATGTGTGTATGTTTCTACATGTCATATGACTGGAAGTGATGGTGTCTGTCTGTCTGCAGTAAATCCTCTCCATCTGGCTGCGATTGGCTCATTTCTTTTATACTGGAACCCTAAGTGGCTTAATCACACATCGTATGGAAAACAATCCATCTTTGGATCTGACATCCATTCCACTTGAAAACCTCAAATTGCTCCCATAAAAGACGCTGTATGACACACACACAAACACACAGTTGTATGATCTTATCTGCTTGGTATCTTTCTCAGGTTGCTTTTTTTTGTTTTTTAAAAAAATTCTAAATTGGCTTCACTTTGCACCTTCCTCCACTCTGTAATCAGGCTACACCGCTTGATGTTTTTAGCCGATATGTCACTATGACTACGATGTATGTGTGTTCACACAGATTTTCTGCATTGATTGCGATAAACATTTCCTTTTTAATCAAAATGAAAAACTATTTTTCTACCAGACATGATGCAGAGATAAGAAAGTTGTGTGATTATCTCATGTTCTCCATCTGAGGTCTACAATTTACCAGTCCAGAGCAGGCTGCTAGCGGTCTTAAAGACGGTAGAAATCAGCTTATCAGTCTGGTCCATCTTTTATGTGACTTACTGGCGTTTATTTTAGAGCCTTCAAGTGAGACATAACAGTTGGGAAACATGTTTCTGTGAGGAAACGGGGAGCTGTGTGGACATTAGCAGGTACACCCAGGTTTTGTGTTCCCTTTGATGCCGTGCTGAGCTGGATGGAGACAGTTAAAACCTGCAAGTGCTGCAGTCCAATTGGATGCCATTTACACACTTTTCTATTGTGCTCAAAAGCCAGATGTCAGCAAGTGTTGTTGAGTTTTTTTGATTAATTATTTTTGCTGACAATTGTAGAAAGAGCTTTAGCAGAAGTGGCCTCCGTTTTCATTTGTTAGCTTTGTTACCATGTCCCTTCATTCTTCTTTAAGTGGACATACAATCCTGTTTTTTGGTTTAAGATTTCCCTTGAGTGTGTCTATACATTTGTTGTGCTTGCACACATTTTGCAAACTCACATCATCCATGCAAAAGTGTTTTATGCTCTCTCAAAAAACTGTTCCTGTACTGCTTAAAATGTCTTGTGAGCAGTCCAGATTTTTCCATGTTACTTGTCTACATACTGCATGCCTACATAATCCTGTGACAAAAGTTCTTATTTTCTGCCTCGATTTTGGTTTTGGTGTGGTCTTAAACAGAAACTGAGTAATGGCTCATTCATACACATTTTTATTTTACTGTCTAGAGTCGCTTCCATCTACAACACAAGTGTAAGACATTGAGAGTATGCCACTGTGCACATATGAAATGTTTCTCCGGGTGGACCAGCTGGTAATAAGCTGGTACCAGTATTCATGGAGTGATAGCATTTTATTGATAGCAAAGCCATTATCGATGCTGCTTATTGAGAACATGATGACAAGTTGCTTGAACATTCCTCAGTGAGGGATCATGTGTTTTTTAAAGAGTAAAGCATGTAAACATCTTGCAGACTGCCAAAATGACATTGTGAAGCTATGAATTGATTGTAACATGGGCTCTATATTTTGGGGCCATGTTGAGGTTGTTCCTTGTGAAAGATCATGGAAAATGTTTCCAGGTTACTTGGCAGCATCAGTAAGGAACAGAGAGAGGTGATGCAGACACAATACAGGCCCGGCGCTGGAGTCATCACTTCCAGCTCAACTCACCTCATTATTTCTCTTCCCATCAGCTCGCTTCCTCCCTTCATGCCTCTGTTGATCAGCTGCCACCTTACACCCAAGATAAACTGTTTATTATAAGGAGTTTATAACAAATTGTATACATTATTAATATAGATTGGGACAGTTATTTTGTAATAATGTAAACATGGGAAAAGTATGCAAACATTTTCATGCTATAGGTGGGAATTACTTGAGCAGCTATCAGCAGCCTGTTTTCCAGGTTTTTCTGCTTAGTTTGTCGTTCTCAAGACTTTTTTTTTACTACATCTTCAAATTTTTGATAGCAGAAAACAAGTCTTTCAATTTTTGTGTTTATATGGATCAAGCAGCACTTTTAACTTTCTGGGAAAAGACATCAACCTCTATTGTTTTTTTCTGCAGGAATTAGATGGCCTGGCTCATCTGTCAGACCCCCGCTTCAGCCCCTACCAGGGACACAACGCCTTCAGAGAAAAATATTTCAGCGGTGTGAACAAACGAGGTGGCAAGGACGACGCAACATCTGATGGCCCTGGA
This sequence comes from Atherinomorus stipes, assembly GCA_023101725.1. NCBI lineage: Eukaryota > Metazoa > Chordata > Actinopteri > Atheriniformes > Atherinidae > Atherinomorus > Atherinomorus stipes. Next base: position 226,195 of record JALJCO010012027.1, on the reverse strand, counting down.
AAGTGAATGACTCAAGACCCCAAGATAAAGATTAGCTAATCTGGCATAAGAAAGAGATAAGAAAACATTTCAGTTCGGACATAATTGACAGTATACTCTAAAAGAAAACTGTTTTTTAAAAATCTTTTTATTATTGTTTTTTATTTCTTTGCTAATAAATGGGAAAATAAAAAATATTGTTTCCATTTAAATGATTGATTTGAATTTCTAATTAGATAAATAGTAAATGATAAGTTTTTAATATTTTTTTCAAATACTTGTCATACTGTATGATCAGCACAAAGCAATTTGCAAACAATTTATAATAGCAAATTGCTAGATCTCATTTAAAGACTTGGCAACTTTATTGTTTAGCTTGATAATTTATGCATTTACATAGTCACCACTTCTTATCACGTCTCCCGCTGTGGCTGCTTTCCAGCCAATCAGGAATCAGATTGGTCATCTGTTGTCAACTTTGCCTATTTTACACAAACATGCACATATACAGAGCCAGAGAGTCTGACTGACTGAGCTTATGACTTTCATCATAGTATCTCAGTGAGATCTCCATTGTTGGGGTTTGTTTGAACCTGTTTCATGCTGCAGACCCCTGACCTGCTTCTTCAGTAAGTCAGATTTGTTGAACAGGACCACTGAGGGACAAGGACTCCTTTCTCAGGGAACAGAACCGGTGTGTTTTACAACCGTCGTCCTACTTTATTAAAAAAAAGGGCATGTTAGGTGAGAAAGAGAGAGAGAAAGAGACCTTCCTGCACAGACAGGGACTCAAATTAAAGGGCGTCCCCACCTCTTTGCACCACTAGAGTTAGTCAGCAGCTTTTGTTGTTTTCCAACCACAGTTTACATGCAGCTTGACTCATTATTCATCTCCAGAGAGCAAAGTCGCGTGCCTTCAAGTACATTACCCCGTTGCTCTGTTTATCAGTTGGGCCTCTGCGTTTCCACCGCGCTTCCTTCTTCACTCTGCTTCACAGGCAGAGTTCAAGGCACCATCACATGATACCCGGCTCACCATCGTTTGCGGTGTGTGCTGTTTACAGTTCCCACAGTGCCCTTTGTTATCCATCATCATCATGCAAAATCAAAAAATTCCACAAGACAAAGTCCTCTCCTCTCTTTACTTATCACTTCTGTCCTCGTGGTAGTTTCCTGCTCATAAAAATGAAGACCATGTTTGCCACAACAGACGGCCGCTATACCGTCCGCTGAAGATTGTAGTTTTAATGCAGCTGCTTTCTGTTACTGTGTTTGAGTAGTGCTGCGTGTGTTTGTGTTGCCACCATACAGTGATAAAACGTGTTCTCAAGAGCGCTCAGTCTCCAATGATGTAGACTGTAATTAGGGAGAGGGTGTGTGTGTGTGTGTGTGGGAGGGGGGATCCTCTACACCATGTAATGCTGTCCAGACGTTGAGGAAATTCTGTTTGTGAATGTGTTTATACTTGTGTGTACTTGTAGTTGAGATCTGGTTTTGTTTTATTTTGGATACTAACTGCAGCAGAACAGTTTCCTGATGTGTTTCAGCGATAATAAAGTGGTTTGAGTGCTAACTTGTAAATAATAGTCCTGGGCCAACCATTGGTTTGGCTGATAATTACAGAGATGGGTCTTCTTGACTTTCTTTTAATTCTTTCTGTGAAATCGTATCTGTTTGCTTAGTGGGGTTTATTCTATCCCTCCTCAGATTTTCCCTGTCTCTCCAATCCTGTATCTCTCCAAGTTTTACCTCCAACAGTTCTCTTCTTCACCTCTTCATAGGACCACCTCTACCCTTTCCTCCTCTCCTTACCTCAAAGAGAACCTCCCTGTAGGAGGAGAAGACAATGTTTTGGAACAATGATTCCTGTTTAAACTCCCCTCAGTCTGAACATGACCCTCAATCGGCTGAATCAGCTAGTAAGTCTTTGGAAAAAAGGCACACAAGCTATAACTTAAATCTAAAACTATAAGCTTAAGTTAAAAGTAGCATTCTCCTTTGAAGTAGTGACATGAAGAAGTGAGAAAACTATAAAGGATGTGGTCGTCTGACCTCAATTTTATGTGTGCTGGTTGGAACGCTAAAGTTATTACCGTATTCTCTTTTATATGGTGAAATATGCCTCGAGGTTTGTTTCTTAAAAACAAAAGCAATCTGGTTACTGAAAATCCAGGAAGTCCAACAGCATCCATGCATGATATCTTTACACTTGGAGGGTTACAAAGAACTCAACTCAACTGAATGTTGACTGAGTTGAATATTAATTTATTAATCCTAAAAGGAAAATTGTATTTTTGGAGTTCTGCTAATTGAATAAAAACTAGTTCACAATTGAATTGCAGGCAGAGAAAGAAACATGGCTGAAATATCCAAAGATCATCTTTTATAGGTTATTGGCTTTAGCCTGGCAATAAATGAGTTAAAGATGCGACACAGTGTCTGTACTGATGCAGGTTGACACGCAGCCAACACAAGACACTGCTATCATAACATGGCCAGAATGACATCATTTCTAAGAACTCAGACCCTCTTCCTTTATGGTGTTAGGAGTCTACAACATGTCCCTTCCAGGTCAGACTGTGAGTGAGAAACAAGCACATCTTTCATGTCATAGCTTGTGTATTTTGCCATAGATCTCATGTGATGATTGAAGAAAGAGACAGCTAAAACTTCCTCCTCCTTTCTCTCCATTTTGCTCCTGCCCAGTATTACTGGCATCTCTTCCTGGACCAGTCTGGATTTGAGGTTTGATTCTTGGCTTTAATTGGACTTCTGACAGCTGCCCTGCACACGACTCTTCCAATGGCATGGTTGCTCATCTTACCTCATGTTAAAAATGACCAGAATAACAGGTAGAAACAAAAAAGATCAAAAGAAAAAGAGAGACAGCAGTTGCTTCAGCACCCTGTTACCAAGGCAACAGCATTCTCGAATTAAAGGTTTCTCCAACTGTAAATTGGCACATTTACAGTCACACCTTGGTACACATGTATGTCACTCCAAGTCCCCACAAAGCTGAGGAGCTATATCCACAACCCACTACTTGATGAACTTAGTAGTGCTCCTCTGATCTCTATCTTTCAATATTGGACAAACTGATTAATCCAGGTGTGTCTGGCCATTGTCATCGTGGTTGAGGTCAGGCACACCTGGATTAATCAGTCCAATAATGAAAGACAGGAAACAGAGGAGCACTACTAAGTTCAGGAAATTAGTGGAGTTGTGCATATAGCCTATTAAGACTTTAAGAATCTGTCAAAAAAGAAGAGTAGCCATGTACCCTTCTGAAATGACATTATGCGTATGTTGAATGTTCATTGGTCAATAGTTTCCTTGAATTTTACTCTATATAAGTGCCTTGGTCCATTTTGACATTTGCATTTTCCATGGCAGAGCAAAACTAAAAGACCAACAGCAACACTAACAGAACCCAAAGCAGCCCCACAGCACAGATTGCCCCACATTATTCTCAGACTGCCCCCAAGTGGCACCAACATGTTACAACAGGCTGATGTAAGTTTGCAAAGCAAAGCAGACAGATTGCAAAACCATATCTAAGCATGACATGCTGTGTTGTATATTGGGTGTAAGATCTTGGTCACAGCAGCCTTTTGTTGGTTTATTTGGTTAAGAGATAATTGAAGTCTGATTAAGATGGAGAGGGGGGGGGGGTCGTCTTACCACGAGGAACTACACTTAACTCAATCAGTGTAAAGACAAACATGTCAGTGTATGTGCTTTAGAAACTATGCAAGTACACTTTGCATGTAACAGATCCTCAGAATCTCCAGTCATTTTTGCAGTATGTGGGGGAAAGATATGGCAGCACAAAGAGTAGTTGTGTTGAATTTGGATCCCTTGCAGAATCCAATCCTTGCTTTTTAGCTCCGATTTTAAACCAAATTTGATCCCAAACTTTCAACTCAATTTGTTATTGAATCCTATAAGATAGGTTTTATATGTTATATACTGTCAGTTAAAATGAGTATTTATATGGTCTTGAAGTCTTCTGGACAAAAAAAAACTTGTATTTTTTGCTTGCAATGGGTTACGTCTTATGTTTAAAGAAAAGTGGATTGAGGCATTATGTCATGTAAGTTCTTGTATTTGCATAAAAAGAAAATCCTCAAGGTTATCATGCAGGATCCCTCAAAACAGCCAAATACCAGAGGCATTCTTTCAACATGGTTTGTGACTGAAACAATGAACCCAATTTACCCAAAATTCAATTTGTTAGGACAAGAACACACATTTGTTATTCGTTGGACATTCTCAAGACTGAAAACTAAAAAATCTGAGCACTGAGCACAATGAGGTCCTAAAATACAGGAACATATGCTTGATTTTTTGACTGATAAGATTTTTCTCCTGAGGTTGTTTATAAGAGCATTTCACTTGTATCAGAAGCTGTTCTTAATTACGAAGAGAAGATATTTAAACTAGGGATGTTCGATATAGGCTCTTTTACCAATACCCAATATACCGATATTGTCTATTTCCGAATTTCCGACATCCAATATCAATGATACCAATCTATGCAGACAAATGTGAGGTTGTATCTCTCATATTTTGACTTAATGAGTGAGAGGAGAAATATCTTAAAGGCCTCCTTCCACTGAAAACCCGTTTAACTTGCTCCTTCTGAAATACGGAGGGTTTCCCCTTGTTTACTTACACATGCTGACTTGCTAGCGTTGCATTCCCCCCAGTCGGCTGTGCTTTCTCATCAGAGAAACAATACGAAGAAAAGAGCGAATCGGGAACAGCCTTGCACTTCTACGTCACATTGCAAATAGCGTATCCCACCTGGGGTTTCTATCTGTCCATTGGAAGGCAGGTAACCCATTCCACTACACACTAGAAGTAAAAAATAGAGTGTTATTATTATTTTGTATAAATTTGTTTTGTTTTTTAATTACAGCACGACTGTAGCTTCGGAGTTGAGAAGCTAATTAGCTAACTTTTTTTTGTTTGCTAGCATGGCGGAACAAACTTGTTTGTCGGCTCTATTTCCTGTCTGTAACAAAATAAGATTCCCCTTTTTTTTTTTTTTTTTTTTTTTTTTTTTTTTTTTTTTTTTCTCCTTTTTTTGCGGAGGGCGGAGCTTCCTTCCTATACACTGATGGGAGGCAGCCAATCAGATGGAAATTCATGAGAAGGACCCGTCCTTTTTTCTTTTTTCCCCACTTTTAATTTTCCCCTATTCTTCCCCCACCCCAAATATGTCACCCCTCCAATTTCCCCCCTTTTTTTTAAAAAAAAATCCCCCCCTCCTCTATTCTCTTTTTATGCACAACACTTCCCCCACACTATTGTACACTCTATTTTTTTCGTTTTTCCCCTTTCTTCTCTATTTTTTTTTTTTTTTTTTTTTTTATTTTTTTTTTATTTTTAAAATTTTTTAAAATTCCCTGGAAATTAGAAAAAGAACCTGCAGTTGGACCACAAGCCTCTCCTTAACTAGTATACAAATACCACAAATTGAAATGAAATTAACGAACAATGAATGCTCGAGCAGCTGGATACAAAGATACCAACTGAAGGTTTCCTTTAAACAGAAACGAGTGCAGAATGCATTCAATAATAATGGAGAACACAGAAATATTAATGAAATGACCATGGAAGTACAACTTTAATAGTTAGATGAGAACCATATTTCCAGATTGTCACTTTTTTCATATTTTGGCTGATCTTGCAATTTAACGTATTTTTAAATGTTAATTCATACTGACTGACATGAACTCATAAGTGAAAATTACTGTCTACAGCCACAACAGGGTGCTCTAAGCTTGTGACAATATATCCTGCTCTGAGAGCAAAGATCCCAAAATAGCCTTATTTCAGCGAGAGGAGTCCATTTTGAACATCTGGCTGCATTGTCTGTGCAGTGAAACAAATCCTCAAAAAACATGTTTATCCTTCTCATTTATGAGGTTTAGGATCATTTACAGACACTAAAATAAGATGCTGACATTGTGTAAGTTCTTCATGCATCAGTGACGTGTGGCCACAAGGTTTTGTCGTGTCATTAGAAAAGTAAAAACAGATAACAACCATTTCCAATATTACATTTTAATCCCAATATCCGCCTTTAATAATAGGCTGATAATATTAAGCATTTCTAATTCCAACATTTTACCATAGTTTAGGGGTGGCCAAGTCCAGTCCTCGGGAGCCACAATAAGCTATAGATATGCTCTACTACTTCCTGAACTTGAGCCAGCTTCTTTGTTTCCTTCATTACTGGACAAACTGATTAATCAAGGTGTGTCTGACCATTGATGTCATGGTTACTGGGGTCAGGCACATCTGGATTAATCAGTTTGTCCAGTAATGACAGACATAGATATCCATATGTTTATGTCACAGGGTGGTTCCGTATGATACCGGCTACTGCTGGAGGAAATGAAACAATCACCCGGAGTGATTAATAAAAGCTTGTTTATTTTAAACAACTAAAAATAAAAAAGAAGAGGATGAAAAAGAAAACCCTAGATGTCCATGCCCAACTTTCCCTCGGCCAGTAGGGACATCAGTGGATGGATGGATGGAGGCCCACCCTCCCATTCATTCTGGTTCGGACCACAGCAGGCTTGCCTCCAGTATCCTGGCCGCCCAGTCAGCCCAGCGCCTCTGACACAGCCATCGTTTCCTGGACGATGGCTGTGGCTACTCCTGGCTACTCCTGTTCCATCTGCCGCTCCGAACTCCACTCCATCTTATGACGCTCCACTCCTCCATCGTCCTCAGTTCCTGTGGTTGGCCTCTATGACTGGCAGGATCAGCGGTCCCGCCCCTGTCGTAGCAATCCAGCTCGCCTTTTCCCGCATCCGACCCATAGCGCTGTTAATTGTGCCTCCATGCCGTGCCTCTCCTCTACACCCATTAGCACACATTCTGGCAGACGCCTTCACCTCCACAGCCTCCATCTGCCTCCAACCGCCGTCTACCCCATGCTTGGTGCTCTCGTCTCCCTCCTTTGTCCACACACCTGTAGGCCCATTTATTAGGTTTCTGGAGTGTCGGCAAGCCAATCGGAGTCTATGTGCATCCTGCTGCAAATCCACAATTAGTCTCATTCAATTAACAAGCAATTAACCTCTTAACTCCCACCTTTTTAAGTAATCCTCGCCTATTTTGCATACCCAAATGGAAATGCAAATAACAGAGGAACTGTAAGGCCAAATTACTTGTGTGAGACATCATTTGAAAGCTTACACCTTCTAGTTTCTGAAAATATAAATTAGAAAAGTGACACAGAAAAAACACAGCCTGGGCGCCGGCGCCCAGGTGGTTTTAAACAGGTTAAACAGCAAAAAGTTTAACACAGCAAAACAAAACAATTGCAACAGTTTAAACCATAAATAGGATAAAGACTAAAACTTGTACTTTGCAGTCCGGCACATGTCCACTTTGTGACATTCACACTAGAGAGGACACAAGGGTGTTTCGAACGTCCGCACTGGCAGCCATCTTACCACAGTCAGCTTGCTCACTCATTACATTGATTTAAAGGTGCACGTGCTTTTTTACACAATCACAGCTTGCTCAGTTTTCTACCGCTTTTCAAATAAACTGGTTTGTTATAAAGGCCAGAGATGTAGTTATGAGGCTGCATATGTTATGCCCCTGAGTAGGGTAAAATGGCTTGAGTCAAGAACAGAAGCAACCATTCAGCCCTCAAGCCAATATATTTAAAGCCAGAGTTGGTAATCCTGCTCAGAAACACGTCTTGTTATACTGGGTGAAATGGTCCTTCCATCCTGACAGTAGTCAATACATCATGTATTCATAAAAAGGAAGGAAAAAAGTCAGACCTCTGCAGTTCTCACAGAGTTCCCCCACATAATGCAAAAATGACTGGAGGCACTGATGTTTGCAGTGTGGACTTTTTAAACCGCAGAAGGAGTTGGAGGTGAGTGGAATAAAGCTTTTAGAAATGTGGTTTGTCAGCTGTTTACTAGCAAGCTAAGCTATCCACTCGGCTGTTATCATTAACCTGCTCATAAAACATCGGCGCACATGTCCCTGCGCTCTGAAGGCGTGGTTTCAGGTGGTGTGAGTTTTTAAAATGTTGCTTGCTTGAACCGTTTTCCCAGCATTGCCAACCCGAGCTTTAATGACTGAGATTGGAGCAATGCTCCCCCTACTGGCTACTAGTGGAACTGACGTAACTGTATGGTCTGCCAAATAAAAGCAAAACAAAGAACAGACATCTATAGAAATGATGTTTTAATGGACAAAACACTGATTCCACTTCTATTTTGTCTACTACTTATCAATAATTATAACAAAACGTTTCTAGAGCAGAGCTATAACCATGGCCTTTTATATGAAAATAAACAGGAGTGATGAATGTAGTAGAAGACAATGATGTGAAATCAATATTTAGGCTACTAAAACTTTAAACAGAATGGCAGCATACTTACTGTGGCCTTGCTGACTACATTATGACCAATGCTTGCCATCACCAAGACATTCAAGTTACCAATTAAACCATCAACCCAGTGATCAAAACCCCAAAACCACATTTGTGGCTCTTAAATTCGGTCATAAACAACAATAAGCATGCAGTTTCAAAACTGCATTTCTGACATTTATAACAAACCAAACCATTTATAAAATCCATAGAAAATTTAGCAAATTATGGTTGTTTGAAAAGTACATTCTACTGTTGGTACTAACCAACCAACAGCAGGGGCGCCCGATCTGTGATTATGTATGGATATCTATGATGACAGACGGGAAACAAAGGAGCTGGCTTAAGTTCAGGAAGAAGTGGAGTTGCATACTGTACAGTATATCCCATTCCGAAACTTTAAAAATGCACCTGAATGACCTCATAGACGCATGCACATGTCATTTAGCTCTGCAGAGTCCTGGTAACAAGCATTCATTTGATTCAGGTGTGGAGAAGGGATGCATCTAAAAGCTCTAGGATAGTGGCTTTCCAGGACTGACCTACTACAAGGCTTGAAAGCAAAAGAAAACTTTTTTTTTTTTTTTTTTTTTTAATAAACACGACAATAACAAAACAAAAAATGAATCTCAATTCCTGATTAAATTAATTTTAACAAGACAAACTTGTTTTTGTTTCTGTTTCTTGTTCTGTTGGCAGCTAATTTCTCTTTGTTTTTGTTGTTGCCATGAAAAACCTGCCAACCCAATTGCCATTTGCATGTACAAATGCTAAACTTAGTAAGGGGCCAATAAATTGTTGGACATATTTGACCATTAAGCACCAGTAAGGAGCCAGTTTGCTTTGTACTGCAGCCAGACATCACTCCTAACCAACTTATTATAAATCATAAAAGGGGCACAAAATAAAAATCACTACATTCTTGCAGTTGGACTTAAATGTGATTTATTGTTTTTTCCTTCCTCTCATTATCTTCAATGCTCATGACAAACTCCAGCTGGAAAAATCTAAATCTAATGACAAATAAGCCTTTTTGGCAACAGCCAAACAGGGCTCAGTTAATGCATTTTAGAGTCAAATAACATTTTCCAACTTTGGATGAAAAAAATACATAAAAATCCAGCAATTTTATTTGTTTTTTATTTGTTGAAAAAATATATTTCAGCTGCTGTTAATAAACCTGGGCAGCTTACTTGAGTGTTGCCCATGTGAGGGAAACACCCACTCTCCAATAACCTCAGTTAAAAAATGACTTGCTGTTATAGTGATTACATATGACTGCTCAGCCCCAAATTTTTCTTTATACTTTGGGTCTTTTTTTAAAAAATGTACACTGTGTAAGAGTAGCCACATCTAGTTGTAAAGACGGGTATAGCAATGACTTCAAATGACAAGTACTGTTGTGAAAGTACGGTGGCCATCAGTGGCCAAAATTCTTCAACACATAACAGTGTTTTCATCTGAGTGGATCCAGTGACCTAAGGTGTAGCTATATAATATGAGTAACTACCTTTAATGTTTATTACGGCATTTCTTACCCCAAACAGTGCTATAACGTCCTTTAAACAAAGCTGGTACAGCATCTTTAAAGTTCAGCGGGTTCTCACTTCACACACATTTTTTTTCAGAGACACTGTAGTAAAAATGGTGGCACAAATATGGCAGCCTCCATATGTGCACCCCCAGCAAGTAGATATAAGTGACTCATTCTAAGAAAATAAAGCTATAACAGGAATTCTAGTTTAGTGATTACACATCAATAGAAACACAGTTTTGAATCATACATTACATTTTTCTGCCATTGACCTTTGGTTTTGTTACACACTGCACCTTTAAAAAGAAAACAACAACACCAAAAAAAATAGATTAATCAAAAAAATATTGGTGTTGGTAGGAAGATTTTGTTACCTCAGAACAATCCATTTTCCCTATTTTTTAGTTTTTAAAATCCCTGTGGTCAAAGGCTGAAGATGTTATGTAAAAGATGCTCTATGTATCAGTTTTCACCAACTAACATCTTCCATGTGCCTAGCAGAGGTGTGCGGTGCATCTGGTGGAGTGTACATGTAAGAGTAAGCGTTTCAGGTTGATTGCAGGATCTCATTTGAAGACTGTGTAGGTTTGTATGCTTTGGAGGCATAAGTGTGTGAGGGTGAGAGGAAGAAACTTCACAGAGCACAGCTGGTAGTCAGGAGTGTTAAAGTTTTGCACACTCACACACATATATGAACATGTGTAATGCAGGTGCTGTGCACCTGTCTGTAGCCAGGGGAGTTTGGACACCTGTCCAAAGTCCTCCACCCCCTTCTCGCCTTGCCTTCCCACCCTCAGGTCAACTCTGTGCCCTTATCCACCCGAGGAAACCCTGCTCAACCTCTGTAGCTGATGATCAATGTAAGGTGAGAACTGTTATCTCAGTGTCTGGGAGGAGAAGCACAGTAGAGGAAGAGACATTATAGTGCTACAAATCACCAGCAGTCCCATCTCACACAGCTGTGTGAAACTCAAACCACGTTCAGAAAAGTACAAGGACTAATGAGGAGCCTGAAGGAAACAGTCAGCCAAGACAAACTAAAATTGTGAGTCTATAGGTTTTACAACCTCTTGTATCAGTGACACAAGTTGAGTGCATGGTTGATTTAGCATCACAGAATGTAGTGCCACTAGATGACAGCCTTGAGCAGAGAAAACGTTTCAAGTCTTCTCTAAAGTGATGTCCAGAGTTCCTGCGTGTGCTGTATTCCAGCATGCAAACTGTTTGCCATACAATCAGTGCTGTGCAGCTTGTAAACAAACAGTTCAGTGGTTAAGCTTTTGAAGTGATACAGCTACACTTGAGAAAATGCAGAGCAGCTCTGAACACACAACATCCTCTTTAAGACACTCGCCTGGAAGTGGTGAGGGTTGTTGGCCCGGAATGTCAAAGGGGGTGACTGAACGCCTTGTCACACAAGTTCCTCACCCTTCCTTCACCTACACACAGTCAACTTCCATTTGATTATTAGTCACACAAGGATATACCACAGAGTAAAGTTCACAAAAGCCATGCTACAAGTGTTCATGCTTTTCTTTAAATAAAACTAACAAAAAAATCCACTTTGTGGTTTGCACAGCTCGCTGTTATTTGTTTAATTTTTTTTTTTTTTTTTTAACATGGGCCCTTCAAGGTTCTGTCATGCATTGCTATTTCTGTACATGACTGTATGTGTGTGCATGCATATATAAGTATGTTCATGGGGTCATTACACTTATTACGACCGGAAAAAGTATTTGTTGCCGAGAGCAGCGGGGAGCCAAACGCCAAAGACAAACAGCATTTGTAAGTGCACGTACTGTATGTGCTTCATTTTGTGTTTATGTTGTTTGTGTGTATGAGTGGGTTCTTGCGGTTGTCAGTGCTGTTCTTCATTAATGTCAAAAAACCACTTGATGGCTTCCTCACGCCCTTTTTTAATGACTCCTAACTGCCAAGTGGGCACAAACACACAAACGCTGCCAAGATGGCAAACACAATGGCTGTGTCACATTTCCTCTTTCACCACTGTTACCATCATAAGGCACTAATGTTTCTGAATGACCCTGATTCAGCACACCAGTGAGGATGTGTTATTAGAGTACTTATAACCAGTCCAACATTCTCTATTGATGCCCAGGGATAGCAGGAGCCAATCCCAGCGTGCACTGGGCTCAAGACATGGAAACAACCTGGACAGGAAACAAACCTGCTGAAGAACAAATACAGACACACACTCACACTGACACTAATGAGCAACTTTGCAAACTGAGAGGAAAAGGGAGTTGCCAAAGGAAATATCGGTGAATATGGCAATAAACCTACTGAGAGAAAATATTAATATGTGTAGTTTACATGATGAATATACAGATATTTAAAATGTGCTGGATATTTTCCCCCCACAGAACACACTTAATCTCTTTATTAAATGAAATTACACTAAACGTTATAGCTATTAATCATACAAAAGTAGCACCAGATGTCCATTCTTTCATTTCCTTTTCCTTAAAGTCCCATCTTTATCTCTTCTACCTCAAGCCCTCTTTGCATGGTCTCTGCATCCCCCATCACTCCTCTCCCTGAGAAACTATATCTTTCAGGATGAGCTGCTTTGCTTCTCAGCAGTGAAGAGTCCTGTCTATGCAGGGTTTGGATTTCAACGATACACCTCAGTGCCTCTTAGGAGGGTCCAGTTAAAGTGTAGGGGTACGGCATGTGTGTATAATTGTGTAAAACAGGCAGTTGTGTGTCTGTGAGCATCTCTAACTGTACAGATACTTTGCTGATCACACCCACAGCTCTCATGGCTGTTTAGCTAAGTGGAATGTGTTATCCATGGGGGCATGCGTTAGTCAGGACCAGGAGACATGCATATTGCTTAAATGTTTTCTCCTCAGGGACCTGCAAAGACTATTGCACCCCTATCACTGCTGGGTGGTTTTGTGAGGTGCCTCCTGGCTGCTAATACACTCACACCTGTCCTTTCTGCACAGGTGAGCCTACTTAAGGCAGGCTGGGCTACACTGCATGCCTACCAGCCATGGATTGTTTCAATTTGAATCAGCAAAATCTGTTTGTTTTCCTTAGTATTAATTTAGCTGTGTTTTCTTTCATTCTGCCTTTATCCTCTTGGATTGTTCTACATGAGTTTTTCAGCATTATTTCAGTTGAGAGAGATGAACTAGAACGGTCAAAATTCATAATGGTACAAGTAGAAAAGGTTTTGGGGAATTGAAATCTGATAACGTGAAGCATCTTCATCAGGCTAAAATACAGATCGAGAAAGAGAATAGCCTTGAGTCTAAGAGCTGGTGGGATGGAAGAAAGGCAACAGATAAATGACAGAGCCCTTACCAAAAAAGTAGTATATGCAAGTATTCTTTAAGAATACTAATTTTAAACTTTAAATAAGACAATATACTTTCAGTTTACTATTTATGTACTTATCAGAATTGTACTTAACAAAGTTTCCCTTACCAAAACGTAGTAGTCGTAGTACATTCATAGTTCATTTTCAAACATACTGGTTTCTTTGATACTAAGAGTTTAAATGACCATTTGGTGGAGTCAAATAAAACAGAATCATTTTTTGACATGAATTTTATAATATTTTTTTTTACTCAGCATTAAAGGTGGAGTAGAAGTATAATAAGGCAAATTTCAGAATATTTGAAAATGTATTTTTAAACACTAAACAGTGGACTATTAGTGTATTATCAGTTAACTCATAGCAAACCAAAAAGGTTACTTTTGTATACTTAAAAGTCTACTTTATTTTTGCCAACTTAGCGACATTGTCGCTATATTTAGCGACTTTTCAGACCCCTCTAGCAACGTATTTTCAAAAAAGCGCCTAGCGACAAATCTAGCGACTTTTCCTGGTGATCATGGAGACTGATAATGTTAATATCACTCCACCCGTTCATTGAGAGCTACCTGCCATCAGCCCCTCCCTCCATGTTTCCCGGCACTCACTCACTGCTCTCGTCCCTTTGCAGACAGCGGCCCTTCTGAGCTTCTGTGAGATGACCACGCCTCCTCATGCAGATTATTTCCCTTGATGCCTTGTGGCACAACTGGGTCTTCTTTGCACCATCATGACTCAAATGTGTATGTCATCACTTCAGTACCCTTTTTAATAAACAACGTAGCATGTCGATAATAAATGTATGTTGCCATTAAAAAGTACTGCGCATATGTGAAAGTGACTGTTTAGATTGCAGATGTCATTTAGCGACTTCTGGTGGTCTTTGGGTCAACCAGTAATGACTGTTCTTGCTGAAGAATTGGCAACCGTGATCTACTTTCTTAAACTACAAGGGCATTGAGAAGTTTACTGCTAGTAAACTAACAGTATACATAGAAGATACTTTTAGTATACTTTTAAGTGTACTTTCTAAAAATAAAAGTAAGCTTGAAGTTTTAGTACGAGTACACTCACAGCATATCAGATAATCACTAAGTATACTTAGTATACTTAAAAGTATACTTTTAAATACTTAAATTGGGCAAATTAAGTCCTAAGAAGTACACTTGTTAGTATACTGGTAGTACACTGATAGCAGTGTACTTTGTAAATAAAAGTACACTTGGTGGATATAGTTTAGTGTACTTGCGGATACTTAATGACATGAACTTAAGGAATACTTCTTTTTGGTAAGGGAGACCTTCAGTTACGAAACCTAAAAGTCAGATGGGGATAGGGGATGTTGGGTACACTGTCATGAATCTAAAATACAAAATTGTTATGATGTATATAAAAAAAATAGCAAACAGGAACTGACTGGATCAGGGCAGGCTGTGATCAAGTGAAATTGTAATTGTGATTGTTTTTGACATAACGGGAAACAGAAGATGGAAGAATAAAGGAAAAATATAAGTGAACATCTTTTTCACTGAACTTTTGCCAAAGCAGAAACAGGAGGCAGACACTTTGAAGTCTTGGTCATCTCTAATATACAGCCTGGTTTGATGGCACATTTACAACTGACTGGTTGGCCTGAGCGCTCCAGCTGCAGTCTGAAAAGAAGGCAGCTCAGCTCGCGGCTTGGTAAGATGGTAAATTCCTTTGTAGATGGATTTAAAAGACAGCAATGAAAGTTTTGATTTAATCTTGTGGTGAAAAGGAAGACAGAGGAGGGAGGAAAGAACAGATGAAATTAGGTCTCTTCTTCACTCTCCTCTAAGGAGACAAGCTGCTGTATTTCAAACTAGTTGCATAAATTGCATGGATGACCGGTCTACCTGTATAAAAATTTACAATAACTGGTAACTATAAAACCATGGATTCCCACTCAAGGACTCAAAATTATGAGGCAGACCAGCCTCTACCCTGATTTTGACTCATTTGACCAATCCTGACTTGCTTGATGTCGCAGTGACATTTATTATGTGCATTTCAGGGATGCTTTGAACCATCGCTGCCTCGTAGCATCCCAAGGCTGAGAAACTGCACTTCACAACTTTTGCTAAGTAACATTGCAGCTGAGCTGAGCTTTATATGCAGTGTCACACACTGGCAAGTGAATATCATACCAGCTGTTTTAAACTTGTAGCTGATTCATCGAAGACACCTAACAGGGCACGATGGGAGGCAGAGAGGGGAAAGAGAGTAAGGAAGAGAGAGAGAAATGTCAAGAATCAACATAGGGCTGATGTTTACTGTCTGGAAAGAGTTCAGAGAACAGGTAGGATGCAAGATAGATGCCAGTCTTTGCAGAACCTTTTATTTATCCTCAAAAACTAATTCCTACATTTTTCACTTCCTGTTTTGTTGTCCAGGAATCGGACCCTTCTCTTTGCTTTTGTTGGATTGTGAGAGACTGACTGACTTAGAATAACAAGGATAAAAAAAACAAACCTGAGGGACTAACAACAGGAAAGTACAGTAAATGAGGAAACCTCTAACAAATAAAACCGGAAGAAAGACCAACTACAATATGAACTCAATCAATAAATCAGAATATAATGGAGATTTTCCACTGCAGCAGCACAGTTCAGCACCACACACTAAAGATGACCAGGACGGCAACAGTAGAAGCAGTAGTCTACCACCTGGAAGTGGGTGGAGTTGGCGTGGTCGAGACTGCCATGACGTGACTGCCGTGCCACACGGTGGTCAGTAAAGTAAAAACAACAATGGGGGCATTGGATGATATCGAGGCGTTGCTGCTGTTGTTGTTTTTTGTGTAGTCACCGAAAACAGAGCCAGATATTTTTAGAAGAGCCGAGGCGGAACACGTATGACGCGAATGACGCCAATTTCCTTTCAGCAATCAGTGGACAGCAATCAGCTACGTTACATTTTGTGTAGGCTCAGCACGGCTAGCTATCTCTGAAATGGGTGCGAAAAATCGTAATGGGTCGTAACAGGTTTTCCCAGAGGAAACACAAATAAAGCGTGCTGAACTGCATGGAAGGGTTACAAAAATGTGCAGTGGAAAAGGCCTATAAGAGCCAAAGAAATTACTTGAAATGGAAATCTGAAAGAAATTAAATCAAATGAATGAAACTCAAACAAAAAGCCCATGACAAAGTCACAAACAAACCCTTTGTCACATCTTGTCCATAAAGATATCAGCTTGTTATCAATACTTGAAAATATAGATTTACTCAGCTATCTTGATTTGACAAATCAGTAGGCCCACATATACTATCAGGGTCTAAAGGAAGCCTTTTCTTATTCTGTTTTCTTCTCTGCTCTGCTGTGTGTCCAAAGCCTGCTCGCCAATATCTGACACTGTGGAACTCAAACCAAATAAACCCTGTAGATTTGAGTTAGTACTCTTTCTTGTTGTTACAGCTTTTTGGCTGGCGCTAGCCAGGACCAACACTGACTCTGGTCCACGTAGCATTCAGAGCTGCCCAGAGCAGTAACAACTCTGTTCTATATCAACATACAGCAAGAAAGACTGTAACACTGCAAAATGTGTCTAATTTGTCACATCACAATCGTGTTTCCAGCTTCATTTATCCAACTTAAGTTTGATATTTCCAGCTGATGTGTTTATTGAGACGTGTTTAGTTCTTAAGTTTTCCCTGAGCAAAACCAGGCACTGAATTGCAGGAAGAGGACTCTGGAAGCATTTTTAATAGTTGATATAGCGTTAAGTGTTATGAGGAGATTTACACAAAAGCTCACCATGCTTTAACAGTCCACAAAAAGGCTGTTTATTTTTGTTCTCCCTTTCAAAGTTGCTATGCTACCACTTCTTGCCTTAAACCCATAAACAATGTGCACACTGTACAAGCCCTGCTCAAAGTTTGCTTGTTCAGATGCCAGGATGTAAAATGCATATGTTTTTTCCCCACTCCATCCCTCTGTTCTTTTGTATTTCAGATCGTCTATGCACACTGTGGTACAAGACATGGGACTTGCATTTTTAAGCCCAAATCCCCAAAGTTTACTTTGTTGTGAGTGTAAGCTGAATTTTATAATCTATAGTGTGTATGCAAGGGTGGTGGGAAGCTGGTTTTACTGTTTGTTTAATGTGTGTTTGGATACTGCTTGATGAAAAGTTTGCTGTTTTTTTTTCATATTTCATTCTTGTATAACTTTTGTTGAACATTTTTAGGTTTTATGAACCTAAATAAATAAAATGGGTATTTGTGTTCTGTTGTGTAAGTTTCAGCGTGTGCATGCAGGATTAAGTTGCACACTAAGGTAGTATTTGCACCCCTCTGTCTGTGAGTAATCTGACTGTGCAGTTTACCATGGGGGGTTTCCAGAACATCTCTCTTCTTGCTTGCACATTTTCCCTCCAGGATGCCACTGATGAAATGTGCACTCTGCACTCTGATACTTTTCACCTCCCACCTGCCAGACTCATGCAGCGACTCGGTTGCTACCATAAAACAGCAACCAGAGTCAGGAGTCTCAAACCAATGTACTGCTTTGTTTGGATCAGTTTAGAATAACGGCGAAACAGCCTCCTCTTTTCTAGCCCTGAGTTTCTTTTTGTTTGTTTTTTTACTTAAAGAGCTAAATTGTAAAAGATTTGAACAAACATTACACAGTATACCATGACCAAACTTGTTTGGTCCTCTGGGTCCGGGTTTCAGATGTTTTAACACACCTGATTCAAATGAATGAGTCAGCGAGCAGAACTTGATAAGATGTTGGATCCATTTAATTTGAATCAGGTGTGTTACAGCTGGGAAACATGTAAAACCTTCAAGACCGCACCTGCTCCCCCTGCTATAGCTAGTCTGACACACCTTTGACAAAGAATGAGCAGCTGTCTCAGACTCAGGAAAATTTATGCTCATTTGGAGGAATGCAAGCGCATAACACTTCTCAAAGTCAAGAAAAGATCCTTAAAGAGACAAGCTGTCCTTGGCTTCACATCCAACTTCATGTTGGACTGCTTCTTATTTCGGCTTGTGTGCGCGACCCCACAGCACTGAGCTCTCCCATTCACCCTGCTTCTGTTTGCGTGTAATGCTGGAGGACAGCGTGCCATATAACAAATTTTTACCCATTTCCACTTAAGTTCATTTCGTTAATTTCTTTATTATTCTTCACTTCCATAGTCATATTTTGTCTTTCTGATCGTGCAGAGAGGAGAATCGACATTGCAGGTACTCCAACATGTATGCTCCATCCACATTTATTGGGATGTAAAAGGAAATGTAGGATCCATGCGTATGCATAGATTACATCTCAAAATTGTGCATATGATGTTGTCAGGATTTGATCGTACGCCGGGTTTCAGTAGGAAATCCACACAGCTCTTTGTACATGAGGCCCCTGGTGTTCTGCAGCATGGCTCTCAGTCGGGTGTAGTTGGCTCTAGGCTTCAAACATGTTTGATTGACCATGACTGAGATCGCGTTGAGTCGGTTCCTATAACACACTTGGAGATCTGTGTCGCTTCCCCAGACGCACTAACAGATTTTTCCATTGACTGGCGAGGCAGACTGTACCCAACTAGTGCAGACTATGCCCGACTGACAATCGTGGGTAAAATCGGGCAAATAATCATGTAGCTTAAGTTGATTCCAGGCATTCTGGGCATGCTTGTTCGCTTGTCCTGTTGTAATGGTGGACATTGAAGCTTATGTGAAACATGCGCTGGCGGAAATGAAGTAGTATCGTAGTGTAGAGCTGCTACTGCAAAACAACAATCAAAATCAAAGTGAAATTTCTGTAATATTAAGTGGGTTTCCATGTTTTTGCCAAAATGAAAAGGAACAGGAACCAGGGTTTATTTACTTCCTGGCAGACAGTTCTTTTTGTCAAATGGACGTAAATATGTCACATCTGCCCCCTGTCCAATTACAACCCTCAAACCCCAGATCTGAAGTGGAATTAAATAAACATGTTTTCAATGTAACCCTTAATTTGGAATTAGAATTTCCATGTAAACACAAAGGAGAATTATTTAATTAAAAAACATCATGTAACCGGGGCCATAGTGACATTTATTATATGCATTTGCGGGGGCACATCCCTGTTTTCGTACAAATATACTTTTTAGTCATGAATAATATTCTTCAACCACAAGGATAAAAAAGAAAAAAGAAAGATGGACAAAAAAAAAAAAATGTAAATAGCTCACTGGCAGTGTAGTTCAGCAAAGTCTTGAATGAACAAATGACAAAACCTTACCTTTCGATGCTCAGTTTGGCTTCAGAAAAAAACACAAGAGGTGTAATGGGTCTATTGGCTCTCTCCAGTACCACATTAATAAATTTCTTGGCAAATGATGAAGAGATTACTAAAGGACCATAGGGGGAGTCATGTCCTGACTTAAGGAGTTTTATCTCACCATTTATTTGACACTTAACACCTCATCAGAACTTTCCAGACAGGTTTGTTGGAAAAAGGATGTTTGGAACCTTGCCAACCTGCAACCATGGTGAGCACGACTGGCAGGTGTTGGTGGGTGTTTCCACTAGTAGCATTTCCCGGCATTGGTCCAAACCATATGGGAACAGGCAGCATCTGCGTTAAAAGGAGCTATGCTCTGAGTGGTCAACAAAAAGGCTCTCTAAGAGATAAACTATGACCATAGTGATTTCATGAGGTATAAGGAATTCTACAGATGATGGGAACTGTTCTTCTTTCTGTGTTGTATTACCATAAATTAAAAATTTGATTGAAAACAAAGCGGTACCAATTTAGATGATCACTAACAGCATGCAAAAGCATATTTTCACCTATAATAAAGGATTGGGTGAAAAAATGTTCAGACTTATTAAGTATTGGAGTAAATTTGCTTCAAAAGCTGCACTCATTCAGTCAAATAAACTACTTTAACATCAGATGACTGATTGATTTGCTGTCAAGGGAACCCTTATTTCTAACTAAGAAAACAGAGCTTGATCAGCCTTCCAGCTTACGAGGCTCAGACTTCTTTCTCCATTCCTCATCAAAAGGTACATATGCCTGCAGTTTAACACAGTGTGCGCTTCCAACACTCATTTATCATCATATACTTATTTCTAAAAAAGAACCATTTGTGTAAAGAAAGCTTTGGAAGGAGAGAAAAAAAAAAACCTTCAACCTGTAATAAAAAACAGACATGCCATATTGGAGGCTGGTGGGTGACGTCTCATTTTCTGCCAGCGCTCCCCAAGGTGGTGGTGGGGGGGAAATGTTACATTATAAGGAATGAATTAAATCTTGGACATAAGAAGGGAGCTTAGATGCTCTTTGCTTTCATGAGCTTGCAAGCAGAACCAAACGCACCTTTGTTAGATGGGCTTTTAATAGCTGAATGCCCTTGCAAAAATGGCATCACCACCAACTGCCATTTTCCATGAACTGAGGCACATTTTTCCAGTGTTAAGATGGCACCAAACAAATGTTAAGACTGTATGCCCAGGAGAAAGCAGATGTCTGTGGAAAAAATATTAAAAAGTAAAAAAAAGCTGGTGTTGAAACATCATAAAGAAAACATTGGTCCTGTGATTAATTCCAACTGCCAGGAAAAATATCTACTGTACTGTACATGTTGGATTACATTTTGCCACTGCAACTTATTTTATCTTCTCAGCAGTTTTATACTTATGAAACAAAACAAACAAACAAAAAACAGCATCTGAAAATGTCATTGATGCATTGTGAAGGTTTGCAATTGCATAATTGTATTACAATTTTTGAATGATAGTGATATTGCTACTTTTTGCACCATGTACCAGAGTATTTACATGTCTCAGAGTGAAACTGCATTGAATTAAATGGTTTAGGAGATATTGGGCCGGATTTATCAAGACCCAAATTTATGTGTGGTAATTTACCCACGCAATCTGGAATTTTGCACAAGGGGCTGAACCACGGTTTGCGGGTGATTTACCAAGAATGAAGGTGCAAATGACAGCACGTGCAAAGGTGTTGGAAACGCCCCTATATAAAGTAGGTTTTGCGTGTTTCGAGGTTTGCAGTGAGGCGAATTGCGAGAAGCGACAGCGGAAATATGATGCCAGTCGGCAGATGAAGATGGAGATATTAGGAGGATGGAATAAAAGATAATAATTTAAAATAAGTATGATAAATATAAAAAATGATACAAGTATCTGTGCAAAGCCTCAGAAGTAGCCAATTTATGAGGACATGGATCAGGAGTTGCTGAACAAATGAAAGTGTCTGCAGCTCCGACACGGTCCCTATCACGCAGAAGGCGCGCACTTTGGCACAATACCAACGGCTTCAGAGCTTCACTGTCGCCACCCCTCCGTGCTTGCTCAGGATGGGGGATTGGACCGGGTCAAGGCAAGATTCGATCCAGTCTGTTGGTTTCCTTAGCTAGGCTTTTATGAATCTGACCTGAATTTTTCTGTCTGTTAAGCACCCTGAGGTGACATTGTCATGAATGGACGCTATACAAATAAAGTTGAATGGAATTGAATTACGCTGTCAGGTGATCCGGTGTTCCTGTCACGTTTTAATCCAAGTTAAAACGTGACATTGGCAAAAAGGGGAAATAAAAGGACACAATTAATGCAGCTTTAGTTCTCAATAAGCTGCACAATGACTGCAAACTTTCATTTTTACACCCGTGTTAAATAGTGGTTTGCTGTACTGATTTTTATTGAATTAACAATGAGAACTAAATACACTGCCCTCACTGCTTATGAGAAATTATTTTGAATCACATTTGTGCGTGTCGGGGATTGTCCCTCTCAGAAGTTGCAGCCTTTTGTGCACAAAGCTGCAAGTTTGCACCTGCAAACTTGATGATGGATTCCCATAGTAAGTTGTTATTAGCATGGTAACTTCATGTGTATGGTAAGTTGCTATGGAGCATTTTTGCATGATGTCCTCAAAGAGCATGTTGTCATTTTGGGGGTCTACCTCCAAGTGGTACACAATAGCTAGCAACCACCCATGGATTGTTGTTTTTAATCTTTGATAAACGTTAATAGTTCGCTGTTGTGATGTAAATCGGTGAAGTCCCCCCCCCACTGTCCCTGTGCTGTGAAAGAAAACACGGAACTATTAAGACAAGGACAAACATTATGGCTTAATGGCTCGCATCAACCCTCCAAATACCAGTGTGCTCTGACTATTTCATCACAGGTACAATGATACTTAGCCTGCTTCATGTCTGGTTACATGTAGAATTGTGCAGTCTTCATACAATGTGTATTAAAACAGTTTAACAGTTTAAATAAACATGGATGAAGGGTACATCTAACATATGTAGCATATTGACAGTACCAGTCAAAAGTTTGGACACTTTCTCATTGAATATAATGGAAACTTTTGACTGATAGTGTGTGTGTTTATTTATGTATATATTTATTTGATTTACAGGCCGCAGACCAGGTGTTTTTGAACAAAAGAATTCTATTTTAAAGGTAGAGTCCGGAGTCCCCCCACCGTTTCTGTTTGCAAACAACACTATTCAAACTGAGCGCCCCTCCCTTTCAGGCTAATGGCCGCCTCGCTCTTCAGCCTGCAGCTTCAATGACTCCTTCAGAGCTCAGAAGCGGGTAAAAGCCAAACCAATATAAACTCTGGTTTTCCAACATGCACTATCTAAAGTTCTTACCTCTTCTTCAGTGCATCCGCCGTTTTTCTTTCTTTCTTTCTTTTTCTTTGAGAGTTTGAGTGACTGGCGTCTGCTTCAATCACGAGCTTATCCCGACACAGCGTCATGCCCTCAGCTCCGTCATTGGCTGGCGATATAAACAGAAATCTCCACCCAGAAACGTCCTGACCACAACAAAAAAAAGCTAAAGAGCGAATTACAGACAGGGGGGAGAGGGAGCTGCACTGAAACTCACCACTGCACGAGAGTAGAGGCCCAAAGGCGCGGTTTGAGATGGATTTCACTTGCACAAGTCTAACGTTTATTTTCAGGGGGAAACTTTGGACTCTACCTTTGAGTTTTTATTTTTCAGATTCAACACTGCCAAATCTGGGAAAAAAATCTTACCAAGACCAGTAAAAGCTGCTGCTACTGGTTACCATGGCTCTCTCCCAGCAGCATTTATGGTAATCTAAACAATTATCCCCATGGGTGGAGTGTGCAACATATGTGTAGGAGAGGAAATGGATCCGACTGCAGAACAACAGGGGTGCAATTTAGTTTAAGTCATTTTAACATAACTGGGGAAATATTCATGCTGGTATCAGCTACTTCACATGTGTTTATAAAGCACAACCACACCAAATGCATTAAAGGGTGCAGTAGATGCCATTGCAGAGCACAGAAGGAGATGGCACCAGTTATTGGGCTCAGAGGAAGAACTTGTGAAAGAAATGTAATTAGAATGATAAACATCTCTTGCATTTCTTTTCTTTGCTATTTGAGACTGAATGCATGACAGCTCTTGGTGAGTCACTAATAAATGATCAGTTCAGCTCTTTCAAATCTTCACCAAACTTAGGACAAATAATAATCACATATGATAGACATCACTTATCTGGGCTGAATCTGCATGTAAACTGGCTTCTACTGTAATTTCTAATCGTGGAAATTTAAATGGTGTCTGAAGGTCTGTGTGTTGTTCAGGAGATTTAACCGCCGGGGTTAATACCTCAAACATAATAGCGTCACTGATCCTTTAAATTGACTTCTCCGTAAAAGGAAAGAGAATTATTAAAAACAAATGGATCCAACAAAATGCATTGATACATGTAGCGTACTGTATTTGAAAATAGAAAGAAACAGGCTCTGTTGTTGATAGCAATGAATCGATATTTGAACAATTCATGTCTGCTTTTTTTCCCTCAAGTAGAGATATCCTCCAACAGGGATTTACAGTATCTACAGTTTACATACGGTTCAATGCATATTTTGGAGCTGACTATCCCACACATAATGTCTCCAAAACTAAAGCAGACGTTTGATCAGATGAGGTTCTGACTCCAGAAGTCGCCTAAGGCACCAAACTCTGTCATGACAGACTCTGCTCTCTGAGTGGAAAACATTACCTCAGTGACTTAGAGAATTTCACAACATGGCAAGCAAAGATACTTATTTAAAAGCATACAAGGCTCTCACCCTGCCTCACAGGTGCTCCTGATGGAAAAAAAAAAGAATTAGTTTTAAAAAAGGTTGTTTTTTTTTTTTTAAAAAAAAGGTTTTATATACTTTTTTTTTTTTTTTTTTTACATAAAATGGAAGAAAACCTGCTAGCTTTATCACAGGTAAGCCCCTCTCCCCTCCCCACAGCTACAATATAGAAAATGTCACATTGCATAACGAAGCCATATATATATATATATATATATATATATTTGTGTGTATGTGTGTGTGTGTGTGTGTGTGATACACATACACACACTTCAAAGATACAGAACACCTAAAAAGAACCTTAAAGCATTTTTTTTATTATATAGTGTCTTCATTTTTGCTATAAAAGAATATTGATATAAATTATAGCCAATTACCAGAGATAAAATTGATGAAAATTTGATGACAATTTATTCACAGATTTTCCAATTTGAACCGCAGAAAATCTGAAATATCTGAATTTACCATGTTTATATTGTGCGCTACAAGAGTGGTGCCTATCATTGAAAAATCAAAATGATCCATGGACCGTTTACAGTACGTTTTTGTAGCTTTGACAAACTATAGTTTGTAATGTGACTCACAAAACCTTGACATAATCATTATCAGTTTAACTGAAAGCTAATGTGGTGTGAAGCAAAACATTGAATCCACACATTGTTCTATTCTCTTTTGAAAAGAAATGGAAACAAAATGTTCCAAAACTCCACATGACTGTTTGCTCCTGCATAATACAGGTGTTTGATATCAGTCTGGAGCATTTTATTTATGCACTGCTGTCTCTCCCCTTCTAAATTCCTAAAAGTAAAGCCATTGAGAAAAACTGGCTCACCTATTGCATGTATAAATATATGCAGAGTCAAAAGAATGAAAAGAAATGTGGCTAATCAAGTTCTGCTGAGATCAGTATAAACATTAAGGACACATTATACAGATATTTTTCCTGTTAGTTCTACTCACTAGTGTGTTGAATTATAACGAATTGGAGGAAAATCTGGAAACAGAGAGCGAGAAAAATGATTTTCTAAATTATTTGGTCTATGAATGTTCACGCCAGGTTTCGAGTTAAAGCAGGTTCATGAGGTTCAGCTTTATGACACAATGCTACGAGCCTA
This sequence comes from Atherinomorus stipes, assembly GCA_023101725.1. Taxonomy (NCBI): domain Eukaryota; kingdom Metazoa; phylum Chordata; class Actinopteri; order Atheriniformes; family Atherinidae; genus Atherinomorus; species Atherinomorus stipes. The sequence continues at coordinate 200,701 of JALJCO010012027.1, read as the reverse complement.
TAAAGTATTACGTTGGCGCTTACTTGGCTTTTGGAAAGTATGTTGAGGCATGGTTTGTTTTCGTTTGCACCCTCTGAGGTAGCTCACACATACATCACTCACTCTCACATACTGATCTTAGGAAAGCAAAGGCTCCTGACCTTTTTAAGCTTGATCTGCATTGTTATGATCCTCCTCCCTCATCTGGAGGGGGAAGCAATGAAATAATGTAGTAGGCTACTTAAAGAGCTTGAAGAAAAAGGACTGTATTCCTGAAAAAAACATTCTTGATCAATCAGGTTCTGACATCCCTGTTCAGCAGTTGATGGATCAAGGTGCACTATAAATAGATTTATAAATATATTTTTTAAATTCAGTTTCAATAAAGAACAATACAGATATACAGTACATACATATATATATATATATATATATATATATATATATATATATATATATATATATAAGCCATATATAAGCCATATTTAAGCTATGTAAGCCATCTGGGGAGTGTGAGCACTGTGGAGAGGTAGAAACAGTTAAACATGTTCTTATTTATTGCACAAATTATTGTCGAGAGAGGAGAGAGCTTGAGGCCCGGATGAAGGACAACAGGTTTCCATTTAATGTCAGTGCTGTCTTAAAGGGTTGCATGATTGAGAGAATGGGGAAAGCTGCGCTTAAATTGATAAGAAAAACGGGTCTGAGTAGCCGTATCTAACCTTCACAAGGAGAAGCGATTGAGCCTATTGGGGCCATCCCGGCCCACACTCCCCTCCGGAAGGTGGCGGTAATGCACCTTACGTTACGTTGCCAGCCGCCATAAAACGTCACCTGAAAAAGAAGAAGACTATGGTGAGCCAATCAGAATGTGTAATTAAGCTTTTATGTCTTTCCTCCTAAATCATATGATTATTTGCTGTGTGAAAAGATACAAAGAGGAAAGTTCTAACATCACGTCTTTCACTGTTGTGGTGATTTTCATTCATGGTATCATGTTACATTTAGTTAAAGGTGGAGCTTTTCTTAATGTGAAAAGTTTCCTTCAGCTGGTCTTTTACAGTTTGGGTACAGAAGGCGATTCCTGTTTCAGCTTGTTTCTTTTTCATTATTTTTGTTGCACATTTTCTATTTTGAAGATTGATTTGTCTGTCCAGTCGACCTGTACGTTTTTGATTTACAATCTTGCCACCAAATATTAGACACAGCTAAGTGGAAACAACCAACATCTTCTGTTCCAGCCTATAAATGACCTTCTTTAAGGTGTTTAATAATCCTTTTCATTGTTTCCATGAACAACTTGCCTGTTGGGGTAATTTTTCCTTACAGTCATTTAAAATATACTTCATTAATCCCAATTAGAAAGCCAATTAGGAAATTCATTCTCTGCATTTTGTGTTTATCCTGCTTTACTAATTAAAGGAGGAGTTTGGGTGATTAAAAAAGAAAAAAAGGGTAAATGACTTCTTTTACCACACACTGGCACATTTAAGTGAATGCATTCTTCAGCTCACCGCGCATTGACATGAAACATATGCATGCACATGCATTATGTCCTTACATTTTATGCTTGTGTGTGTGCATGTGTTTTACTCTCCAAGTACCCCTCTTTGATGTGCCCTCCCTTCGCTGAAAGGGTAACATGAGAACTTGGGACCCACAATGCTGCTCTCACCTGTGTCCTTTGATGATAGGACAGGGGCTAAGTAGACCAAACCATGGCTGTCTCTGTCTCAAAATGCACATACACATGCACACATGAGGACATGTTCTCCGGGATCTTTTCTTGTGGTGAGAGCACAGCTCAGACCAGTCCAGCCGCTTTTGTCGTTCACTGCTCTGATGAGCTTTTGTTACAAAGGTAGATGGATGGGTGTCATGCAGGGGTAAGGGCAGTGCTGTCCTCTCACCATCTCTCAGCCCTCTCAAAGATGCCACTGCCTCAAGACAACTTCTTCTTCTCTGCAAATTCATTTACAAGACTCTTTATGCATCACTGTTCATTTACTTAGATTTTTTTGTCCACTTTCTGCACTTTTTTGTTTGATCACTGCAAGGTAGCATCAAACATAATAATTCTATGTAATTCAGCTGTATAAATTGTATTTTACATACAATGCACAGTGTGCGGTATGAGGATTTCTATTATTTTGTTTCTCTGAATTTCTGGAATGAATCAAGCTTAAATATAATAGCAACGACTTTTTTTTTTTTTTTTTTTTACCAATTTATAGTTTATTCTGCATTGTATGTAAACAAATCAATACAACTTCAAACTTCCCTTTTCTAGGTATTCTTCATTCTTCAAACTCTAGATTAGCACATTACAGTACATGGGTTGTTGGTGACCAAACTAAATCTGACAAAACCTTAATGTGAGAGTAAGCTGTTTCACATTCATTATAAACAGGAATTAACAATATCCAGTGCAGACAGCTGCCACAGAGGTATAATAGTTGGACAAAGTGATGAGTAGACGGGGGGGATGAGGAGATCCCCTGTGGACGAGTGAACCAGATACTGGCTCAGGTCAGTACAAGGTCAGAGTACAGCTGAGAGATGGTGTGTGTGTGTGTGTGTGTGTGTGTGATGAGGTAACAACTCTTGCTCTCTGTGTGCATTTCTATCCCCTCTTTCATACACAAACCCACCGTTCAGCCAGGCAGAAGCAGCCCATTGTCATATCAAACAGGCAATGAAGGGTCCTGTCCTCCACTCGCTTCAAACCCTCCCGTCATGCCTCCGCCCCTCAGAGGGGGTGACAATGACCTCTATCTGAAACAGAATAGGTGCTGCACCTGTGGACAGAAGAGGTTCTATACAGCCTTTGACTGACTCTTCTTATTTGCCCTCACTGTCAATGTCATACAGCACCAGAGCTCTATTATCCAGGAGAAATACCGGAAGTGGTTCCTCTGCCATTACAGCGATGGCATCTCTGTGCTCATGGAGCAAGTTGTGGGGTGAAGTGTTCCATTTTCTTTCAAATTTAACTTACTGTTTTGTATTCATTTTAATAGCAATGTCAAGGAAATTTGACAGGACTTGCACAGTACTCGGCTGTGGCTGCATATTATAGGAGATTTTGTACATTTAAAATTCCATATTGTCAAACTCACCTCATTCAAAACTCTGTTACAATGATCTTCTTGACAGCAACATTTTAAGCACACCTCATGATCCCAGAAGACCTTCATCTTAATTATCTGCCACCTCCAAACCTATCCCCTTCCCTCGTTTAAATTTGGAGTTAAAGATGCAATACTCTGTTTATATGCAATAAATGGTGCTTTGCTGCTGGTATCAGCATTGCTCGTGTCAATATTGAGCCAGTTATTATAATGGATTTATTTGCAATAAGAGCAGATTGTAATCCTCTATATTTTTCTCTGATTGTCTTTAGACTCACCACAAATACACAACTTAGACAATATTCAGGTTTTAAAAAGTCAGTGAATGAAGTAAACGCACATTTATATGAATAATGTGTGATAAAAGATGCAAATGCTGCCAAGTTGCTTTATCATAAAAAGCACATTTTTAAGCTGTCAGAAATAATGTATGATAATGACTCCAACTGCTGTCAGGGACTAAATGAAACTGCCAGTTTTAATCTATACCTGTATCAATAGCTATAATCCCCATTTTCACGTCTCCTTTCATCCTTCCCTGCTCTTCCTGCTTACTTTTCTACTTTTACTTTTCTCCTGTTGTCCTATCCTCCAACCTTTACTCCCCCCCCGGTCTCACCATCCCTTGTTCTTGCTGCTGTCTCTTTGCCAGCCCCAGTCTGTCTCCTGTTACACAGGCTGAACTAACAGAGCTTTAATCCCAGGATCACCTCTCATCACTGGGTGACAGAGCTGGATCAGCCCTCCTCCTCCCACCTCTGAGACTCTGTAGCTGAGATCTCATGGCTGGACCACACCACAAGAAGGTGTGAGTGTTTGGATGAGAGAAAACTAATGTAGATGCTGACTTGTCATATAATGTCTCTGTAATTAGAAATAAAGTCGTTGTTACTATTTATTGATGCATCTGATCCGGTGTGTTTTGTGAGTGCAACTGTCAGACTGAAAACAAGGTGGAGACTTATGTCAACGTTTTCCTCATAGCTGACATGCTGTCTGAGTCATCTCAATGGTAATGTTGAGCTTTACTCTACACGTGCACATTAGTACAGCAAATCCTGCAGCAAAAACAGACTTAAGGGGTTGATGAAATGTTTTCTGGCTTATATTTAGTGTTAAAACAATATTCTGTCATCTTAAACGCCACCCAAAGCTCAAAGAAAAGGATATACGCATGTTTTAGTACTACGCAAAAGGAGCTCAGTTTTTCCAACAACTTCAAACCCTCACTTGCATGAAATCCATTTTTATAACCTGGTCACTAGCGTGTCATAGTTCCTGGATAAGCTGGAGCCTGTGTCGTCTTTTGAAGCTGAAGCTTTTGTGCAACCTACAGATACAGTACATGAAATACTTATATTTGAATGTGGTCCTGACCGTAGACTGTTAATAAAAGATGGACCGAGCTTCCGCTCATGTGACCTGTTGGTTTCTGAAGAGCTGAATTTGAGCTCATTGGGCGGTAACAAAGCTAACCTGGAATTAACAGGAATTAACAGAGATAAGCTTAAGCTAGGGCACGCTGTTAGCCAGCTAAAAGCTCCCGATGTGCTACTCTGCTGCAGGGGGAGGCCTTCCAAGGCGCAAGCAGGGAGCTAGCCACTAGTCACCAGCACTAGCGCTAGCAGCTGTGAGTGCCCGCATAATTTCAAGATTGAATAACATCTAAACAAATGAGTTATATATTTAATAAAAAAAACAACCCCCACACAGTTGACATACAGCAAATGTAAACTTGACCTATTAAATCTAATAAGATTTTGAACCATGTTGTTAGCATTTATTATTTGTTTCTGCTGTGGCCTTTTTAACATGGGAGTCCATGGGGATTTGCTCTGCTTTGGAGCCAGCCCCTAGCGGATGAGGGGTAAACCTCAGTTTTTGGCATTTCTGCATCTGCTTCACTTTTCTTTGTTGAAGTTTGATGCATGGCCCCAACATTTACTTACCTGGTCCCGGTACATCATTTTTAAAAGCTATGTCCTGGGACATCGGAAATTAAGCCAAAGTTAAATCAATGGTGGAGCAAGTATGTGGTGTCTGCACAACAGTTTTGGTTTAAAAAGAAAAAATAAAAAAAATATGAATAAAAAACAAATGAAATCAGTGTATGTGCAAGATGCTACTCGAGTCCAAGTCCCAGTCTCTGATGGACGCAGTTTGTGTTTCTGCGCAGCAACAAAGTTACAAAAGATTTATTTGCTCCACTTGACAGACAGCTGTTTTATCAACAAGGCCCAGTATTGCTGGTTTTGTGGGGAGACTGAAGCTAAAAGTTCAGACATCTGATAAAGGAGCACACAAAAAGATTTGAGTAGCCTACAGTACATAATCCGTAATGTGCAATTCCAGGTTTTTAGTCTAATTAACGTCCTGCTGAAACCTTATCTTGTAATCTTATTTCACAAGAACTCACTCATACAGGAAGGCAACATGCAAACTCTTCACAGTAAGACCCCAGTCCAGGTTCAAACCAGGATCATTCTTGGGAGACAATGCTGGGAACAACACACCACCATGTGGTTCCTGAAAAAAATTATCAATGCATTTTATTTTGCTTGATGCTGCACCTCATCCACACAGATTTGTTCTACTCAGTGATCACTGTTTCTTACTTGCTTATGTAAGAAACATAAGCAACAAGAAAAATAAGCAAGTAAGAAACAGTAATCACTGAGTAGAACATATCTGTGTGGATTTCTTACTTGCTTATATTACCAACAGTCTTTATTTAATGGTGCAATGGAGGAAACCAGAGACAGCAAGGACTAAACTCAGAGGAAAAGACTGAAAACTGTCTAAAGCTTGGACCATTTCCAACAAAGGAAAACCAAAAATACAGTACATGCTCTTTGTAAATCCCAATTAGCTCATCACAGTAGTTCATTGCATACGTTCAATCATTTTAGAACTCCCCGGACCCGTCCGGGGGGTCCGGTCCTCCTGGGTGTCGGCTGGGCCGCGGGGTCGGGTGGGGGTTGGGCGGGTCCCGCGGGGGGGGGTGGCTGCCCGGCGGGGCTGGCAGTTGCTGGTCTTGGTCCACTGAGGCCTGGGCCCTGAGACTGCGGGGGGCTTTGGCTGGGATTGCCCTCTGGGGGGGATGCATGTCCGTCCCTTTGGGGTGGTGGCTGGGGTCTGGGCCTCTAGGTGGCTGCTGGGGGCATGGGTCTCGGGCCATGCGGGCTTCCTCTTCCTTGCAGAGACGAGGTTGCATCTGCATGACCGCATCACCATAGGGCACCCTTTATTCTGCATGATGACACTGTGATGCTGCTTCCCGTTGCTCTGACTAGGTTTTACCTCTTCTCTGCGTAGTCCTGCGTGTGTTTGTACAATCTTATGATACTTCAGCCACCTGCAGGTCCTCCTGTAGAGGATTGTCAGTTGTGTTTTCCAGAAAGGACCTTGGAATGTTGTTTAGGAGTTTCTGTATAGAAGCATCCTTTTTTTCCTCTCCTCTCTTTCTCTCTCTCTTTCTCACTCCTTTCTATGTTTCACTTTCTATCATTGCTTCTATTAACTCTTATTTCTTTAATTTTTCTCTTGTCAAGCCCAGCAATATGATGTAAAATGCTGTTGTAAATAAATGGTTGATTAAAGAAATAAAATGAATAAATAGGATATCAAGGGGAGCCTTGTGTTCATAAAGCTCCCCTTGGCAAAGCAAAACTGTTCAAGACAATAAAGCAACCAGATCATCATTCTGCTTGCTACGATACTGGACAGGACAAGTTTAAAAAAAAATCATCTCAGAACTGCTCCATGAGTCCAAGCACATATTTTTTGCTCCATCCGATGTAAATTTCTTTCATTAATACTTGGAAAATCAACTGCAGTATCCAGTCAAACCAGTCATTCATGTATTCTCTTTTAAATGGTTAATATTGCTTTTCAATCAGGCAAATTTCTTTTCTGATCTGATTATTAAATTCATAGGTACAATGATCTACAGTATATGATACTCATTTGCCTAAATAATCATTTGCTGCAGCCTATGCTGTGGCATAAATCAAAGATGAAATCATATCTGCAAAACAAAAAAGGACACAAATAATGCATTGCAAACTTTATGATATTAAACATCCATTATCAAGGATGCCATTTCTCTCTATAGATGCACCAGAAACAGTTAATGAATATTAATGAGTCCTGTCATCTCCTGTATTGCACTGGCAGCTGTTGCGAATCAGAAACCCGTTAATGCCATCGCTGGCCATGAAAGAGGGCGTCAGGCAAGCAGACAAGGTCATGAAAAATGGAGATATGACTGTGGTAACGATGTGAGTCAATGATATAACATAAAGCACATCTGTTTAGTATCATACTTTTACTTCTTGATGATAAAACATTATTTCAAGATGCTGAAAGGTCATGGGTCTGAACAGAACGATTGATGTGCTCATATAAATACTGTAGTCTCAGAATCTTATTCAGTTTTTAAGTAGCCTAATCTCTGATAAAGTTCAATATCTTAGATAACTAAGGACTAAAGAAAATGATGCTTTTGTTTCTGCATGACTCTGCTCAAAGTGGGAATTTGTTTACAAAATAGACAAATTGTCTTATTTTCTGTTGTTAAACTTACCTACGATAGAATAGACATCTGCTCAGTGTCAAACCTATGACGTTTGTCTTAAGATTATTCAATTTTCACTGCACACAATCCTGCAGATAATGAGGTATCAAGTTGTACTGAAATCTGTATTGAAACTCAACCACTGAGCCCTGTGGGTTTCCTTCAGTAGCTCTGTGTCATGACAAGATAAAGTACGACACATCTGCTTACCATCAGCAGTTCGCTCAGCCTCAGTTTGGAGGGATGAACTGGGCGATGGGAGTGTGTGGCAGTGGTGGGTTATTTAAACTCATGAGCTTGTGGCTCTGCTTTTCCTCTTTCTGAAAAGAAGGGAAGGCTTGAAACAGATGATGTACTCCTACTTACTGTACTGTCAGATTTAGAGCATGTGTGTGTTAGGTGAAGGTTATGTTGTAATGGAGTACTCATAATAGCATTTTTTCTGTTATTTATGACATACTTTGACTACCATAAATCCAAAAAAAAAGTTTTTTTTATATTATCTGAGGTAAGTATTACTAAACGGCAGCTATTGTTTTGGGATGTTTTCTGATTGTGTGTGGTGTGTGTTCTCTCAGACACACACACCCTGTTTTTATTCTAACCTTGTTCATGTTCAAGTAATAATTTGCTCTGATGCTTTAATTTGTCATATGAACAAGGAATATTGAAGAATATTGAGCTATTTGTTTACTGTGACCAGCTGTATACTTGTTTTTTCCCTAATCTTCTCAGCTACGATATTTGTGTCCAATCTCACAACTTGAAACACAGAAAATACATAAGGTCAAATAAAATATCTTAGCTATCCTCATTTTCTGCTTCTGGTCTCCACTTTTTAAAAAAAGGCTTACCTCTGCTTTGCAGAAATTCTTTGGATAATGGGACAGCTTTCAAGATACTCCAGCACTCGACTTCTAACATGCATGGACATTTTGGTGCATATATCAAAGTAATCATGTGTTTCCCCACATCCTATTTCACAGTTTGCTCACTTGCATTCAACCCTTCTTCTTAGCTTTCATTAAGATTCTTTAATTACTTTAGAATGATCTTAGAAATCAGGAAGGTGTATTGCAAAAGCAGAGCACAAAGCCTTCATCTGTCAGCTGAAAGAACAACATGTAATGTTGAAATCATTTTCATGGGGTTCTTAAAATGTCCATGATGATCTTATCACTATATTAGTGTTTTATTTTTTCCCTTAAAAGGTGTGTTTGTCATTGTCTACATGTGTGTTTAAGTAAAAGCATCTGCATATGTACAATAATGAGTCTACTTCTGTTAAAATTTCCATCCATCTTTCGGAGTGTATGCTCATGAATTGCATGTATGCAATTGTGTATCCCTCTGGGTGTTTACATGGGCCTGCGAGTGTGTCTATGCATGTGTTACCTGGGGTCGTAACTTTTCGTAGGACAGTTTTATAAAGTGCGGTGCAGCCAGCGAAGCGGCAATAAATCAGTTTTATTTGCTGTGTGTTGGGGGTCAGCTCTCTTGACACCCCTGGACCCTGACACCACAGGAATGGACCGGCTGGCTTTTTGCTATTGCAGCTGTGTTGTTGTTGTATGCTGGTAGTTAAATGGGGATTTATTCTTCAATGGGGGCAGTTCATCTGAGGAAAGCTTGGTTGCTTATAGGTTGGTTTTTTTTTTTTTTTTTTTTTTGCAATTTTCAGTTCAGTGCAGAATGGAAAATCTTTAATTCTGTCAAGAAATAGCAAGAAAAATGGTGTCAATTATTATGATTATTAGAGGCAGACAATAACATAAATTGCATATTTCTGTACATTTAACATCGAGCTGGCTTCAAGAAACTTCGCTTACATCAGCCTGGAAAGAGGAAAACTGCTTATCCAAATATAACAAGGCCAAGAAGTAACCCAGCCAAATATATAATTCTAACTGTTGACAGCAGCACTTTGAGTCTTGTACTCAAAGAATTCAACCATCAAGTGCACAGCAAGTCCACTAATGGCAACAGTCTCATGGGTTATAAACAGTTAATCAGCTATTTAGAACATAACAGTAAAAAAAATCTTAATAAAACATAATCAATGAACACTACCGATAAAACAGAGAACAGCACTAAACATGAAAATGAAAATTACTATTTATGAACTTGTCATTAAAAACTGGTTAGTTCCACATTTAAAAAAAGCAAGATCACTTTTTATTGTTTTTATAGATTCTTAATTTCCCATTATTTAACTTTGCATTTTTCTGATGTTCTTCGTTTCTCTGTTTCCCCTGCTGTAAAGCACTTGTGTGTCCATTGAGTACTGTTAAGGGCTTTATAAATAAACTTGATTTGATTTGATTTGATTTTAACCTATGAGGTCCCTTTACTACATTCACAACCACACCCACAGCGTGAGATGATTCGAGAATAAAAATATGCATGACACATCAGAGAGAGAGAGAGAGAGAGAGAGAGAGAGAGAGAGAAATAGCTAATATGCAAATATAATTCACAAGGAATTTAATAAATTATACAGGTTTGAGTATTTAGATATGAACTTTGACAATTCAGCTCAATTCAACTTATCAATGCCATTACTGGCTGAGTAGTTTATGTTTAATAGGTTTCTTAAAGGGGTAGTTCGGAATTTTTTGACATAGGGCCTTGTTTTCGAGTTAGCCAGGGTAACAGTTATCCGCAGAACTGGTTTTTCAGCATACAGTAGCTCTGGACTGCAGAACTGGGGTCCATTTTACAAAGCAGGTTTACTGAAAACTCTGAGTCTGTTAACCCTGAAATGAGGGAAACTCTGATTTTTCTGTTTCAAAAAGGGAGGTAACTCAAACCAGAGAGGGAGGGGTAACTCTAGCCTGTTTCAGAGAGAGAGGGACCGGGTTTTTCTCAATGAACCTTTATTTTCTCTCTGTTGCTGTCCCCTTAAAGGGATAGTTCAGGTTTTAGGGCATGAAGTTGTGTGAAATATTCACTGTCTGTAGCTCTGATGCAACAGTATCTCTACTGTCACTGAGCCTCCTGCTCTGAGACGGCCGGTAATGTACCAGAGGAAAAGTAGTTCTGAAGCGATACGGGGGCGCCGTTCACCAAAGGTTTTTAAGGTAGAAAAAGGTATGAATGCGTTTTGATAGACTATTTCAACAATTTTAAAACATGCCTGCCATCATGTCAGACCCTCATATCAATTTGGACTATTTTCTGTCAAGTTATCACTCCGCTGTGTAAGTGCGCAAGACGGGAGCTCCGAACAGAAATCAATTAAACAGCCCATCACCACGCAGTTATCAGATGCTTACAACAGTGAACCACTAGGTCGTTACAAGTGAAGAAAAATATGTACTAGCCCTGTATGCAGCCTACTTACAACTACAGCGCGGACGCCTGTGCAGGCTCACGACACACCCCTCACCAGCCGTCAGCTGCTGTAAACTGAGATAACAAAATGATGCCAATGTGTGATTTCCCATAAGAAACCCCTGTGGGAATAAAAACATCGCTGGTGCCCACTTCCATAGTTTTCCTGTCAGAGATGTAACGCTTTGGCAACTTTATTTGGTGGAGGTTGGGATGAGCATCTCTTCCAAGGCAGCGGAAGTGAAGCAAATGCATTTCTGTCAAGCTCACTTCAGCGACAGCGACTACCTGACCACACATCCCGGACAGATGCATGATGAAGAGTACTGCTGTGCCCAAATCCATAGAGATACATTACCTAATACCAGTCCATATACTGATGTCTGCAACTGATTGTCTGCAAAAACAAAATGTTTGCACTAATAGTCCATGGTATTTTGAATAGTACATTATATGCGGCCCACAGACTGCATATAATGTACCACAGACTATTTGTTTGTTTAACAGGTAATGAAATGAAATGAAATGAAAAATACTTTCATTCATCCCCGAAGTTTTTTTTTTTTTTTTTTTTTTTTTTTTTTTTTTTTTTTTTTTTTTTTTTTTTTTTTTTTTTTTTTTTTTTTTTTTTTTTTTTTTTTTTTTTTTTTTTTTTTTTTTTTTTTTTTTTCCCCCCCCCCCCCCCCCCCCCCCCCCCACCCAGACAACAGTCATCGATGGTGACTTCTTCCCTTTGTGGTTGTTTTGTTTATTAATCAACTAAAGCATGATGAATGATGTAAAAAAAAAAGAAAAAAGATTGCACCCATTAACTCCTTGTTGCTACTGGGTGTGCTGCTGGTGAGAGACGTATGTGCAAACATCACCACGCAGTCGCTTACATGCCCGAACCTAAATGCAGCAAGTGGTGTCCCAATTCCTAGGGAAGATAACAAAGCTCTACCCCTTGTGGCTTCAGTTCAAGGGTGTTGTGGTAGTGGGTGAGGGCTATTGGTAGTAAGTAAGGGCTAGTGTTTGTAAGTAGGGGGAACATTGGGATTGGTCCTGGCTTGACAGGCGTGGTTGACAATGCTTGCATCAGTTGTGCGATCATTAATCTCAGGTCTATTACTATTACAAGAACGGCAAAGAAAATTGCGGAACATTATTACTGTCTGAGAGATAATCTAAAAACATTCCTTTTCCAACATTTTTTTTAGTTAAATTTGTTCCGTGTCAGAATGCTCAAACATAGTCCAAATTTCACCATCATTTTTTGGGCTAGACAAAAGCTTCATCGGACTGACCAAACAGTTAACCACCATTTAGAAAAAACAGAGTAAACTGCTTCTGCAAATAAACTCTTCATTTACTTTTTGAATATTTTCACCAAATCACACTCACATGAAGTGGAGGGTTTTAATGATGTTAAATGGAGATAGGAGCTTTGTACCTGACAGCGACGAAAAGCAGTTAACTCCATTTTTTTCTAAATGGTAGTTAACTGTTTTTGCAAATGAACTCTTCAATTGAAAACCTTTGCATTATCTGCACAAACCTGCATCTGTATACTTAGAAAAGAATGATGTATATCACCAGGGAGTAGAGAATTGATTATTTGACTCAAAGTCTACTTTCTCTCGATGGCTGTAGCTCAGGTTGGACGAGCAGTCGTCTTTCAACCGGAGGGTTGGGGGATCAATTCCAGGCTTCCCCAGACTACATGCCAAAGTGTCCTTGGGCAAGACACTGAACCCTATGCTGCCTCTTGATGTGCCTATTGGGAATGTGTGTGTTTGACTGGGTGAATGTGTCCTGCAGTGTAAAAGCACTTTAAGTGGTCAGTACGACTAGAAAAGCGCTAGATCCATTTACCATGTAATTAAGTGAATGGAACAGAATATCATACCAAAGCCAAAACAGATAGAAGGCTGTACATGCTTTGAATTTTCAAACACGTAACTTTAGTCTTGAATGTAATGTACTGCATGGCTTTAAGCAATCTTTGATATAGGAAAAGGAACTGAAAAAAACTGTTTCCTGTTTAGAAACAAACATTAAAATACAATCAAATGAGAAACTTACATACATTTTTACATTTTTTTTTTTTTTTTTTAAATCAGCTCTTCTAGTTCTGTCTGAACTCATCAGCCTACTTTTTGGGTATCAACATTGGTCAGCTGTGCCCATTCAAATGGTGGTTTAAGCAATGCCCACACACCTCTGCACATGTGGCTTGGTGTGAATAAGATGTGTTGATATTCAGCAGGACAAAGAAAAATCCCCCTTCACACATTCTGTCAAAATCTGGGGGCAATTTCCTGCATTTCAATGTATGTGTATGTGCGTGTTAGTGCATGTATTTGCATGCACCTGTTTTATGTTTCTTAACTATCAACTCTGGAGGTCTTTTCAAGCAGGTTGCAGGTCCAATAGTCGACAGATGCTGTCTCCCTGGAATTAAGAAGAAGAGAAGGAGGAGGACAAGACGATGAAACAGAAGAGGAAGAAAGCTTTATTGCAGCACTGGTCCTCGAGAGCCCCAATTCTGCAAGTTTTCTATGTCTCCCTGCTCCAACACACACACCTGACTCAAATGAATGAATCTGAGCAGAGCTTCATAGGCTGTTAGATTTATGTAGTTTGAGTTCAGCTATGCTAGTGCGGGGAGGATTGGAAAACCGGCATGCAGGACAGTGGCCCTTGATGACCGACTATGAACACTTCTGCTTTATTATCATTGCAAATAGAAAGTACAGCAAAATTTAGGCACATCTCCAAATTGACCTGAAACTATGTAAATGTCGTTAAAAAAGAAACTTAAGTGACGTTTGCTTTCATATACAAACACACACCTAAACAAGTCAAATAGCCTAGCATGAACAAAATACATAGTGGAGTGTCGTATAATGACACACAGGGGAATAATAAGCAAGTAACATATTTTGGTAGAATTATTGTGCTCAGGGAGACAAAAAAGACATATTAATTATTCAATGCATGAAGACAAACTATGCACATTAATTATTACTGGAATTTTGCAGGTGGTAAACAGTTTAATTGCAGTTTATGTGTGTGTAGTGTTCAGATAGTCCAGGAAAAGATGCTTTCATCCATTTGTGAATCAATGATTTATTTTATCTTATTTTATTTTTTCAAATGGGCCTAGAGGCTGTTTGTGTATGGCCCAATTTTGCATTAGGTTTTTGGGACAATTTTTGCAATTTCTTTTATGGTAACTGACACTAATTGCATAGAGGAACACAGAACTGTAACAGCATTTAGTCACAAATATGACAAAACTGATGTGGCTCATTCAGTGGCCGACAAGCATCATAGGGTTTATGGGTTTCAGAATGCAGCAATGCACCAGTTATGTTTGGTTTTTGAGAGCCTGAAGTCCACACTGGGTTGAAGGGGCTGTGTGGTGGAAATGCACAAAAACATGACCGATTAGAAAATGTTGAGTTTGACTCCATCCTCAATGTTTCAAGTAATTTTCCTTCAAAATGTCTTTGTGCTTTGCTGTTTCTTCGCTACTTACACATAGGGAAACAATACTTGGTAAAGGCTGAATGTTGAAAACAATACAGTTGTAAAGTGCTTGTGTGAAGAGCAATTGCAGAAAAATTACAGACTTGCACCCTCCCCTGAAAATTTTTTAATGTATGAAACAACCTAAAAATAAAAAAAAAAAATAAGGAAAACTGGTTTCTATCAAATCACTAAATAAAGAACCTTGTTTGATGGTCAGAAACAGTCCCTATTTTAAGAACTTTCAAATTCATGTATTTTTTTTCTTATTATTCCCACTGCATTTTATTGTATGGCCAGTCATCATTTATTTACACACCTGCTACCACTTATTTCGATGTCAGTTGCTGATATACTGTACACTATGACTTTAATACAAAGCAGTGTGCTATAAACAGTTTATCAACCTTTATTTGAAGCTTTGAAATTTTAAATGGGGTGACTTTCAGACAGCACAGTGACCAAGAATTTCTGTGCAGTTAAAGATGAAAATGAATTGATTCTGCTGCGCAAGACCATCAGGACGACATGATCTGGAGGGCAAAAACAACAGCCACTGTGAAAAGGGGGCTGCAGGGGCTGCACGGGTCCTCAGAAGTCCAACCTGACAAAGACTGCCAGCGGTCTTAACTGGTCCATTCTTATCTACTGCATGTGCGTGTGCTTTGCAGCTGCACAACAGCAAACAGGAAGCCTCTCCAGATCAATACGGTCCACAAACTCACCGGTTGCCCTTTGACTCTCCGCTGGCTGAACTGTACAACTCTTGCTGCTGCAATAAGGCACAAAATATGATCAGAGACCCCTCCCACCCTGGACATCATCTGTTTGAATATCTGCCATCAGGCCGACAATACCAAGCATTAAAACACAAACAAACATGCTTAGAAATAGTTAAAGGCCATCTATGCTTTAGACTGGTGTTTTATGGGTTTTACTGGATAGGTGAATGGTTTTTATTAACGCAATGTTTTATTGTTTATTCTCTCTGGGCATATGTGTGAATATATGCATGTGCATATGTATATGTTTTGGGTGCAACAATACATATATTTGTATCAAACTGTTCAATAAGCCCTGTGTTAAAAACTTAGTGGATCTGCATTTGACTACTTGTTTGACTACATTTGGACCTACTTTGGTCTTTTTCAACTCAACTCAACTCAACTCAACTACTTTATTTATAGAGCCCTTTAAAACAACCACAGTTGGAACAAAGTGCTGTACACAACAAGTGGATAGTTAAAAACATTTTGAAAACAACAGAATAATTAATAAAATGAAATAAATAAAACAAGAAATAAATAAGTAAAAGTAATAAAACCAAATAAAATCAGCAACCAAAACAAACCACGATACACTAAAACAGAAAATGGGCCCTTTAACTTCATTGTTAAAGGGCCCATTTAAAGGGCCCATTTTATGCAAACCGACTTTTCTAAGTGCTTGAAATGGTCTTCTGGGGTGTTTTAATTCAGAAAGCCATCAAAAACGCCCATAAAAAACAATTTTGTAGTTATTAACCTCTCCCTCCGTAGCAAAGGGATAAAAATTTTTATTTTTTTCCGACTGCCTCTCACCTTATTCTGATCATATTATTTCAATTCTATATCTATATTTTATATTTTTGTGTAGATATGTTCATGTCTTTTTCCCTTCTTTTCCCCCCGATAACGACTATTGACGTCTATGGCAGTGAATGAGTTAAGAGTCTTTAAGACTTTTAAATGAAGCATTTTTACTATTGGCCTGACTTCTGCAGTTTATTCATTGGCTGGTCACTTCAGTGTTGAACGCCATCCACTTCCATACATGATTTACTAGCGCCACTCCCAAGACTGAGACGCTCTCGCGCGTCAGAGACGACTGTCCTGCACAAGACTGGTAGAGACAAGAAAAGATGAAAGCTTGCCCAACAGTACGACGTACTCAGAGGTACATTTGAGAGAGGAGGAAAAAAGAGGGTGCGCAGTGTGACTTCAGTGCTCTAACTGAGGACGGATTTGATCGAACCATGACTCCAACATTACATTCAGATATCAAAGAATTGTTTCAGATGGGGAGAAAAGCGTGTAATATGGGCCCTTTAAGTATGACCATGACATAAACCATTGCGGACAAAACCACAACAATCAAAAAAGGCATGATTTTTTTGTATCAAAAAAGTATTGAATCAAGGTTTATTTGTTTTTTTATGTATGAGTACGTGCATATGCTGTATGTGTTTGTATTTGCATATTTTTACCATTTCTTACCATCTTTAATTTACATGTAGCACTTTTAGAACTGCTCTCTCAATTTTGTTGTTTTTATACAATGACAATAAACAAGTTATTCAATTAAATTTCAATACATGTAAAAAAAAAAAGGCAGGATTGTATATCTTTGAAAAAGGATATAAGAAATGGAACAAAGATTCATAGAAGGTTAATGTGATTATAGTTTTAGTGGTTTAAGTTATTAGCCAGGAAATATTAGAAAATAATCAATGCACAACAGTAAACTACACATGTAAAATAGTGGAAAGCTACCATAAAATGTTTTTTTTTTTTTTTTTACAAATTCTAAGTTGCGATTTGAAAATTACATCCATGAAGAGACTGAGCACGTCTAAAGTGAAAGAAGTTATTCTGGGAGAGTGCAAAATTCAGGAGAACTCAGGAAGGGTGTCAAAACTGGCAACAGTCTGTAGTTATGGCAGCACTTCCTGGTTAATGGCGTATGAAAAAGCTTTGATCTTATTTCAGAACCTCAAGCCACCATCAGTGCAAATCAGGAAGTCGAAAATTATGTTGAGGCCAGAAAATGACTTGCTAATTATCAAAAAACACTCTTTTTTTTTTTTTATTGTGGTAATCTGCAAAATGAGTTTAAAATAGCCTCTGTGGTCTGTCCAAGCACATTCACTCTGAATGAATTCAACTCTAACAATCCATTAAGAACGTACACGTCTGTCTGAATGTTTTTCATCTTTTCTCAGTCTCTTTTTATTTTTCGGCATTGGAAGTTAACCGTTGGAGCTCAGAGGCACAATTTGATTTATGTTACTGATAAATCACAAAAAGCAGCTGGTACCAAGCTTCTCTGCCAAACTGGGAAATAGTTTTTCAGCTCTTCCATAACATTTTAGCAGGAGTATAATATAAAATGCCATCTGTGGTGTGTAAACGCCCTTAAAGAGCAGGTTCCTTTATTTTGACTACTTAAAATTTGCATTCACATCAAAAGCAGGAATTAAACTGAAACCACAAAGATTTGAGATTTCTTCAGTGGCAAACTATTCTCAGCTACAGTATGTTTTCAACCACTTCAAAACCTTCCATATGCGCATATGCATTCAAAGGTTTGGACACATCTACTCACCGACTGGGGTTCTACACACAGTATATCTCAATCAAATTGATCTTAAAATACTGCAGGTACCAAGATTTGGTATCTATGGATCTAAACAACAGTGTTGCAAGTTTAACTTTTCATGCCTCAGATATTTTTCCATAAGAGCATTAATGCCTTATCAGGCTTCTTATCATCCTCTGTTGGTATGCGTAGCTGGAACATTGTGGTCACACTTAAATTAACCTCTTGCCAGGCACGGACACATTTACACTTCAAGCCCAGTAACTCAATACGGAAAAAATGAGGTTGGAAAAAGAAATCCAGCTTCAATATGTATTTTTTATTAGTAAATATGGTGTATGTTGCCCAGGGCCAGTCTCTTTCATTTCAGCCCTGCTGCCAAATGCCAAAACCAAAGGTACAGTACATTAATACAAACCATGAAGCCATGTGCCATTAACCTGGACTCAACATTCTGGCTGAGCACCAGACGTCCATTATTATTTATTAATTTATTTTTAATTCAGCAAATGCTTAGCAGATGTCCCACATACCTCATGCTTTGGAGAGACGACGCGAAGAAATAATAGTGGTACCTAACATGTGTTGGACCGTTTTTTTTTTTTCTCTCACATAGCTGCAGCGGAGAAAAATGCAGCAGCATTGTGGCCTGTTTTAGTTTATTTTCAGGTGCATGTCTATTTGAGATTCCTGTAACATCTGAGATGGTGAGTTAGAATTTGTAACAACCATGAATCATTCAAGCTTTTCTCTCTCATCCACTTTTTTTTTGGGAGGGGGAGGAGATTGAGACCTGGCATAAAGATTACAGGGATGCTAACAAGCTTGCCATATAGGAAAGCTTATGCTCAGCATGCTTCAGTCCTGGGCTCACAATGATGTCCTGTCTTCAGGAAAGATTGGGTTGAGTTATTAAAACCATCCGGCAGAGCATCTCCGTGCACATTAAAGTCACATACAACAGTGCCTACACAAACATACAGAGTTCCAGTTGGAAGACAATATGATCATGATGACCAACTTTGACCACATTAATACTGAAAAACACAAGTAAAACCACAACAGTCCAAACCACAGCTGTTTATGTAGACTTCACTGTTTTCTCCTACACTAAAGCAGAAGAAAAGGAGGCTTTTTGAAGTCTTTAATTAGTTTTTAATGGTACACAGTGAGGTGGATTTTAAGTACTACATGTGCGGTTTTATGGTTATTTGCCATTGCAGTAGTTTGTGTGCTATATTAAGCCACTCCAGATGCACTTACCCCACAGTCTCTTTTTTTATCAGATATCTGGCTAATTCAGTAAAAAACAGGTGCTCTGCATGCAAGACATTTAGGTTTCAGCTATTGGATCATCAAATCAGAAGAGCAACACAACTCTGGTGCCATGAGGGGCCTTTGTAGTGAGAGTTGGAGACGTGTTTTTGTGTTTTGTACCATCTGATGGAAGCGGCAGCTATGACTCAAATCGTGAGATACATTATATTATTTCTAATGTGGTAAATGTGGGTTTTGTTCCGCATGTACATGAAGACACGTGTCTGGCTGTCAGGCAGCACACACCTCCATCTTACTGGAACTAAGAAGAATTTTTTGCTCTGGTGGTTAGCGGTCACTTGCTTGGTTAAATGAAGGGCAAAATCTACCAACATGAGCCGTGTTTGCTGCTTTGTGAGGTCACTGTTTATAATGCAGGGGCAGCTGTAGTTGACACGTAGTACGAAACTGGAATTAGTATAATGTGATGAAGGATTATGTTTCTCCTCTCCAGGTCTGTGGGGTTTTTTTTGTTTGTTTGTTTTTTTTTTTTTTGATGAGCAGTAAATACAGTAAACATGGGGAAACAACTTGACAGTCTGAAACAAGAGAATATGAAAAAATATTTCTTGGTAATTACAGAACTAAACTGCAAAACTGCCATTTTCTGTGTTTAACTATAATATCAATAGTTTTCAGAAGAATTAGTATTTTGTCAGACTTCATTTATCTCATAACAATGGTAGTCACATACTTTCTAAAATAAGATTCTGAGCACTTACGTGTGGGATTTGAAAATTACAAATACTACGTACAAGTGTACTGTATGTGAAAGAAAACAACTTCATTTTAATGGATTTGATAATTACTAAAGTGTTAGCAAGTCATTACAAAGTTATTTTTCCAATTAAAAAAAAAATAAATCACACAATTTTTAGCTCTAATTTCAGTGGGTGAATTTACTCCTATTCAATTTTTAATATATTTCTTTATTTACAAGTTTGAATAAAGCAAACATTGGGATAATGACATAGCGCTCCATCTCCATAAAGTTTGGTCTTCAACACTGCCTGCATAATGCGATCTTTAAGTGGTTTTAAACAGTTTTCAAAAGGAAAAAAAAAAGAAGAAAAAAAGTAATTTGACAAATGTCTCAAACCTTACTCTCATATGCAACTTTATTACCACTTCAAACAGAAAATGCTGCTGCTTTCCATCTAATTTTCATCTCTCTGTATCAGCATCACATTTTAATTTGGCTGGTGCATCATAAAACCTTCACAGCTTGTCAGTACCTCCAAGATGCAAATGGTTTTACACAAAACAGCAGGTTTTGACACCCAGGAAATGAACCTTCCATTCCTGACTGAAAGCACCAGCGCTTGGACGGTTATTGTTGTTTGGTTTAGATATAAAAACCTGCTTAACTAAATCCCCATTTCTTCTTCTTTTGGCTTCATATGCACAGGTCCTGCTCCCTTTCTGGATACGTCTTCCTTTCTCTAATATAATGAGTTTCTTGTAAATTCATTTGTCTGGGGCCAGCTGGCTGGACTTTATAGGCCTTGAAGTGGAGACCCTTACTGCAGGTCTGTAAGGTGCAGAGCTTTAAAAGGGGTCTAATCCAGCAATAAAGGAGAGGAGAAGGGAAAAGAAAGAAACATTGAGTGTTCTTTTACCTTTTACATTTGCCCACTTTCTTTCCTTAACACAAGCTTGATCTGGACTCCTTGTGCGAGAAGTTTAATATTTTTTCCATGACTTAATTGGCATGTGTGTGTGTGCTACTAGGTTTTACACACACGGGGTCATGGGTTTTGTTATGAATGTGTTGAAAATTAGTGACTGTTGTGGTCTGGCCTACGAATGCTTCTGTTCATTAAACTTATTTTCTCTCCTTAAGTCTTGGAACACAGTTGGCAAAATATGCTTTCATAATGTGATATTGGTTGTGCAATTGTACTGTACTGTATATTTCAAAGTATATTTTTGCATGTCCAACAACGACTGTGGGATCATCAAAAACAGTAAATTGTAAAGCTGGGTGCAGGTTTTTCCTTGTTTCATGACGTTACTAAATTGAAGCAGGAGTTTTTATTGTCCATTATTCTGCAGAATGAAATTGTTTTAATTTATCAGAGTAATTTATTCATGACCCTCGACTTTACATAACTGACATTATTATTTGTGTTCCTTTTGTGTTATTCTTGCATGAACTGAATTTTCTAAAAGGGTTAACTTACCGATTTCCCTAAGCAGTTGTTTAATAACTGAAATTAAAACAGGAAAAATACTGATTAAATTGTAAAAAATCCCAAAACTGCTGGACATCTCATGTGTAGTTAGAAAGGCTCTAAATCGCCAAATGGGATGAATAACCCTCCTGCCTGTAGTGTGTTTATATGCGCCAAACTTTCAGGGTGGTTGCAATGGTTTTGGACTCATTCTGTTGTTTTCCCTTTGCACTGGCGTGGCTTTAGCCACGTTTGATGGTTGATTGAACTTGAAAACACTTGGCCGCATTCTGTGAGGAAGCCGTGAAACCGTCAGCCTGCTCTCCTCATGCACTTAGATGAGACTGACAGTTGTAGACAGACAGAAAATGTTTTGAACCTGAAAACTAAACTTATAATCACATGCTGACAACCAGTAAGGAAGTGCTGAGTAATGACAAGCTTTCGGAAATGAGGGTCATTGTACTTTTCAGGGTTCCTCACACTCAGCCTTGCCTCAGTTTGTAGGTCAGTGGTCACATACAGGTTAATGATAGCTTGTGGAAGCCACTGTGCTTATGTACATAAATAACACAGCTCTCAATGGAAAGCTTGGGTATTCATAGATGGCTCTACAAAGGGGTTAAATTGTCCCATTAAGTATAACATTTTTAACAACATATATTTATTTTTGCTCCTCTTAGATTTAAAGGCATGCAAAGCCAAGATTTTCCATGACTGTTTGTGCTTTTTCTTATGACTCAGGACAATCTGCATGACCTGATTGCAGAACAGAACAGTAAATCAGTGAAGTAAGACTTTATTTCCTGATGGATTTAGAAAAATTATGCTTTAATGAAAAACATCCACACCTATGCACACCTCCCTCTGTTTACTGAAGTGAATTAGCAATCTCATTTAGTTTCAGGAAGCCAGACAGGTTCAAAACAGGTGGACAGAAAAGCAAGGAAGAAAAATAATTGTTTTGAAAGAATAATAATGGAATGCAAATTCCCGATAATGGTTTTTATTAATGCTTTGCTAAAAAGGCAGGTGTCATTCATTAACCATTAAATCATGCTTATAATGTTAGATGGTAAACTCAAGTTCTGATTATACTATAAAATAAGCAACCTTGAAACCTACCATAAAATGACAAAATTACATGGTAAAGTATACTAATCCAAGTAATTCCTACACTAAAAAAATCAACTTATGGTGGAAAACTGGCAGCTGTGGTTATGATGTTTTCACCATAAAAGTTACAATGAGGATGTATTTTCTTTATTTTTTCTTTACCATATTTTCTTGCAGTAATAACAGTTAAAACAATACCAAAAATATTGGGGTTTTTTTTCAATTATTCTTAAAATTTAAAGAGAAGAACTAACAGCTTTCACCCAATAAATTACACTGGCAATGTGTAAATTATTATGGTATGCCATTTTGGTAACCGTAACTTAAGCAGTACACAACTGTTATTTATTTGTGGTAGTTTGCTGCAAAAATAACAGCTAAATACTAAAAAATTGGCAGCTGTAGTTGACACCTTTTTACTGTTATTTTTACAGTGTAGCTGTAACATTAATACTGTAAATGAAAATGAAAAGATCTGCAAGCCCTTTTTTTTCTTTTTTGTTTCCTCTCAAAGAAACAATACTCTACTGTAGTTTATGCTGCTTTTTAAAAACTTGTTTTCACACTGGTAATGTGAAATGTTTTATGTTGTTTTTTTTCTATAACTTTTACATGTTCAGAGCAATATAAACCAAGACAAAGTGTACTAAATACTGACATCCTGAGGAAAGGGTGACTTCAACTTTATGGGATGTCAAAGTCAACAAAAGCTGCAACTTGAAATGGTGTTTGCAGCATTTGTATTTGTTTCATTTCTAAAGTCTTTTTTATAAAATAAAAGTCTGTTTTAATGTGAGTTGCACAGTACTGCAAAAAGAGTCCCGTCTGTGTAGAGTTTGCATGTCTTTGCATGAGCATGTGCAGAGTCTCTCGGGGTACTTCAGCTTCCTCCCACAGCCCAAAAACATGCAAGTGAAGTCAAATGGGGATTCTAAATCAACCCTGGGAGTGAGTGTAAGCATGCATGAATGTTTGCCTCATATGTCTCTCTGATGGTCTGATGAGCTGTCCAGGGTGTGCCCTGCCCCTCGCCTGATAGCAGTTCAGACTGGATCCAGCCCCCCCCCCCCCCCAACCTGCATTTGCATGAGTGGTATGGACGATGGATGGACAGTTTAATGGAACTATTAAAAACTTTACTATTCTTAATTTCGATATCATTCTCTCCTTTAGTAGACAAAAGAAGAGAAATGCAAAATATTGTGATAGAAAGTTTTATTTTAATCATTAGTGTCATTGCATTAGTGTCATGCATAAATTTGGGAATTTATGCATGCACATGCATCACGTCAATTGCCAACCTGAAACCACTGAACTCTCCAACATAAATAAATCCCAGTTTAAAGGGACTAGAGACAGGATTACGAAATGACACTCGTGAGTGGGAGTGACGCAGTTACTGAGTTATGCTGCAGGTAACTGCAGCCACCAGCCAAGCCGGCACGGGAGCTTGCGCAAACTGAAGCTATAACGTTTTTAACTACGCTGATAAAGTGTATTTCTTCGTATTGACACTTTTTAGTGTCTTTTCATTTCTCTGGATCGTTTGCTGATGGCAAACTATTGGTTGTCACTTACTTGCAAACAAAAATGAACCAGATATGAACACAGCGGGAGTTTAGAAAGTGCATCATGTGGGATTCGGCAAAAAAACGCAAGGAAACATTACCGGAGGAAGAGAGGAAAAGAAAGTGAGGAAGGGACAGAACAAGAGTCAAGATAAGACCGTCTTTTGCTGGCTGGAGGGAGCTCACAGTACAGGTAGGATGAAGATGGATGCTAGTTTGGCCGTAGGGCGCGCCACTGAGAAAAGTTTTGTTGTGTGCCTTTAATACTCTGCACTTCCTAATCATTTTTATGGCACGTTGAAATCCAACATGTCATTCCCCTGCAGCATCCAAGGACAGAGAAACTGCACTTCAGAACTTTGTGTTCCAGCCCACGGCATCACATGATACCTCCATTGTGCTTTATGGCATAATGTCACACACCAGCATCTTGATAAAATCACACTGGCCATTTTGGGCATTGGCTGATTCAGCAAAGGGCTTCTCAAGCCTCTTTTTAAAAACATCAACAGCCTCTGCAGCCCTGCAGAATAAGATCTTGTGGGGGCACGAGAGTGCAAAAACCTGTCAAAGTCAAGTAGTGCTGCTTGGCAATGGCTCAGTTCAAAATTGTAAAGAGCATCTTTCAGGTTGAATTTTCCACAATAAGCTGTTAAAAAGTCTAAGAGACGTCGTCACATGAAGAAATGGTTTTGCAAATGTTTTTATGTAGTGAGACTTAATTTAGCTCGCTAGCAATGCATTGCTTCAAAAAACATGACTCTTTGAACCATGTGACGCATGACGCCATTTCGGGTAAACGAGTCCGAAAGCCAGCAGCTGTCAGATCAGTTTATGGCAGAAACGTTGGTAGGTTTTATCTGAGATTTCGGCAACATCAACATGGTGAGTACGAGTGTTTGTGCAGGATGCACAGATTAACGTCTCTCTGGACATCGTGTCCACTGAGCCGCCTTTCACTTGTCCTGTAGCAGTAAATATATGATACTGAAAATGTATAATTAAAATGTATTTAGAAAACACAAATACATTATCCCATTAAAATTAAAACTGATATGAACATTTCATACAGGTTATTTTATTTTGAATCTATTTATTTGTTTTTCAAAAGTTCACAATAAAAACACGACTTTCATTTTCAGCTTTTAGTTTTTCAGTTTCAAATAATTTTTTCAAATAAACAAACATTATGACCCTGATTTGGCTCCATACTGCAGCCTCTGCCACTTCTGTGGAGGAAAAAAAACAAACACCGAACAGTAAATTATCCAGGTGTGGGCGGATCGCGGGGTGGTGAAGGGATTTTTTAATCTTATTTTTTCTGGGCATGACGAGTGTAGTACGAGGCTGTTCGGCACTGGGATGACTCATGAAGCTCACGTTGCTTTACCAGTGAGGGAGACGCTTCGCTGCTGTGTGATCCAGGAAGAGAGGACAGATAAAACCAGGAATGGTGGGTGAGATCTTCTTTATCTCCCGAGTCCCGAACACTCCCACTTTGGTTTATTTAATCCGTTGCTCAGCTGGTTTAAAGATCATCTAAGGCCAGTTAACTTGCGCTGTGCTCTATGCAGCATATGCTCAGTACAAGTTTGAAGCCAGCAGCAGCAGCTCTGCCCCAAACGCCCTCACAGCAGTGGCGGGATTTCACATAAGTTTTTAAAGGAGCTGTATCATGCTTTTCAAACGTTCCAAAAGTCAAATACGGGCATTTATAAGCTAAATATGTTCCCATCGCCACTATAAAAACTAATTTGGTGTTAAATATTAGTTTTTTTTTATGCATCTAATTTCCAACACTGAAGTAAGATGGCTGACTGTACTGAACCGCGGAGATCTCGACCAATTGCAACATATTTTACGCCTCTCCACTCTCCACGAAGAGTTGGCAAAAGTGCCAGAGACCCTGTTAGTAGCTTCTGATTCAAATATATACAGATCAGGGGCCTCGTTTATAACCCTAACCCTAACCCACAAAACTGGGTTAGGAAGTGTGTAAGCAACTTCTTATGCAAAAGTTGGGATTTATAGAAAAAAAACAAGCTTAGGAATGTGCGTAACTTTAAGCAAACTACAGATTTTGCTTACGCACATTTTGGAGACTGCCCAGAGGAAAATAATTTGGGGAAAGTGATCTCATAAAGGTCTAATTTACTTCTAGACAAATGTGAGATCCACATGAGAGCTAAATGAGACAACGGCTCATTTCTCCTGTTTCTCAACCTCGTCTCCAGATGGAAAAGTTCCACAAAATCTCAACCTAGTCTCACTTCCAGTTCCAAAGGAGATCTCAATCATTTCTCAAATAATTCTCAGGATGTCTGCATTAAGTCTCAAATAAGACGATTTCTACTGGTGAATTTTAGTAGAAACAAAAGAGACATTCATGAGAATGATTTGAAACCTGGATGAGGCTGGGGTGAGATCTCCTTTTGTCTCCTGAGATACAAAAGAGAAGCTTTGAGAAGTAAAATTTTCCTCTGGGTGGGGATCGAGCCCCATGCAGGCTCTCCATATGTCCTGTCACTCTCAAACATTTAATTTCCCCCTTCATATCAAATTATTATCATCGATTGACTTTACAGAATTCAATCCAGCAGCGTTATTTATGCTGCAGGTGAGTTGAAACTATAAGAATCTTTCAAGTAAATAAAAACGTCCTTAAGCAAACTAACAGTATATGTTAAATCAACATTTCATCAATTTTTCTCACCATCATCTTCCTCTACCCAACGATCATCAGGGTGATATATTTACCACATGAATACACAGATTGTGACAAGGTGCACTGCTTTACCCAACGATCATCAGGGTGATCTATTTACCACATGAATACACAGATTGTGACAAGGTGCACTGCTTTACCCAACGATCATCAGGGTGATATATTTACCACATGAATACACAGATTGTGACAAGGTGCACTGCAGTCAGACTGATCGATCTAAGCATATAAATACTGGGGACACTTGTGCGTAATGCTGCGCCTGGATGCATCGGTGCAGCTGGAGGACCTACAGATGGGAGAGTTAGAAGGTAACGCGTTTTCAGGGATCACCAGGATTTCCTGGCCCAATGATGACTGGCCAATAAGCAGATTTTACTTTTGTAGCGCTTTTCCCTACAAACTGGACCCAGATTGACCGCTCCGCTGAAACCAAACCCACCCCGACGCATCAGCGGCTGCTGACCACAGCGCGCTCAGTCGTGGAGCCATCGGCCTCACCAAAGACCAGCTGAGGTGTTTAGATGCAGGGTGGGATTGCTGCACCACACAACACAAAAAGCTGTTCTGCACACAGCCGCACTGACGCGGCGTTTCCTCCGCAGTTCTCCAGCACGACTTCTGGAACAAACCTCTGTTACATCATTCACCGCCACAACAACCTGCTGGCTCAGCAGACTTTACTTTATCCGTGATTCCACTGTGACGCCCAAATAAAATGTTTTTGTGAGGCTCCAACTCACCAGCAAGCACCTTCACTCCAGTCTCCGCGAAATCACGTTTTATTCTCTTTTTGTTCGCCAGGATTAAGCTTTAAATGCCTCAGATCAGCTGGCTCATTTCTATGCAGAAACATCCATGAGGTGTTTTGCATTGACCATTTATGGAAGAATGTGGGTGTGTAGGAGGCGGAACATGAGCCAAATTCACCTGCGCAAACTTCCAGGAAGAGTGTGATTTATAAAGGGTAAATTGCTTGAATCTGTGAGTAAGCACGGGTTTATGAATCTGAATATTTTTTGGCGTACGCAAACTTTAGGTTTTGGGCGTACGTACACTTTTAGTAAGGATCTTACACAGAATTTTTATAAATGAGGCCCCAGGTCCTTCAAATCTAAAAATGATAAAACTTTCTTCTTCCTCCTCTCTCTCATCCATTCTGTTTAGCTATGTTAGCCATATCTATACATCGCGGAGCACCGTACACAACGTCACTTCCGCTTTTAGAGGCGTTTAAGCAGTTTTTGATAGTCTTTAAACGATTTCTTTATTTTTTAACATATGGACTTCTACAAACATGAAATAGATATTAACTATCAAAAATGCTTCATGCAAACCATTAACCATCCCCGTGAGCTGAAGACGTCTATTAGACTTCTCGTCTAAGTTTAGACCAAAATTCACCCGACTTTAATCGGTCTATATTTTAGCCTGAATCTAGACGTTATAATTTAATCCATTATTATTAAATATCATATTAAAAAACAACTGTAGATAAATGATGGTCAAATGTTGTATCAAAAGATTTGGCCAGTCATTCATCAATGTACAGTGCAGTTTAGATTTAGTCTAAGCTAGTCTAAGCTTAGACGGCTAAAAATCTTTCACTTTCAGACCAGTGGTAGACCAATTTTAGCCTAGACGTCTACGGACCATTAGACATCTATTAGACGTCTTTAAGACCAAAAAATACTCAGTGGGATGCTCTTAACCTGCCAGTTGCTCTTTAAATTCTTGCTAAGCCTATATACATTATTGACCTAAAGATTCTTAATGTTATTTTTTGTATTTTCCTTGCTGTTTACACTTCAGTTTGTTTTATAACAAATTGTCCTTCACCTTAAAAAAAGGCTAAATTCTCACACTGAAGGAAAATTTATGCAAACAAAAAATATTTAGTTTCAGTAGAAGCTGCTCCTGTCACTCTCATCTCAGTTGTCAGTCTTTGTTGTACACAATAATAAAACAAGAGCCAAAAGAAATCCCCTTTGATTTGACAATGTAACTCTAACCAGACTCTCTCAGCTTTGATTATCTCAGGCCAGACTAAACTCTGCTTTTCTCCCAGCTGTTGGAGAAATACCCAGACACCCCAGAGATGACCCCCACAATTATGAAAATGAATTATTAATAGCTTAAAATTGCACCCAAATGGTTACTCAGGCACACAGGAAAAACCTGTTGATTTTTCTTTCAGTTGAAATCATTAGTGGAGTTTGGAAAATTTTCTTGGATGAGTTTCAGAGGTATTCTGGACATTTGTAGTGTGTTAAAACAAGGAATGTGTGCACGTGTGGGTGGACATAAACCTGTCCATGCTTTGCCAGTATCTAACATCTCAACCCTAAAGTTCAATCTGACAAATATCTGCAAATCTGTGCTTGTGCGTTTGCATGTGTTGTGTGTGCGCACTCAAGACAAGAGGAGTTCTGTATATAAATTAACCTAATTTATGCTGGATCTTTATCTGAATATTTTATTTATCCATTCCATTTCAAGGCTAAAGCAAAGCCGTCATTATGATGAAAAAGCAGCTTGTCCGGCTCAATTTCTGAATTCGAGACAGAGCATGAACAATATCTTCACAGCAAAGAGAACAAATTTGAGTTTGTTCCCTTCTGGGGCTTACAGTATGAGTCATTGGTGATCCACTCAAAAGAAAATAGCACTAAAAACCATACTTGCGTGTGATCGTACTCAGGACAGATTGAGGACTTATTTGCAATCACTCAGGCCATGTTCAAAGGTGGTTGAAGATGCATTTATCTACTGTTTTTTGTCGGTCTGAGTACGATGCAACCTGGGAGCGCACTCTTACACCACCTCATGACCTGACATGACTCCATGCAAACAGTGCTGTTACCACTAGTATACTGTAGCATATCCATGAAGAACACACATTCTGTGAAACCAGCACCAAAGTAGACACAGCTGTTGGATACTTCAAATGTATGCAGCCGCAATCAGTATGAATAAATCTTGATAAATTGAATTTTTGTGAATCATCTCATTGAAAACTGATATTGATTGTACTTGCTGTGGTCACTGTTTCATGAAATGCATTCTTTCAAGCAAATCACAAGAATTTAAGCTTTCCAACTCTTTCTGGCACTTGTGGACACAGCTAAATTTTCAGAGTGTTTATCTGTATACAGTAGATGTGCAGAATTAGGATACTTTTCACATGTCATATGTGTTATAAGCTACTAAGTCTCACAGTTATTTAGGTGAATCTAAAAGGGTAGAAGAAAGATATGGTTTGATTACTGAATATATTTGTGATTTTACAGAAACATCAAACATCAGAGCAGATGTCCTGCTGGTTGCTCAGCACATAGCTGGGATGCAAGTTATTGGTTTATACCATACAGAGTCACCCAAGACATATGTGTGGATGGATTTTAATGCCAGATTTGAACACACATATGCATCAAAAGTGAACAGGCCAATTGTTGTAAATGTTTGGCTGAAAACTTCACATTTAGTTTTATTCTTTCCTCCAGTTCTATGAAATAACAACGATTTGTTTTATTTCTCCCGCGACCCTGAACTGGACAAGCGGTACAGAAAATGGATGGATAGATGTTTTATTTCTGGAGTGTTTCACATCAGGTTTAGCAAGCTGTGCAAAGCTTCAAAGTGAGGTTGGAGAATAAAAACTTTTAAGTTGAAGAGAGTTGGAACATTAACACATGTGAACAAGCAGGGGGGCAGACTCCCATAATATCACATACAGTAGATCAACAGAGAAAAACTGTAAACATCTAAAAAAAAAAAATAATCACAAGGATACCGTACATCTTCTTTTGGCGGAGGCTGAAAACTGATTTAAGGATCAGTTTTGTTTCTTCAGAAATAATAAAACAAAAACACACACATAAATAACTCCATATATTCTGACCTCAGAAATCACTCATTCTCTGCTGTAAAGATGCATGAAGGAGTTGTATTTTAGTTCCTGTGTGGACCCCCACCTTAGTCTTCCGTGATGAGCTGTAGTAAGACGGATGATATCCTGAAAAAAAAGACAATTTCCTGGTCTAATCCCTGGCAGAGGCAAACAAGGGAGATCCAGCAATCTGTGTGTGTGTTACTGCAGCCTTTAGCTATGTCTAATAGGTCTTTAAAGCTTTTAGTTCTCAGATCAATAATGCAGAGCTCTCAAGTCAATAAAAAAACTGGGAGTAAACACCGGGATTTTTACAGTGACGTTTTCCATTGACATTTACACAGAACCGTGATTTCTACCTGACCTTCAAGGAGGTATTTGCTGAAATTGTTGAAGTACAACAGATATTGGAGTTTTAGAGCCAACTCAAAGGGTAACCCTATAAAGTCATTGCCAGACACTACTAAAACACAGAAAAATCTAACAATCATTTTGATCCACTGGATAGGCCTTGTGGTCTTAAATGACCTCACCTCAACACTACTTATAGCCGACAGTATAGCCTAGATAGGTGTTACAATGTGCACAGATGCAAAATAGGAGAGCAGTGGTTTGTTCTGAAAAAAAAAGGAGAGTCTTATTCCAGAACCTGAAGCCTTGCTACTTTCTCTCGCAGATGACTAAGGGCAGACTGGATACTACAGTTTCTATGTTTTAATGAACAGTGGTGTTACCACAAATGAGCATGAATATTGGGATGCCACTGGGCCCACTGGGTTTTTCATAATTTTGAAACCTTTGTAACTAAAGTTTCAAAGGTTTTTTTGGTTGTAAAGGGGACTATGTTAGGATGAGCATGGGCCTGGACACCTGATTGAAAAATTATATGAACCTTTGAGGCCAACAACCTTTACCCTTTAAAGGAGTCATCACCTAGAAATCCCACTTTTTCACGTTATAACGTGTGTATTGGAACAGGACCTCAGTTAAAACGTGCCAGAAACTCCGGAGAGTGAAAGTGACTTAGATTTTGAGTGCGGGCTCTCTCGCCTCACCAGAATCGTCCAAAAGAGTACGCTCTCCACAGTACGCGATTTGGATTTTTTTCTCCGAATGACGTGAACTAGAGAGGCTGTAGCTGCTAAGCTAGCTTCTTTAGCACCACCTGAAATCAGCTGATTACCTGCTGCGGAGTACCGTTATGACCAGCTTTGTCAGAGAGGAGGACAACGAGGAAGAGGAGGAAGAGGATGAAGAGGGGGGATTGCCGGCAGTAATTCAGCAGTTTTCAGTGCTCTAACAGGAGGGACAGCACTACCAGGGACCAGTGGATTATATTTATTCTGTGAGGATGTGCAGTCGGTAAGTGTTGCTGCTTGTGTAACCTATCTTCTGTGTAAGAGACCAGTAAACAATGGTTACAAGCAACGGACAAGCTGCTTATGTAGCTTAGCTTTGTGTGTGAACTACACTCCTGACACCTTCATAAATCTCGGGCAGTAAAGTGTTTTGTTTTGTTTTTTCCCTAGGACTACTTCTGAAACTTGATGCAATTCCCACTATAAAAACATCTCATGGACAGACAGACAGTAGCAGTGATTGAAGCCATCTTCCAGCTCAATGCTAGTCTATGACTTGTTTACTAATTTACTTACTTGTCAGGGGTCTCTGTGGTACCACGTGGACTTCAAACTCTATATTAGACTCTGGGTCGGGCGCATAAAGCTCCATAACAGGGTAATTCATTTTATTCCACGGATCGGAGTCGATCATTCATCAGTGTTTACAAATATATCCACATGAGTTCCAGTAGGCTCTGAGGACGGTGTTACACAAAAATATGTGACCCTTCAGAATCTGTAACTGTTCTGGGTGACGTCATAAAATGGGTGTACAAACATGCCAACTGGTCGAGCACTTCGATGGTTTCGTGCAGTCAGCCGTTTTACTTACGTGTTGAAAATTAGATCAGAAGTGTAAAATCCTGGTCTGGAAAGTAAAAATCCTGCCATGTTTTTGGATCTGCATGTACATTTAGAACAGGTGTTTTCACTAACGAGCTCATCTATCTGGCAGAGGAGCTGTGCTAATTAAATTCAGCTGTTAAGAGATGGTTGGAACAACTGCTGGACAGGATTTTTATTTTCTAGACCAGGTTTTTCCATCTCTGAATTAGACACATTACAAAAAACACTAACAATTTTTCACAACAAATTAGTTATCTAAAGCAGCAAGGGGGAACATATTTAGCAATGTCTGTAGTTGACTTTTGGAACGTTACAGCATCTTTAAAGGACAGTGTATATTGTGCATTTTGGTCACATGATGATTTAATTTCCTGATTTCTAAATTAAATACAAGCCTGCGCTGGCTGCATTGATGTCCTGCACAGTAGCCTCTATGTGCTGGGTGGTTGCTTTGCCCACTTAGATGAACACCACCACTAATCACCCAGTTTGCTCAAACACTGCAACACACAACAGAGCAGTTAGTGCAGCTAGACTGGCTATCTGGCATACCAGGCATTTTCCAACGTGGTTTTTGGGCCTACACAGTTTATTTATTGTTTTGACTGGTCCATAAAACTCAGTAGATCAGCTGCCCAACTAACACTGGGCCAGCCTATGCAAGTTTTTAAGCACCACCACCTCTCGCTGGTCCCTGTGCCTGAGCAATTCATTCATCCAGTTTGCACTTTCTTTCCTGACCACCAGCTCATGAAACATGTTGGTCTGCAGCTCATTGGTTCCGTTCTTAACTGACAACAGGTTGAACGAACCAGATACTTTTAAACCCCGTTTGGCTCGGTGGATGCAGCTACCTGTCAGAACCAGGGGGGGGGAACTGAGGAGGCACAGAGAAACTGCACAATTTAACAACCAAACCATAACAAAATGAGAAGAGAAGAGAAGAGAAGAGAAGAGAAGAGAAGAGAAGAGAAGAGAAGAGAAGAGAAGAGAAGAGAAGAAGAAGAGAAGAGAAGAGAAGAGAAGAGAAGTTGGGATGAATGTTTATTCACTCCATTGGAGTATAGATGTTTATTTTTCAACAAATTACAATATTAGAAGTACACTCACCGGCCACTTTACTAGGTACACCTGCTAGTACTGGGTTGGACCCCTTTTTGCCTTCAGAACTGCCTTAATCCTTCTTGGCATAGATTAAACAAGGTACTGGAAACGTTCCTCAGAGATTTTGCTCCATATTGACATGACAGCGTCACGCAGTTGCTGCAGATTTGTCGGCTGCACATCCATGATGTGAACCTCCTGTTCCACCACATCCCAAAGGTGCTGTATTGGATTGAGATCTGGTGACTGTGGAGGCCATTTGAGTACAATGAACTCATTGTCATGTTCAAAAAACCAGTCTGAGATGATCCCTGCTTTATGACATGGTGCGTTATCCTGCTGGAAGTAGCCATCAGAGGATGCTACACTGTGGTCATAAAGGGATGGACATGGTCAGCAACAATATTTAGGTAGGCTGTGGTGGTTAAACCATGCCACATTGGTACTAAGGGGCCCAAAGTGTGCCAAGAAAATCTCTCCCACATCATTACACCACCAACAACCTGAACCGTTGATACGAGGCAGGATGGATCCATGCTTTCATGTTGTTGACACCAAATTCTGAGCCTACCATCCGAATTTCGTAGCAGAAATCGAGACTCATTAGACAAGGCAACATTTCTCCATCTTCTATTGTCCAGTTTTGGTGAGTCTTTGTGAACTGTAGCCTCAGTTTCCTGTTCTTAGCTGACAGGAGTGGTACCCGGTGTGGTCTTCTGCTACTGTAGCCCATCTGTATCCAGGTTGGATGTGTTGTGTATTCAAAGATGCTCTTCTGGATACTTCAGTTGTAACAAGTGGTTCTTTGAATCACTGTTGCCTCTCTGTCAGTTCAAATCAGTCTGGCTATTCTCCTCTGACCTTTGGCATCAGCAAGGCATTTGTGCCCACAGAACTGCTACTCACTGGATATTTTCTCTTTTTCGGACCATTCTCTGTAAACTCTAGAGATGGTTGTGCGTGAAATTCTCAGTAGATCAGCAGTTTCTGAAATACTCAGACTAACCCATCTGGCACCAACAACCATGCCATGTTCAAAGTCACTTAAATGACCTTTCTTCCCCATTCTGATGCTCGGTTTGAACTGCAGCAGATCGTCTTGACCACGTCTACATGTCTAAATGCATGGAGATTGCTGCCATGTGATTGGTTGATTAGAAATTTGTGTTAACAAGCAGTTGGACAAGTGTACCTAGTACAGTGGCTGGTGTGTGTGTATATAATGTGTCTGCACCAGGGGTGCCCAAGTCCAGTCCTCTACAGCTACTATCCTGCACATTTTGGTTGCATCCCTTCTCCAACACACCTGAATCAGCTGAATGGCTCGATACCAGGCCTCTGCAGAGCTGAATGACATGCACATGAGGTGATTATTATGACAGCACCTTTTTAACTCCAGCACCTTTTTAACACCAGCCTGAGACAGAACAGAGTTCCTGTGCTGTGGAAAACATCCTGTCTTGTTACAGTCCCTAAAAAACCACAACCAGCTGAACCAAATGACTACAGACCAGTTGCCCTGACATCTCATATCATGAAAGACCTGGAGAGACTCTTACTGGCTCACCTCAACAAGCAAGTCAACACCTTTCAGGACCCATTACAGTTCACATATCATAATGGGCTTGGAGTTGAAGACGCCATCATCTTCCTGCTTCAGAGAGCCCACTCTCATCTGGACCAGTCAGGCAGCACTTTGAGGGTCATGTTCTTTGATTTTTCAAGTGCCTTTAATATTATTCAGCCTGCTTTGCTATGTGAGAAGCTCCATAACTTCCAGGTGGATCTTCCACAACCACCTGGATTTACGACTACCTAACAAACAGACCACAGTTTGTGAGACTGAAAGGTTGTGTGTCTGAGATGGTGATCAGCAGCACTGGAGCACCACAAGGAACTGTAATCTCACCATACCTCTTCACACTGTACACCTCAGACTTCCAGTACAACTCTGAGTCCTGTTATCTGCAGAAATACTCTGATGACTCTGCAGTTGTGGGGTGTATCAGTGATGGACAAGAAGCCGAGTACAAGGAACTGGTCAACCAGAATAGCATAGTCCTGTTTACATCCTCGAAGAGGAGGTGGAGGTGGTGGAGAAATACAAATACCTTGGAGTTCAGCTGGACAACAGACTTGACTGGAAATGCAACACTAACTACATCTACAAGAAAGGTCAGAGCAGACTCTACTTCTTAAGGAAGCTGAGATCATTCAACAAATGCTGCACAAGCTGATGAAGATGATGGAGGACTCTTCCCATCCTCTCCACAACACGGTGAAGAATCAACAGAGTGTGTTCAGTGGGAGGCTGCGTCAGGTTCGCTGTAGGATGGAGTGATGCAGAAATTCATTCCTACCAGCAGCATCACCCTAAAGAACAAGCCTGACTGACTTGTTGTTTTTATGTTATTATTTCATATAAATGTTGTATTGTTAAAAAACAAAACAAAACAAAAAAAAAAAAAAACAACAACAACAACAAAAAAAAAAAAAAGAAAGAAAAGAATAAAAGAAAGAAAAAAAAGAAAAGAAAAGAAAAGAAAAGTAAAGAGAAAAGAGAGCTTTTTGCAATGTTGAATTTCCTTCTGGGATAAATGAAGTACATTTCATTTCATTTCATTTCCAGGTGTAGTGGAGAGGGTATGCTCTAAACATTGGAGGATAGTAGTTCTGGAGGACCGGACTTGGGCACCCCTGGTCTATACTCTGAATTCTGCTAATTCACTGCATGGCTTTAGTGCAGGGGAGTCAAACTAGTCCTTGAGGGCCACAATCTTGCAGGTTTTCCGCATTTCCCTGCTCCAACACACCTGATTAAAATTAATGAGTCATTGTGAAGAACAAAACTGACTGCTGTATCCATTTAATTTGAGTCAGGTGTGTTGAAGCAGGGAAACAGTGAAAACCTGCAGGACAGTAGCCTTCAAAGACCAACTTTGTACACCCCTGCTTAAGTGGTTTTAGGGATAATTGCATATGGTTATTACTTTTGATACCTTTGCATGCTTTAAAACAATAACATCTTCATAAAATAATTTTTCATGTCTAAACAGGCTGTTTTGTGAAAGCTGAGAGTACATGGAGCACAAATGTACCCCGCAGCACACAATATGAAAGATACTTTTGGATTTTTAACTTATACTAA
This sequence comes from Atherinomorus stipes, assembly GCA_023101725.1. NCBI lineage: Eukaryota > Metazoa > Chordata > Actinopteri > Atheriniformes > Atherinidae > Atherinomorus > Atherinomorus stipes. Next base: position 163,804 of record JALJCO010012027.1, on the reverse strand, counting down.
ATGTCTTGTTCATGTTACCTTTGTGTTTCTGTTACTGGATATTCTGTTTTGCTTGAAAATTTAATTTGTATCAATGTGCATTGGCATTCATTCATTTAATGCAATTGTTGTCTTTTAACCCCCCTCCCCTACCCTTCCAAAATAAAAATAAAAAATAAAGAAACACAACCTTTTTAACCAAACATGAGGGGTCTGTAACTGATCTTATGGCCTGTTTCCTATTCTCCCTAATCCTTGATGTCACTTGTTGCTTCTGCACTCCAGAAGATTTGAGTTGCATCTTATTAGGAACAGACTGCATTACCTTAGCAGGAGCTTCCACCAGACTGAATGGCCAAGGAAAAAGATTGAGTTTCCTAGCCCTGTATTAATATAATCATGCAGCATTGTTAACAGATGTCACTACGCTGAACTTGGCCAATAGATTCTTCATCAGCGTGCATTGCTGCAATCAATACTCTCATTAACAAGCTGTCAGGGCCAAGAAAATGTTTAGAGAAAAGGCATTTCATGTTTGATTAGGCTGGGTGTTGGTGATCCTCTGTAATTGTGTCAAATCACATGAAGGATATTAGAAAGCAAGCAAGAAATGAGATGTTACATTTGTTGAGGAGCCTAAAATATGGGCAATAGTAACAGGTCCCCCGTGACTGATTGTAGTGGTCTCTTACATACAGACTGTCTTACATACAGCCTCAACATCCTTAAGCCTGTGTGTCTTATGCTTCTTGGTTAATGCTGATAAATACATTTTTTTAAATCTTTGTTATTAAAAGCTATAAATAGCAGTATTTTTTCTTCTTATTATTATTTTGTTAACAGACTTTTACTGTGTGAATCTGACCCTTTTAGTTTTGGCTTTGATTGCAGTGATAGCTAAACTGGTCCTTTTCATTGTAGATATTTACCTTGAAACCTTTTTTTTAAATGTATATTTGAAATATATTCCTGGTGAAAAACAATTTCACAAAAATCCATAAAGAACTACATCCTCACATGCACCAGAATATCTACTCTTCACGTACATTCATACATGTGCATACCCTTTCCTCCTGAGAGACATTATCATATTTATGTATCTCCAGGAAGCCCTCTTGGCCCTCATGTCTGTGGATTTCACTATTACTTAATAGCTGCTAATAAACAATTTATGCCACTTAACCAGGGGTAATATGTTATATCCTGACACACGGTTGAGTAACCACCTTGACTTTTTCTCCCTCTTCTCTTCCAGTTGTGAAAAACAAAATACTTGGCATTGAGCCACATACAACACTGAGGCCCATTATCTTCTACATGCTCACTAAAGCAGCTTTGAAACAGAGGAAGTTCAGCGAGGTCTCTCTTGCTGTCCAGGTATTAGGTATTGAATAACTGAGCAGCACAGTAATCAAATATGAATAGTGTGTTCCTAATGCAACTTGGATACAGTGAGGCTGCAGGCATAATCACCACCACATTTTCCACATTTGTAAAAGATATTTCACAATTTAGTTTAAGTCCTAATAATTTGTAAGCAAGTTATCCCTCATGTAATAGAAATAACTTGCATGCCAGTTGCAAGCTGGAAAACACATCTGGGCAAAATACCAGATGATATAGAATCATAGTGAGAGTGTAGTCATGTGATGACGGGTTATATGGTTATCCAATATACCTGGAACGGTCTAGAGGATTTACTTGAGGGGGTAATGTATACATTTTTTCTGCTTGCATCAGTGCATATGTATCCCACTACACACAGACACACACACCTACACACACATCCCTCTGGGTGCTATCAGTCCTGTGTGTGCCTCCAGAGGAAACTGTATCAGACAACAGAGGTCATGTGACCTGGGGAGTCAGCCTTCCTTAATCCTACTGTCAGCCCTAATTGGGCAGTTGGGGATTGATCTAGTATGCCCTCAGTGTGTGTGTATGTGTGTGTGTATGAGAGAGAGAGAGAGAGAGAGAGCGACGGAGACCAATTGTGTTTGTGAGTTCATCTTATCTTTTCAGCTCAAGTTTAAAATTTGACTCTTAGTTTCACTGTTTGGTTTGATGGGGACCAGACAGCCAGACTTAACTGCAACAATGGTCGTTTGATAATATTACTTAATAATCAGGTACAGTAATAGTCTTGAAATGAACCATACAAGACAAAGCAGACTAGACTGAAACATGTGACCTTGGGAAGAAGAGGGAAATGTGAGTTTTGGAACACAATAAATCATAAAACTTTTATATTTCTCTTAGTGACACTGATGATCTGGAGCTGATGGTTATCACTGTCCAGTACATTAGTTTTAGATCTATTGTCCTTCACCAGTAGAGGGCAATACTGCTAAAACAACAGTGACCAGTGCCCAAGTTCCTGTCAAACACACAAGTCATGTGGATTACCTTTGTTTCAGGAAACTTGAAAGTGTTGCCTTTAAAGATGTATTTTCTTTGGAGGAAGGAGGATGCAGGAGGCAGTATATCAGACTCACTTATTACTTTTAAATAACCAGATATAAGGATCTTGTCACAGTACAGAACACAAAAACGGATTTAAAAAACCCCCAAAAAGAACAATTTTGAAATAGTGACAAGACTTGTCTCTTCAAGTTCCTGAAGGACTGTATCAAAACTGCAAGCCTGTTTTACTATTTTTGCTTCACTACTTTAAAATTTGACTGAAGGATAATTGATCATACTTCAGGAACTCCATAATGCCAGTCAAACAGGATTATTTTAAATAGGGTACACTAATAAAAAAATAAATAAATTAATCAATTAAACAGCACATTTTAGATCTCAATTAATGAAATTGAGTTGAAAATCTTAAGCTAATATATAGGAGTGCATGGGGAACAAAATAACATAGAAATGATAAAGGTAAATAAAATTTATCATCCCATGAAGGTCTGGATTCAGAATCATACTCAAAATAAAAGTGCAAAATCACATTGCAGTCTGATTCATCATCAGTGAAAATTCCTCAAGACAAGTCAAAATGAGGCTCAGTGGTGTGTGTGGCCTCCACGTGCCTGTATGACCTCCCTACAACGCCTGGCCATGCTTCTGATGAAGCAGCGCATGCTCCTGAAGGATCGCTTCCCAGACTTGGATTAAAAACAACATTAACATTAGTGGATGTAGTGATGTACTGTATGATGTCCCAGATATGCTCAATTGGATTCAGGTCTGAGGAACAGGCGGGCCAGTCCATAGCATCAACACCTTCATCATGGAGGAACCGTTGACACACTTCAGCCACATGAGGCCTGGCATTGTCATGCATTAGGAGGAACCCAGGGCCCACTGCTCCAGCATCCCGGTACCTATACCTAATGGCAGTCAGGGTACCTGCGGCATGCACACGGAGACCCCCCCCCCCCCCCCCATAGCATTACTCACCCACCACCCCACCAGTCATTAACAAATTAACATCTTAAATGTACCTATCAGCAAACTGATGGGAATAAAGTCCCTTTTTTTCTTCTTTTTTGATTTAGAATAATTTTAGTGATATTTGTAATTTCTTAATGGAACTGATTCACATTTAACGTCATCTAACATTTTCAGTGGGATTGTGGTTAAAGTTAATTGACACATATACTGTCTACGATAACTCAGCCCAAAGTCAATCACTTCTGCTGTCCCTCGCTGTCAAAATCTTAGTCATCGGTTTGTACTGCTCTCATCCAAAATCATTGTAATTCTGCCACTCTGCCTCCTGGATAAAGTGCAAACCTCCTCTTCTTCTCCTGATCTAGATTCTCCTGGATGTCAGTGTTACAGGTATCTCCTTGCTCTGCTCTGCCACCATCAGTGTATGTTATCTTCTACTTTCAGGGACTTACTGTAGTTCCTCATATGATGCCACTTATTATCAAAGTCTAAAGGAAAAAGCTTTTTATTTTTACACCTTACAATTTCAGATGTAAATTTTTGCTCCAACTGAGCTTTCAATACTGAAATATTAGATTTTTGCTGGCACATTCAGTATAAAACTTTGATTGAAAGAGGCTGCATATACTCAGAAAAATAACTTTGAGGTTGGACGGGGGCTGTGAGAGAGCCAATGCATGCAGCAATGGCTGATTTTGTTATTCTCTGATGTATGTTACTGCAGGTTTTGTTAATTAGAAAATATCAATGGAAAGATTTTTTTATATTAATGAAATAACCGTTTTAAAGCCCAGCTCAAGAAAAAAATGGGGAGGAATTGAAAATTTTTTAAATTATCTGAAGTCTTTATTTGACATTTTAACAAGATAATGATAAATGATAATAAATTTAACAAAATAATCTTTGTATATTCATCATTTATTATCTTGCAATATATGTCAAAATTATAGTATTCTGCCTCCTGATATCAGGAATATCGGAATGTGTACAACAGGTTTTCAACAAAGTTTTTACCATGAAGCAATGTAAAAGGTTTCAGACACTGTTTTTTATTAAATATGACATATATTATAATGATATAACAGTTATGCTTATGGATAATGGCTTGAAAATGTGAAAGTAAATGATTAACTCCAGTTGTAGTTCAGATTTCTTTCCCTCCTCTCTGAGGATCATTCATTCTCAAATAATCCAGAACTGTGCAAACAGGTTTTTGTCATGTTTATTCGTTCATTTCCATTTTTGTAGGAGTATTAATCATTTGATATCAATCAATGTCAATGTCAATTTTATTTATAAAGCACATTTTAACAACTACTAGGGGTTGTTAAAAAAAACAAAATGTTTTTTTTTTATATTGCAAAATATATTGTAAAATTAATTATCACATCACATATGTTATTTCTTAACTCTAAAGACATGTTGTTAATTTAACAGGCAAAAGTAAATGTTCTTTTCCCCAGGAAAAAAAAAAAACAAACAGGTTTTCCTGCACTCCCTCTCAAGATTCCTTTAGTGACAGACATACTGTTCTGAGGCTACATAGAGAGCTGTTGTTTAGACAGGTAATGGGCTGACAGAAACATGACATAAGAAACCGCTGTTACGCCTGATCTGATTGCACACAAACTGCACTAGTATGTGTGCGTGTGTGCGCATGTGTGTGTGTGTGTGCTAATGCGTGTGTGTGCGTGTGTGTGGGGGTGTTAGTGTGTGTTAGTGTGTAAATGCCCACCTTATCTTACCAAGTTCTAAGGTTGTAGTGCCTTTGTTTATCTGTTTGCCTGCCAGCTGCCCTTATGCAGGGTACAGAGGTTGTGGTTCATTTAATACATCCACATATTTACACAGCTGTTAAGGAGATGCTTGGTCATGGAGTCTGATATTAAAGGGTTGAAAGGGTTTAAATTTGCTTTCTTGCTCATTCGCTTTTCACTCATTAACTTTTTAATCAGACGGTATTACAGGTTTCAATTAAGAATGTGAAGACCTCTGTGCCTTTATTATAATGACTAATGTTGTGTTCCATTTGAAAAACCACTATTCTTGAAATTTGGTTGTCTATCCATCTATCTATCTCTTTATCTCTCTCTCTCTCTCTCTCTCTCTCTCTCATTTATATACACACACAGTATATAACATATATATATATATATATATATATATATATATATATATATATATATATATATATATATATATATATATATATATATATATATATATATATATATATATTTTAAAATAAATATATCAGTGTGACAGTATATATACATATATATATATATACTGAGTTACTGTGAGACACACAGGACACGTCTCTCAGAACTTCATGCTGGCTCTCTCTCGGTCAGCATGCTCTGCTGCACTGACGAGGGGCCGTTGTTTATTTAAACATTTAACAAAGAACATTTACACAAACGTCAACTATGATGCGTGTAAGTGCATAGATTGTCTATTAGTGACAGACATCGCACACAAACAGGTGGTGATGCCACCAGCTGGACTGAAGTTTTGCCATCTCTTTCTACTTGCGTCATGGCGTGACGACAACAGTTTCGTCCTCAAAACGTTTCAGAAAAAAAATCATGAGACAGCACAGAATTGTCAGACCCCTACTGCAAGAATCCAGATCGTTCAAGTCTAATTCGTTTGAAGAAACCCATGAGACCATGCCCTTAAATTTGATTTTCTTGTTTTTCTTTGAAATCATGTGGGTAGTACCATCCAGACTAAAGCTGACAGGCAACATCTCTCTTGTTATCGACACTCAATCCAAGACCCTGCATCTCTGAGGGCATGAGGGCTGCCAGGCCCAGACTGCCCCAAGGAAAGAGCAGGGCAATTCCCAGTACAGTTATAATGACCCTGGTACGACTTACAGTTCTGTCAAAACTTCATTCTATTGTTGCAGCACTGTTATATCTTTTGTTAGCTGAAACATTAACTGGTTAATCCAGCCTTGAATATACAGGAAAGATTTCTTGACATCAGATAGAATATCCTACTGACGGATAAATTGTTTGATACATTGGCTGCGTTGTCTGTATGCTTACTGTACACACATGTCCTAGTACAACTTCAAAACAGCTGCAAAGGTGTGCCAATAAGGAATGTTTTATTTTACTCATGAGAGAACCTTATAACTTAATCAGTGTGTTGTTTGTCTGGTTGTAAATTATTGTAAATGCAGATTTTAATGCTTGCTGGTTGAATGTGTTTAGTCAGTCAGTCATTTTCTGTACCGCTTATCCAGTTCAGGGTCGCGGGGGTTGCTGGAGCCTATCCCAGCTATTATCAGGCGAGAGGCAGGGCACACCCTGGACAGGTCGCCAGTCTGTTGCAGGGCCAACACAGAGAGACAGACAACCATTCACACTGTTTAATGCCTGAGAATTCATTTAACTCTATATGAAGTGTTTGTTTGTGGATGTGTTTCTGTTTGCATGGTAATGACATGAATTATTTTACTGCATGAAATATTTGGTGGGCTTTGCTGAGCCAAGCATAGGTACCTCCACTGATAAGCTGCTGCAAGGAGAAGTTTGGGAACCCTTGTTAAGGTTGGATAGTCTCTCTAAAGGTAGGTACACACTACAGGATTCCTGAGACCTTCATAGATGTAGATATTGCAAATATTAAACATGTTCATTATCTACGATCTGTCCTTCCGAGGCCATCCGAGCGGATCGGATCGAACAAAATCACTCGTAACTCACATCACACCATGAGAAGATAAGATGCGATGTTTTTTGCAAACATCCGACAATTGGACCTTTGCTGGCTTTGATTGTAAGGGGAAGATGGGGACATAAATTGGGCTGATTTTCCTGTAGTGTGTACCTGTCTTAAGCTGAATTGAATTATTTTATACCTATATAAATCATTAGGTAAAGTTGCTGTTGACTATTTCAGATTTTTACTTTTGTACCAGATGCTGGTGCTGGTGTATTTTACACAGTAATAAACTGGCATTTAAATGATTCGCTGACAATATAATGCAATCATGTTGTTTATCTCAACATAGTACCATCATTAATATAGGAGTCATGTTGTGATTGTTGAACCCTCTGATGAGAGTAGAGAAGAGAAAAGCAGTGGACTAGTGGTTTGTAGCTTTGTAGAACTACAAACCACTAGTCTGGAATAATAAGCTTTGGTGATTACTTAGCCCATGTGTGTGTATGTACTTGCTTGAGTGTGAACATATGCATGCAGTATATGAGTTGGAGTGGCCTGAGTTATTGTATACCTCCCAGCCTGACTTTGTGTCCCAGTCCAGCTCTGGGAGCTATTTAATCTCCATGGAACAAGCAACTTGCACATTTGGAAAGGTTAACTGACGTTAAAAGATATTCACAAGTTTTAGAGCAACATGTTAGCAATATAAGCATCTTTTTCAGAGAAGCCTTTCAGTTACTTTTTGGGAGAAGTGAATAATAACTATTTACTTACGTCTTGTACTGGCCTGGCAGTCCAATTAAACACATTTGGGAAATTAAAAAAAAAAAAAAAAAAAAAAAGCTGCTAGAATTCTACATCAAACAAAAATAGTGAACAGTATAACTTTCAAATGGTCCAACAGCTCATTTCTTTAGATATACTAACTCAAAAATGCAGTGATGATGCTGCACAGTGCTTAACATGGCTGGCAGCTTTTTTTTTTTTTTTTTTTTCTAAATGTTGCTGTTTTCAAATTCAATATTAGCCAAAAAATGTTCATGACAGCAAATTTTCTTACTTCAAACAGTTGGCATGTTTTCTGTCTCGTATCTAAAATAAATGTTGCTTTTTGTGATTTGGAAATTACTGGATTTTACAATTTACACACAGTGTCCTGGTATCTTTGGAGCAAAGGTTATAAATTCTGTCTTCCAGTAATTAACCTCATTACAGCCTACATGCCGAGATGAACCACTTCACATTCCTCTGTCATCTTTTCATGTTCTTTTTTTCTGTCCTTGCATTTCCAACCTCTCTCTTCACGGTCTATTGCGTAATTCTTGCTCCTTCACTCACCCATCTCCATGCACACCATATCCAACTCAAACTCTCTTCTCTATTGCACCTTTTTCCCCACCTCCTATATTCCTTACTGACCCTCCTGCTTTCAACCTCCCTCTAGGTTGCATACAAAAGCCACATGGAGGGTCTGCTTCTAATCTCCACATGCTGGGTTCTCCATTTGTTTTGCTTGTCCAGGGACCCCACAATGTGGTTTCCAGTGCCCAGGACCCACACAGTGCAGATTTAATTAGATAAGGGGAATGGTGGAAGGAGCTGGAGAATTGAAATTGGACATGGGGGTTTCACAAGGAGGGCTGGCAGGTCCTTGGCACTGCATGTGCTCAGCACAACAATGTACTTCACACTGAGAGAGGCAATGGGAAAGTGGAGAAGAAGGGGGTGAGAATAAAGAATGGAGATGACATACTTAACTCTACCCTGGTAGTCACTATGGGTGTATGTTACTACTATGGTTCTGATGCCACACCTACCCATGCCAAGAAGGCTTAAAAGTTTTCGTTATTTAAATGCATGCAATGTGGTGTGCCTGTGGGCATCATTTAAAAGTAATATGAACCCTGTCATTGCAGAATACTGTAAGCTTCAGTCAATTTTCCATACCCACTTAGTCAAATTCAAGGTCATGGGTTTGGTCAGAAACTGAAAAACTAACTAATATACCACTTCAATTAGAGACTAATTAGAAAATTCAAACAGGTTCTCAAATGTAAAATAAACACATTTACTGGCCGGTTGTCCACAAAAATGGAAAATGCAACCCAATCTGCATTCCTATGACTGGAGATCTATGCTTTTTGTGCATTTATGTTAGTGTTGGATTTTTCTAAGAAAATATCCACATGGACACAAAGTTCATTTCAAAAAAGTTTTTGGGGGGAGATTAAATAATTCTGTGACAGAGTGGGGTCCTGTCACTATGCCTGCGACTGATCATGTGCCCTGGCTACTTGGCCACAGGGATGTCCCTTTGGCTGAATGGTCAGCGTGCATGACTTTTACCCAGGAGTCTGGGGATCAAATCCCCCCCCGGGCCCAACGTTGCGCACCTTGCCACAATTTGGCGTTGTCGGCAGGATCCATGTGTAACGCTGGTAAACAGTCCATGGATTCATAATTGGTGGCACCCTGCGTGGAGCATGAGGACATGATTGTGGAAAGAAGGGGAGAGATGTGACAGTGTAGGGTCTTGTCACTATGCCTCCAATTGATCATGTGTGGCTACTCAACCCCCCTGCAAAACTGCCATAACCCTAGGGATGGGAATCGAGAACCGGTTCTTGTCGTTCCATTCCATGGAATCGTTCATCTGCCTGCCTAACGATTCCTCTTATCGGCTCCGTAAACGTCGTACGCATTTGCGCGATGACGTCATGTACGCATCTCCAACATGGCGTTGCGGCAAATGTGCTCCAAAGTTTGGATGTATTTCATGAAAAAATACAATATAAGCACATGTTGCTCGTTGATCACATCAGAGGGAGGAAATACCTCCAACATTTGTCGGAATATAAAGCCTTTCATTCATTGCTAAGCAACCGTGGTGGCGCTTGGTGGGAAGCTTCAGCAGGTCTTCCGTCTGCAATCATTCTGCAACGTCGCAGGTAACGTAAAACTCCCGTTGACTGAAATAATGTTAGAGATTATTCATAAAGTATTGTGCTGTCATATTGACTTTTAGTCTTTAGTGTCTTTTGAACATGTTGAAAAGGAAAGCAGCAGCATCTTCTGTGTCAGTGTGTACTGCTGTGTACTGCTCTGTAAATTATAACAAATGAAACAAAACACACACACACAAACATATACATACAAACATATTTACACACACATAATAATAATTTAAATTCAACATGTTCAAAAGGAGTAAAAAGAAGTCTAACTTTTTTAATCCGTTCTCTTTTAAGTCCTAAAAGATCCTGTATCCTTCATCAAAAGGTAAGCATGCTATTTTTTTCTGCACAAAAACTGTTACTGTACAAAAGTTGATCACTGCAGCTGTATTTTATGAGTTATTTTCTAACTGAAGTCAGCTTTAAGTTGAAGTTGAAGGCAAAAGGTTGATGCATATCTTAAATGGAAAGAATAACTGCAACCAAAGCTATTCATACTGTATTTCATCATTCAATGAGAATCGATAAGAGAATCGATAAGGAACCGAATTGAAAAGTGATGTCGACAATGGAACCGGAATCGCTAAATTCTTAATGATTCCCATCCCGACGTACCCCCATTCCATCCCTTCCCTTATTACAGTAAATGCTGGAAATTTAACCAATACTAATACTAATACAATACTAATTTCGTTATTAGAAAGTAGTACGAATGTTGCTTAAAAGAAATAAAATCTGAGGGCACAGGGGCACGCAAACATGCAATGACGCAACATGATTGATTGATGGCCGATGCCAGAGCGAGCCGCACAAGCTGTAGCACAGACATCTTAAGGCAGTGGTGTCCAGCTGCATAATAACAACACAGCTGGTTTGTCAAGCTCGCCCTGTAGCCTCTAAACTAGCTGAGATTCTTGTTAACTAGCTTGATAAAATGCAGGACTTGTCATTCAGTCTTGTTAGATTCGAAATTATGAGTCTGGCAAACGTAGAACAGATTATTTACTGTTCACATTAGACGAGGGTTCGTCTCAAATATTTTACCAGCATTAATGAAGAATTATTCTGTCCAGTATGATCGCCTGCAAACTAGGCAAAAATCTGCCTGAGCTCTGCTGAAAAGCAAAGGTCATAGCTTTACTTCTACATGTCCGATTTAAAAAAATTCCAACTGTAATAATAATATTAATAATATTACATTTTATTTGATAGCGCCTTTCCAAACACCCAAGGTCACTTTACAATGAGACAATAAAATACACAAAAATCCAAAGACACAGGGGCTAAAAACAAACAAGTAATTAAAAACACTGCAGGAAGATAAAATTATGTTAAAGATTATAAGCAGTTTTAAACAGATGGGTTTTGAGTCTGGATTTGAAAAGGGAGAAGCTGTCAGTGTTTCTGATGTCAGGGGGGAGAGAGTTCCAGAGTCGGGGAGCGGAGCAACTGAAAGCTCTGCTCCCCATGGTGCTGAGGCGGGCGGAAGGAATGGTAAGAGGTTGTGGATGGCCTTGAAGGTATGGAGGAGGATCTTGAAGGTGGATCTGAATTTTACTGGAAGCCAGTGGAGCTGCTGGAGAACAGGGGTGATGTGGTGGAAGGAGGGGGTTCTGGTGATGATGCGGGCTGCTGAGTTCTGGACCAGTTGGAGTTTATGGAGGAGTTTGTGGGGGACACCAAAGAGAAGTGAGTTGCAATAGTCAAGACCGGAAGTGATGAGACTGTGGACCAGGATGGCAGCAGCTTTCTTTCCCTAATCGAAATATTTAGCTGAGAAAAGCTGAAAACTGGAATTTTGAACACAGAGGCTGTTAAATGAAACATATTTTGCATAAGGCATGAAGTTCTGGTGGGTAACTGGCATTCCAGAAAAATAACAGTTTCATCATGCATGGCTAGTGTTTATCAGGTAAGTCGTTGTTTAACAATGTTTATTGTTAATTAATGATTTTGCAATGATTTCTCTTGAGGCTATTTAGTCAAATCCTTTGGCTCATAGACAATCACAAAATAACTGCTTGAGTGCCAATTCAAGCCCAAGTTACACAAAAATAACTTATTGAGTTGAAATCATTTGGTTTCATGCGGTTATATTGTTTTCACCAACAGGACTCGTCAGGCAACAAAAATAAGTGAAGATGTTAGTTAAGATTACGTTCAAGACAGACCTAAGAGAATCTCCAATGAGTTTTTCCATCCCCCCAAAACTTTTTTTACAACTCGACTACTGGGGATATGTTTTGGCTGACTGGTTAACACGCATGACTTTCACGTGGGAGTCTGGGGATCAAATCCCCTCCGTTGCGTACCTTTCCACAATTCCAAGAAATGTTGGCATCTACACAAAACCCCTAAATAAGCTGCAAGCAAAAGATTGTAAGCAATAATTTCAGTCAGGTGTGTTAAAGGAAGGAAACATTTAAAACCTACAGAACGGCAGCACCCAAGGACCGGAGTTTGACACGCTAGAGGGAAGTACAATACTTCAAAGGTAGCAATTTCAAAACATTCAAAACACAAAAAACATTAACTGGGTCTGGAAGATATGGCAGCATGAACAAATATTTCATTGTTATCAAATTAAATGGTTATTTAAGAGATTTTGTCAATAATAATGATAAGCTACAGTAGATTCATATAGCCATTTTCAAGATGCTTCACAGTGAATCCATCAGACATGACAGTCAGCTACATTTACAGCTACAGCTGACTTGGGGCAACTAATGACTTACTCAACCACATGAGCTGCTACCACCCTAATTGATGTACAGTGTATCAAATAATTAGAAACTGAAGAGCAGAAGTTTCAACACTGTTTTATTACATCTATAAATGCAGTACAATACTGTCTACATTTACACGTCTGGAAGCATTTCAAAAGTGTACTTTATCATAATAGAGCATGTTGTTCTTCAACATTTTTTCCAGTTTTTTTTTATGTTTGACTTGCTTATTGAATGCACATTTGTGGCATACTGATGATTTATTTAATTGGTACCATGTTTTGTGGCAAGCCTTGTTTTAATCACTGTGCTGTAGCATCCTGTCAGATGTTTAGTTTGCGTCTCTTTTTCCTGAAATATATATGTTAGCAAACAGAAGCATGTAAAATTCCATTCCTATTCCCAAGCAAGTGAAAAATGCAGTTTAAACAGCCAAAAACTGGGCTAAAGCAGAGTGGATAAACTCTTATTTCAGCTTGATAATATACCAACATTCTATACTCCAGTTTCCTTCAAAACAGCCCGGTGTCATACTCATGCTCCATGTTATTACCATGCTTTTTTTTGGGGGGGGGGGGGGGGGGGGGGTTCATAAGAACACATTTGAAAACTTTTTCAGCATTATGTTGTTTATATTTCAAGTTTATCATTAGGCTAGTCTAACTTGTTTAGCACACGAGTTTTTGAGTTTAATATGGCATTTACACAGATAGGCTTGGTCATTTGCCTCGCATGTTCTGTGGAGTGGATAAGATTGGTTTTAATGACAGGCTAGCCGATTCCTATTGACTCACACGAGCATTAGCATTGGTAATCTCCTGAAACTAGAATAATGGGATGAAATATGTTGAAACTGTCTTCAGTGATAAGTAGGACCCTGGCTCACTTGTAAATGAGGCCCGATGTCAAAAATCCTGAACTTCCCCTTTAATGTATGTTCTGAGTTTCTTTTCCCACAGTACCAGCTAGCCAGCGTAATGATTTAGAGCAATCAGGCTATTCGACTGGGATGTTTTTTTTTAGGTATCTGAAAGCACTTATTAACAGACACCCTTTAGCCAATCAGAATTGAGTATTCACCCAGACCAGGGTAACATATATATATATATATATATATATATATATATATATATATATATATATATATATATTATCGGGTCGATAATTATCGGGCCGATAACAGGAAATTATGACGTCATTCCGATAAGTCCGATATCATGAGGACATACCCCGATAACTTATGTCCCATAAAGTTGGAATTTTTAAGATCGGACATGCAGAAGTTGAAAATCCCACTTTATGCTTATCACGCTGAGATATTGCGATTGGGGAAAGAAAGCTGCTGCTTAACAGGGGAGACCCAAAACTGCTTCCAAACCTCTTTCCCTACCTTATTTTAGACTCAAACTACCCCACACAGTTGGATTTTTTTGATTTGGTATAGTTAGGTATGTAGCCTATGTGTGTTATCGGTATTGGTTATCGGTATCGGCCTTTAGGAGTTGAAATTTATCGGTTATCGGTATCGGTTTTAAAAAATAGTTATCGTGCATCCCTAATATATATATATATATATATATATATATATATATATATATATATATATATACACATGTGTGTGTGTGTGTGTGTGTGTGTACCACAAGACCATTTTTTCATAACTTCGTTATAGTGCCGTACATTGACCCCAATGCTAACATCACCATAATTCCTTAAATATTATCCATGTATCTGTATCAAAAATAGTCAGCAGAGAAAAACAAAGCACTTTGATGGGAAACAAGTGCCTGCACAAAAAGAGACCTCAACAAGTCTTTGTGGCTGATTACTCGAGTAGGTTCTATCTGCGGTTTGCAAGAAAGAGGTGTGCCGTAGAGTGACGTCACTCTACGACACGCCCACCACACCTAAGAGCACAGTAAAATCTAACCCTACCCTGACCCTGACCCTTCCCCTAAACCTAACCACGACCCACCCACTATACAACATGCCCACTATGGGACACGCCTTCAGACATGCCCCTGGGTTGCAAGCCGCAGATAGATACACTCGAATTACTCTGGGAAAAGATTGGTACCGTCATGTAACTGCAGCTGCATGGCCATTAATAGAATTACTCAGCCGGCTTTGATTAGGAAGCACAGGCTGTCCCTGAGATTAGACTATTCAATTGGCAGGTGGAGAATGTTTTGATATTTTTTTCTGGGATTCTTGATAAGCAGCTCTTGTTTTATGCAGGGAGTACCTCCTAATAATGGAATAGACTCTCGTAAGAAGCATAAAATGGCATGAGTGATGCTCCCTGTCAGGCTTACAGGTGAAGACAGAGCAGTTTTGACTATGGAGATTCTTTTGTTTTGTGGTCGTAGATAAGGTTTACTACTATTCTTTCCCAAATTCTCTCCTCTGCCTATTTCCTGGTCTTCCAAAGTCTTCCACTGCTGGCCGTTAAGTCGTGTTCCTTAGCCAAAACATCAGTTTTAATGTTACAAAGTAACAGTTTTTTTTTTTCCCAAATCATATATAGCACACACACAAATAAACAGATACATCCTGACTAGAGATTCTGTTGTGTGTGTTTTAGTGTGTGATTTGTCTAATCTAACAGTTGTAGATGGGTCTGTATGTTTCTACAGCAACTTTTTTTTTTACAGTCATGCATTATGTTCATTCATTAATGAGACTGAGCCATCATTTGCTTTGTACAGTAGAAACACATAACATGCATTCTTTAGATAGGTGCTGTTATTAGGGGTTGCACAAAAAGTCATCTCCTACATTAATATTGTAATGTACAATTACCAGTTTAATCTTGTTTAATATAAATTTGTACCCATAAACGGTAGAAAACTGGATAGTCATCTGCTGTCAAACATACAGCTCATGCAGATACCTTTTTGGATTTTTTCCCCCTCACTCAGCTCACAGCATTAGAGATTTTCATACAAATCTTTGCATGCAACTACATGAAGACAATCTTTTTTCTGGAGGAGAACAGTGAATGCCTTCTAATAATAAACACTGCATCTCTTCTCTGCCGTCAGACATCACAGACTTGTTGGTCTGTGTGAACTGTTCTCTCTGTTTATCTCAACAGATTCCAGACCAGGTCTTGCTGAAAAGACAGTGGCCAAACATCTGTGTGCTGGCACTAAGAAACGATAAGTCTGCTGCACACTGGTACTGTGTATGGAAAACATGGAGGCATGCTCACACAGACATATGTGGGCCAATCCACCAAAATATTGTAAGATACAGAGTTGTGCAATTGTGCAACACAGTTATTTGCCCCCCAAACCTCAGTGTCATCTGTTTAACAAAGCAACTTTCAACAGACTGAGTCATCCAAGTTACATGTGCACACGGTTCACCTTGAAAACACCAAGTAAAGGGAAAACATCCAAGACCATACAGTATATGACAAATCCTCTTGCAGAGCTGTTATATTCTAAAAACTTAAACTTCAAGCTGTCAAAATAATAGGTTAAAAAGAGCAAAAAGGGGGAAAGAAAGCACAAAAAAGAGGTTATCATCTAATTTCCAGAACACAGACGTGATTGTTTTAGCTGTGATAGTGTTCCAGTTGGCAGAGGTTCCCTGAACTAAATATGATATTAAGCCTCTCCCCCTCATGTTTTCTTTTTCAAACCATGCTTTTCTTTTATGATGGTTGTATATCTATGACTGACACCGTTTTCCACCGCTGGGGATGACACAGAACACCTGCTTTTCATGCTCTGCACTCAACTCTTTTCCAACATAAAGATCTTTCTTTTTCTTTGCTGTTACAAAGTCAAGGACACTGAAAGACAGACCAGGATAGTGATTATGTTGACTTAACTCAAATCATGCTCTTTTTATGATATTGTGTGTTTCTCAGACCACATTTTCTTATTGCCATTATTTTTGTCATGTCAGGAAAACAGACATGATGATGATTACTCAAAATGGATAATGACACTGAAGAAAAGTCATGGCAGCTGATATTCAGACTGCTGCATAATCATATTCCTAAGAACCCCAACCAATGCTAATCAAACAACTATTTTTTTGGTATCCTTTGTTTGTGTTTGGGCAGATGGATCGAAGTTGGCTTATGATCTAATAATCTCACAGGATTAAATCAACTCTGCCATGGATAAGATCTGTGTTTATCCTTGGGCTTTATTAAATGTTGATGTTGGCTGTGTGAGAAAAGCTATTGTTTAAAAAGTTTTTTCAAGAGACAGTGAAAAAAAGAGACAGAGAAAGCAGTAGGCTGAAAAGCGAAAGGGAGGGAAAGGTACAATTACATCTAAATCAGTGTGTCACTTTGAGTTACTCTACATGGAGTTAATGGATTATAACAGTCACCAATAATCCATTGAAGGGGTAATTTCGCACTTCATTTTGCTAATAGAGAAGTGAGATGTGGATGTTGTCATGAAAGAAAGGCAAATTGCACCCGATATTGATACAAGTCCTCTGTTGCCTGCTGAAATAATGCATTATGCTAAACTTACAATAAGCTACCATGGCAAGGTACACAACAAGGATTCAATCCACAGACTCCTGGGTGAGAGTCATGTGCATTGCACACTTACCAGTCAGCCAAAGGGATATCCCTGTGGTCAGGGCACATGATCAGTCAGGGGCATAGTGACAGGACCCCACATTGTCACACTAACTTTTCCATATTGTCATCTTTAGACTAAAAGATGTGTGAGAGACAGCTTATGAATTAAAGCCTTAAAACTTCAGTGCTTCTTTTGACCCTTTGCTGGCCCTGGTGTGTTTAAGTCCATTTCATTATCTGTGCCTTGTCAGCACTTGGAGAACACACTAGTCTGAATTACACCAGCAGAACTGTGAGAGATGTTTTTGGTTTCGCCCCCCATTTAAACAAGCATTAGTAATGTTTGTTCAAACCACGTGTAGAAAGAGTGTCGGAAAGCTTCATGCAGCATGCCACCTTGCACAATACAAGGTAAAAAAAAAAAAAAAAGAAAACTAACATTTAGAACATAGCAGCCAACAGAACATAACAGTCCACTTTTTTCTTATTCCCACAATGACAATGTGTAAGAGAAAAGTTGTTTTCACTCAAACAAAAACAGCCAACAGTGATGTTCCTAAGGGCAGGCATTTCCCAGCTTACATTCTCTCCAAAAACAGCTGCTGAGGGATTTTTGAAGGTATCATTAACCAAATCACCTGTGTGAGTTTGACTGAAAGGCCTACAAGATCCAAGCAATGTCAAGGTTTGGGAAACATGAGATGTGAACTTAGGACCCAAATACAGAAAAACACAGGTGGAAGGATGATGAGTAATGATTTATCAATGAAAACAGAAGAAACTATGGCACTTGCTACGTTTACACTGCAACTTTATTCCAACTTTTTGCCCATACAGAGTTATGTTTTTAAATATTTACTGGCCGCCCAAATACTGTGCAGATTTTAATGATGATTTTACTGAACTGTTGTCTGTGATCAGTGCGGATTTTGACCATCTTGTTATCACTGGTGATTTTAACATCCATTTTGACTGTCCTCAGGACAAAGGGACTAAAGACCTGAGTAACACTCTGGACAACTTCGGGTTGACTCAGCATGTGACAGAGCCCACACACAATAGAGGACACACCTTAGATCTACTGATCTCGAAGGGTCTGGACATTTCTAAGGTCACGGTTTGTGATGTGGGCCTGTCGGATCACTGCTGTGTTTTCTTTGAGAGTACTATCTCAGTGCACACAAATGTCTCAAAGGAGGTGATAAAAAAACAGTGTATAACTGAAAATACCAGTGAGATTTTTAACCAGGTCTTCTCTCTAACACCTGCCCTGTCAGGGGCTTCAGTCAATGAGCTGGTCACTAACTTTAAAGCTAACATGCTGAGTGTCATGGATTCTATTGCTCCTACTGTATTAAGGTGAAGGTTATCTCTGGAAGGAAAAAGTCTCCATGGAGAAATTCCACACTGGTGAAAACTGGAAAGAGAGAGTGTTGGAAAGCTGAGCGCAGATGGAGAAAAACAAAACTACAGGTTCATTATGACATCTATAAAGAGAAAATTCACTTTTATAATTTACAGCTGAGGAATGCAAGGAATTCGTATTTTTCTGACATCATCACTAAAAATGGTCATAATGCTCGGGCCTTATTTGCAACAGTTGACAGGCTAACAAACCCTCCTGTGTCAGTAGCACCTGAATTTTATTCCACCAAAGCCTGCAATGACTTTGCCAATGTGAATTCTTCACAGACAAAATCCAAATTATTAGACAAGCTGTTGGTTCAACAACAGCAGGTTCAGATCATGTACTGTGTCCACCAAGTCTAAACACCATGACACAGTTTTATCCCATTACTAGCAAAGAACTGGAGGACATCTTGGTTCAACTGAACTCCTCCTCTTGGTGTTTGGACATCCTGCCCACTGTTTTTTTTTTTTTTTTAAAAGGTCTCAAAACCTTGGGGTCAGATCTGCTTCAGATTGTGAACTCCTCTTTAATGTCAGGTGTTTTCCCAGAGTCACTGAAAACAGCTGTGATCAAACCTCTGCTAAAAAAGGATAATCTAGACAAGACACAGATGAGCAGCTACAGGCCGATCTCCAATCTTCCATTTTTAAGTAAGATCATCAAAAAAGCAGTTTTTCACCAGCTAAATTACTTTTTAAGAGATAACAACTGTTATGATGTCTTCCAGTCAGGTTTTAAACAGCACCACAGCACCGAGACTGCTCTGACCAAAGTCATGAATGACATATGTCTAAATACTGACACTGGAAAAATGTCAGTGTTGCTTTTATTGGATCTCAGTGCTGAATTTGATACAGTTGACCACATTATATTACTCCAACGACTGGAAAAGTGGGTGGGTCTCTCTGGTTTTGTACTAAACTGGTTCAAAACGTACTTGGAGAACAGAAAGTACTTTGTGTCAGAAGGTAATTTTACATCTGAGCGGACAAAAATGACCTGTGGAGTTCCCCAGGGCTCTATCCTGGGGCCTCTTCTGTTTAATATCTACATGCTACCACTGGCCCAGGTTATAAAGAACAACAATATTAGTTACCATAGCTACGCAGATGACACACAGCTATATATTACAGTGTCACCAGGAGACCGGGGCCCTGTATTGGCTCTTGGTAAATATATTGAGAAGATTAATGACTGGATGTGCCTCAACTTTCTTCAGCTGAACAAAAACAAAACTAAGGTGATTGTTTTTGGAGCCAAAGAGAAACAGGTTGTCACAGAACTTCAGTCCATACACCTAAAAACTACCAATCAGGCCAGAAATCTGGGTGTAGTGATGGACTCAGACCTAAACTTTGAAAAACACATCAAAATGATCACTAAATCAGCCTACTATCACCTGAAGAACATCTCAAGGATCAAAGATCTGATGTCTCAGGAAAATCTGGAAAAACTAGTCCATGCATTCATCTTCAGTCGGCTTGACTACTGTAACAGCGTCTTTACTGGTCTACCTAAAAAATCAGTTAAAAAGCTGCAGCTCATTTAGAACTCTGCTGCCCGAGTTCTCACTAAGACCAGAAAAGTGGACCACATTAGTCCAATTCTGAGGTCTTTACACTGGCTGCCGGTCCATCAGAGAATAGACTTTAAAGTTCTGCTGTTGGTCTATAAAGCTCTAAATGGTTTAGGCCCAAAATACATCAGTGACCTGTTGACCCAGTATGAACCTACTGGACCGCTCAGGTCATCTGGATCTGGTCTTTTATCAGTTCCCAGAGTCAGAACCAGACATGGAGAAGCTGCGTTCAGCTTCTATGCTCCACATGTCTGAAACAAACTCCCAGAAAGTCTCAGCTGAAACACTTAAGTTTATTTAAATCCAGGTTGAAGACCCACCTGTTCTCAACTGCATTTACGTAGATTTTATTCAAAAGTTAAAATCCGCACATCTCTATATTCTCTCTTTTTAATCTTAAATGTTTTTAATTTTGAATCATGCTTCTAATTTTTATTCTTTTTTTCCCAACTTTTGCTTATAATGTTTAATGTAAAGCACTTTGAATTGTTCTGTACATGAAATGTGCTATACAAATAAACTTGCCTTGCCTTGCCATACAGTATGTGACTCATATCAGATTTTTTAATGACAGTCTAAACAGTGCAAATCAGATTTTTTTAAATATCTCACCCATGCCACTTTCATATGTGATCCTAAACTGGATACATATGTAAATATGTAAATAAAATGCAGCAAGGATGTGTTAAAGTGGCCACAGTCACTTTTCATCCGACTAACATCACAAAAGTCAGACGGACATCTTATTTCTGCGTTGGAGGAGACAAGATATGCAAGATCGAATGTAAGCAGTGAACGGAACAATATTATATCTTTTTTTTTCAGCTCTGATTGCACATAAACTTTGAAACTACATGCTAGCAATTGTAGCATCCACAGTTACCTCCGTAAACACAGCAGGCCGCCTCATATTATGTCACGTCTTTGTCTGTACATTGGGGTCACTTAAGACCCTTGTACAGTTCATCCTGAAATCTGATGGAGGTTGCATGGAAATGACAGCATGAACAACCACGCAAACAAATCACATTTTGGTAAAAAAAAAAAAAAAAAAATTAGCTGAAAACAGAGGATGTGTGTAAATGACATGAAGGCATGGCATGAAGCATGAATCAACAAGAAACAGCTGAAACCAAGGCTTTGTTCACATTGCAGGTCTTGACGCTCAAATCCGATCTTTTACCAAAATCTGACTTGTTTGCATGGTTGTTCATATTATAATTTATATACAACCTCAATCAGGCTTCAGTACACTGCTCTGAAATGACCCGCATGCACAGAGGAAGACGTGATGTCATACAGGGTACGCTGTGTTTACTTTTGCACATGCAGGTTATTTCAGAGCCTTTAAGTTCATATTGAAATCTCATGCTGGTTGCATGCAAATGATCATATGAACAACCACATAAACAAATCATATTTTGTTGAAAGATCAAATTTGAGCATTAGGACCTGCAGTGTGGACATAGATCAAGACACTAACACTGGAGCTAAAAACAAAACATGCAGCAGGTGAGGCAGTCGGCAAAAGAAACCAGGTGTGACAAAGAACCAAAATTACAATACAGGAGGTGAATGAGTACAGGGAAATAAACTACAAAATAAAACAGTAAACAAGATGGAACTGAGGCTAAACCAAGGGCCAAACTCCACTGGTTTTTGTTATAGGCTACTGGGTGAAATGGTCCTTACATCCTGACAGTATCAATACATCATGTATTCATAAAAAGGAAGGAAAAAAGTCAGACCTCTGTGAAACTACACCACGCTCGAGGGGGACAATTGAGCTCCTTGGTGGAGATCTGTGCTCTCCTAGAAATTTTCTAGATGACTATGAGAAGGTGAAATATAAAGACAAAAAAAAAGAAGGAAAAAAAGAAAAATAATTAGAAGAAAAAGGACAAATCATTAGGCAAGTATAGCGAAAGTCATGAGAACATGCAGGCAAAGGGAAATCACTTCGGTTTTACCAGAGGTGCACCTGTGCGCTGTTCGGAGATGACTTATGGGGAAAACAAACTGTAAGTGCAATGGGCAGCAACCGCAGCTGGCAGACCTCTGGTGCCTGCTGCCATTTTGTGTCAAACTGTTTCATGTACTGTGAGAGACACCAGAGAAGGGAGTCGTTTTCGGAATTTAGCATCCAAACAGAAACACTATAATTAACAGAGCAGCCGGTTGACTGACATACATGCAAATTTTGTTTTAGTTATTGAAAAAAAGGAAAACACTTTATAAAAAATTATATACCCCCCTTCCAGACTTACCCTGGAAAGCGGTAATATTGTGGACTCAGACATGAACTTGTATTCAGACATGCATTCCGGTTTCAGTCTTATCTCAGAGATGTAGCGGACATGTACCACAACATGGTCCCCATGTCGTAAGAGCGGAAAGTGCGGACGTCGTTTTGGCTGACACACAAGAAAATATTCTGGACAGAGTTGAAGGGAGAGTGGGGCTGTGCTGACTTTTCTACAACATTTCCTTATGTCTAAAAGCGCATTAAGTCTGCCAGGAAGCGGCATGTTTGAAAAGACGAGTCTGTTTAAAGAGTGGATGGACTTTACTGCTCATGTTCCGCAATGCAAGTCTGAAAGCGGTAATAGAGACAGCAAGACTGTGTTTTGAACGCGCATCATGTCGGATTCGATGAAGAAATGCAAGGAAACATTGAGGAAGAGTAAAAAAAAAAAAAGAGGAAGGGACAGAACAAGAGATGAGACAAGACTGTCTTTCACTGGCTTGAGTGAGGTCACAGTAGGCTACAAGTAGGATGCAAGATGGATGCCAGTTTAGCCATCAATAGGGGCGCGTCACTGAAAAAACTGCTAAAAGTTAAGCTGTGGGTCTTTAAGACATCAGTTGAAGGTCAAAAACAATGTGATGGCAAAATAAGGCAACCCACAGATACACGGACAAATAGAAGGAAACTTCATTAACACAGTTGCACCAAAAGTATAATGACTCCATCATGTTTTGGGTGCTGGCAAAGAAATAGAATTGATACTGTGTGAAAAGATTTTTAACAGCTCATAAATACGTGAGGTTTTTAAGTCCAACTCTGAGTCATAAGAGAAAGGGACCTGTGCAAGAGTTAGTTGTCCACATGGTTGACACTGAACATGACACCTGCCTCGCAGCTGGTGAGATCATAGTGTGCCGAAATGTGGAAGTAGAAAAATGTGTACATTGCATTAACTCTTGCTGCCCTCTGTATATTATGTACAGTATATGTAAAATACATCATCATGAGTTCAAGCAGGTTACCACGCCTGCTCAGTCCAAGACAGAACATGTTTGGCTGTAACAAGTGGTCCAGTCTGGTGCCAATCTAAACAAAGAGGTGTATCTGCTTTCCCTACAAGAGAAAAAAAAAAATCTGGCATCACTCCGGTCAAATTCACTGGATTTAGTTAAAACAAGCTCTGCTTTTGCACAGTGAAACCTTGCATAGATAGGATAAATGAGCTCTAAAAAGTTCCCTGCGTGGGATTTGTTGAGTCTAAAAAGTTTATGTTTTGTTTAGATTTTTTTGTCCAACATCAGAGGAATTTGTCTTTATGTGCAATTCAATATTAGATCTCATCATTTATCAAAATTGGAAGTTAAACAGTCAGGCACAATATGGATGTAATAGCTCGCCCAAGTGGGCTGCACAGTGGTAGTAATTAGAGCCATTGCCTCACAGCAAGAAAATGACTGGTTCACGCCTGGTTGGGGTCTCTCTGGCTGTTCTGGCTGCAGTGTGACTTTGCGTTGGAGGGCAAGTATAGAAATGGACTGATGGATCTTACCCAATTTTAGCCTGACAGGGAAAGCCAAGGGGAAAAAAAAATCACAAACCTCTTTCTTGATGTTTCAATAAAGAATACCAGCTTTCAATTGCACTAAAGCTGAAAACTCTGTTCTGTTGCACATCCTCAGATAAGTACAGTGATAAGGATTTTTACCTGTTATTGTGGTACTCCAGAATGAAAATTTGTGTGGCACTTTTGAGAGAATTGATAACACAAATACAACACAATTAGATGATACTACAAAATGATCAAATAAAGGTACGGAAACATATATATATATATATATATATATATACTGTATATATACTGTACAAACACAGTACATATATATACTGTATATATAGTATATTAGGGGTGCAACAATACAAAAAATTCATGGTTCAGTTCGGTTTGGTACTTTAAGCCCCGTTTCCACTAGCGGGTCTGGGTCGGGTCGGGCCAGATCGGTCCACCAGGTCGGACCAAAGAGATGGAGCTAATACACAGAAATCCATTGATTCCTTGAAAAATCTGTCATTTCCCAGCGTAAAAACAAAGCAGGGATGACACCTTTGTTTCTGTCACGTGTGGTGCATTGCTTTGGTTAAAAAGTGTTGCATGGCGATGATGTCACGCAATCACATAGCAGTACCGGTTTAAACTCCGCCTCAAGGGCAAGGGTACAGTTTGCTGTGGGGACACAACGTGAAATTAACATATCCGTACCAAAACCCACCCGATCTGGCCTGGCCCGACCCAACCCAGGTGGAAATGGGCCTTTAGTGTCATGGTTCAATATTTTTTCGATACAAAAAAAATGTTCATAGCCATTGGAATTTTGTCCACAACAGCTTACCATCGGGCTCAAATTTAATATGAAAACCAAAAGCAGATCCAAATGCCAGATCTGAATTTAGCTGAACGAGTAGTTAAACACAGACGTAGAGTTTTCAACACAGAGCTCATCTTCAGAAGACAAGTTGATAAAATTCATTTGAAAGTTCTACATTGTTCGATATTTGATACACAGTTCAGAATCTGTATTCAATAATCCTGCCATGATTTTAAATCTGCCTATATATTTAGAACAGGTTTATCAGTTGCAGGTTCATCTGCCTGCAGAGGAGCTGTGCTAATTAAATTCACCTGGCTTAGTGATTGGTTGGAACAATTTCCAGACAGAATTTTTATTTTCTGGACGTGGGATGTCCACCTTTGATGTCACAATGATTTTCCTCAGTGTAAACATCACCTGGTGTGGTGTTTAGTTATGTTACCTCACAGCTAAGTGATTCTTGGTTTAAATCCTGGTTGGTGCTTTTTTTGTCATGGCTTCTTCTCACTGCAGTTTTATAAGGTAATTCGGAATATGACATATGCATATGGTGCCCGTTAGCTTCTTAGTCCTGGTTTTTAACAAGTTAAGAAAAAGGAAGTTTCCAAGAGAAGGTGGTAAAATACACGGGTTGTCCCGTTATTTTTACTTCCTTGTTTTGCTAGTTTGCCTTCAGCTCTCATTCTTTGGTTTAGGCAATAAAAACTGATTTGTTTTATTCCAGCAGCACTTTCCTGTTCAGGGTTAAGCCCTGAAACTACATGGTTAAGTAGACATTTTAACCTCGCCAAGTAGTTTAGAAAAAGACTGCTTTTCAGATAAAGCATGACAACACCAGTTTGATACGTTTACATAACGCATCAAAAGGAGATGATAAAGGTATTCCTTCACATTAATTAATCATGTAAGGTAATCTTATTATAAACAGCAATATCTTTTCCATCAGAATACACAACACCCAGTTAGTCAGACGGGAATTTAAAGCAGAAGAAATTGTGAAGAAATGTCCAGACAGAGTTGGGAATGACTGTGAAGAGTCAGGCAGCAGGCAGCAGGCAGCAGGCAGCGCAGCATATAGAGCATAGCTGATGTAAGCTGAGCGTCTGGAGAACAATGCATGAGATGGGCTTTGCTGGCAGACTAACGGCAGTTGTGCAGGCATCCAGGCTTTCAGACTGTAAGGGTTTATTAAAGCACATGCAGAGATAACGTCAGC
This sequence comes from Atherinomorus stipes, assembly GCA_023101725.1. Lineage (NCBI taxonomy): Eukaryota > Metazoa > Chordata > Actinopteri > Atheriniformes > Atherinidae > Atherinomorus > Atherinomorus stipes. The sequence continues at coordinate 137,690 of JALJCO010012027.1, read as the reverse complement.
TTCAAGAAATATTCCAATGAAGTGAAGTAAATTTGGTTTGAGCACGTAGCTACCGCTGAATGTGATGGAGCAATCTCATGCAGACAAGTTCAAAAACCACAAGAACTCTTGGGTTGAAAAGCTGTGGCTGGGCTCAGTGACACTGAAAAAAACAAAACATGGAAACAAAGGAATCAAAATCAGACTAAAAAATACTCAAAAACTGGGGCTGTTATCTAAAATCATGGCAATGATATGAATATAAAGTAATGATCATGGTCATGGCAGTGGTCATGAATCTAAATTTATGAGCATCATGTTTATAATTTAATGATAGACACCTATAACCAAGCTACTCTGCTTATAATACATTTCTTCAAAAAGCAGGAAACGGTTGAAACAATGTTTGTTCATACTTTCCTTGCCATCCCCGTTCCTACATACACACATGCACACACTCGCACAAACCTGCACACACCACCACCCTCCTCCCCATCTCTGGCCCATGAAATAAAGGTGCTGATGAGCAGCCCCTATCAGCAGATGCCATCTTAGCCTTGTCATCAGTGGCTTGCATGGTCACAGAGAAAGGGGCTCGTGGCTTCACCTTTCAAAGAGTTTTTTTGCTGGCTGCTGCCTCCACTTAAATTCCTCTGCTCTCCATCTCTTTATGCTACATTTATTACCTGCACTTAGATAATATCCTGTCTGATCGTCCTTTTCCCCCCTTTCAGGTCAAATTGCAGTGACTCTGAAACCAGCAGCCTTTGGAATAAGAAGAGGTGTTGAAAAGTTGACATCACTATCGTTGGGCATCATTTTTCCTTATCCACCTGACTTTGCTTAGTTAATAACAAGCAGACTGGCTTTATTAATTTTGTGAGTATAGCATGCTGTTTGTCAATGACAGTATATACAAATATGTACCTGTAGGTGACCAACAGCTTACAGTTAAAGTATTGGTATGCAACATTAAAGCAGTTTATTTTGTTATAAAAGCATGCATCAGTATATAATTTTCACCTTGAATTTTTCTGCACCAGTGTCTGCATTTGTGTGTTTTGGCTATCCAAACTGTGTGTTTGTGTCTGTCTGGCACACCCTGTTTCATCTGGTTTGTGTGATTATTTTGTGGCAAGTCATAGAGCATGAGTCAAATTAAAAGTGCCAGTGTCAGCATCGAGGGGAGGTGAGCTGAACATAGCATCCGTCTGGTCACAGGACTCCAAAGGAAACACATGCTCTCAGATGACACCTGGTACCTGTTTCCTCTTCAAACGTTTGAAGAGAAAACAAACACCTGAATGGGAAGGCAGGGGATTTCTCTCTCCTGGCAGCAATGACGTCAAATGGGTGCTCTGTTCCTCATCGCTCTGCAGATCTGACATGTTGAGAGGGAGAGGAATAAAACTTAAAAAAGAAGATGACCTATTTCCAGGGAAGTAAATTGTGTTCACAAAGAAAGACTCCTCAGTAGTTTTTGTTCTTTGGAAGAACAAATACTTCTGAAACTGAATAGGTGGCATTGACTTTGCATTGACTGTAAGCTACCTTATCTAGTAGTAAAGGGAATGCAGTTCACCTCAAGATGAATGAATGAATGAATGATCTGTTCAAATCACTTTTCAAGTGTGCTTGATAAATGTCTGTGTTTTAAAGATGCTGTATCATCCTTTTCAATCATTCCAAAAGCCAACTATAGGCACACACAGTATAAGCTAAAAATGTTCCCCTTGCCACGGTATATAACTAATTTGGTTAGCCTGGTACACCAGCCTGACCAACGCCATGTAGGAGTTACACGGCAAGTCAGTCTGGGTTCCCTCCATTGGGAAAGGATTTCCAGTTCAGTAAAAAAATTGACCATACCAATCAGCGGGACTTTACAACACACCTTTTTTGGCGATTCAGCTCTCTAACCATAAACAGTCAGAATGGCGGCCACAGAGGAGCGGCTATATAACGATGCCCTCTCTGATGTCTAAAATGAGCTGCACATGTCCTTAAAACCGCAACAACTTGCTGCTCTGAGGGCTTTCCTCTTACAGAAAGACGTTTGCGTCACTTCCGTGTTTCTCTGATTGATTCTCTCCGGTTCAATTTGTTCCTGTTAGTCCCGCCTCTTGTCTCGAGTTGGAAATCAGTCTCCAACAGAGGGAGCACAGACTGATTGTTGTGTCTCATACATGGTGATAGTCAGGCTGGTGAACCAGGCTAAATTTGGTGTTAAATGTTAGTTTTTTTATGTGTCTAATTTCCAACATGGAAGTAAAACCACTGACGCATTGAACCACTGAAGCTCTCGACCAATCACCATGTTTGTACGCCCATTACTTGACATTAATTTTGAAGGGCAACAGATTTTTGTGCAACACCGACCTTGTAAAGCACGTGGATATATTTGTAAACACTGATGGCTATTCAGATTCCGATCAACGGACCAAAATGGATTACCCTGTTATGGAGCTGTACTGTATGCGCTCAACCCATATTCTGATATGGAGTTTGAAGTACATGCAGTACCACAGAGACCCTTGACAAGGAGCGAACTGGAGCAAATTTCTGTTAGCTAATGCCTGCTTGAATTGAATTGAATTGCTTTTTTTTGTCATTGCACCAGCATCCTGAGCCACTGCTCAGGTGGTAGAGCAGGTCGGCCAATGATCGAAGGATCGGCGGTTCGAATCCCGATCCCCCAGCCATCTGTCGTGTCCTTGGGCAAGACACCCAACCCCCCTTACCTCCAGTGAGGGCCTCGCTGGTGTATGATTGTGTGTGAATGTTTCCAGTGGTGGTCCGAGGTGTGTGTGAGAGAGTAAGTTGTCTCAGAAAAAGTCTTCAGGCAGGCTGTTCTTCCTCAGAAAGAGTGGATAGATTTGGATTCTTGGGAGTTACTTTTGAACAAAGTGGGCGTCTTGTTACGATGCTGCGCATACATATTTGGCGCTTCATGACTGGTGAAATTTGGTTAAATGATTTCTATGTAGGTTTTTCTAATGAAGCCATTGGAAGGGAGCTAGAGCTTGAACTTAAAAATCCTATAGAGCCATAAAGATTACTCACATACTGTATGCATGAATGAAGAAAAATAACACCTTAAATGAAGTTTTTATGGGGAAATAACCCACTAACATAGATAAAAGCTCATAAAGTCAATTCTTTAAGATAGGGCTCCTCTAATGAATTTTCTTTGACTGGAACACCCAGACTGGTCCTTGGCTTGAAACACTTTTTTGCGGTGTTTTGAACTGTAAGCATGGATTAGAAACACTGGTCGGTCTCGCAAACAGCCTTTGCGAGCAGTGTTCACAAACACTGACGCCTGTTGCCACAGTGTTTATGGCAATTTTACAACACTGAAGATCAGATGAAATGGGGCAATCAAAATGTGATCTGAGAGGGGGAAAAGTAATCTCCTTATATTATAGTTGGTATCTCAGAGTATAACAGCAATATCTTCAAACAAAATGGATTTTTTAAATTGATTGCTGTCATGTCAACTTGGTATACACCTTTACATATAATACATATAACACATAACACATAATTGATACATATAACGTAATTGATGGAAATTTGCCTTTCTAAATAAAAAAATAATATTAAAAAGGAGAGTTATGGTGCGTTCAGACCGACCGCGGCAGGCGCGGCAAGGGCGTCAGGTTTACATGCAAAGTCTATGTAAACGCGCGTTAAGGAGCGTCAAGCCTTCTTGCGGCGCGTTTAGGGCGTCGGGCGCGGCGCGTTTGGAGCGTTTTGGTGTTTGCCGCTCTTGCCGTGCGTCAGCAGCTTTTTGGTCTCTGAATGTCAGCGTCTGATTTTATGTGAACAAGCGTCAAACTTTGGGGATCAAGCATGTTTTTGCCGCCGACAACGCGTTCGGTCTGAATGCACCATTACATAATAGTTGGAGTTGGCAAACCTGGAAAAGTGGTTCAAAACAAGCTACTTTACATTTTGAAAAAACAAACAGCAAAATACTCGCCTGCACGTCTCCAGAGTGCAGGAACATGCGATCACGAGCAGGTTGGCGAAGATAACCGAAAACAGCTGAGTGGATAGCTTGTTAGCCAGCTGGTAAACACCTGCTAAACCCCGTTTCTAACAGTATTAATTTGCTCACCTTGAGCTCCTTCTGTGGTGTAAAAAGTCCACACTGCCAACATGGACACCTCCAAGACTTGATCCATACCTCTTCTTTTTTTTTTTTTTTTGCGCAGCAGCGAGCACTCAATCAGTCATGTTTGTTTACATGACCGACAGATTTTACGTAACATGTTAACAAGTCACGCGCAAAGGGGGGAGTGGTGAGACGAGACATGGGGGGATCTGATTGGTTCTTTCTATATGATCTCATTTGGAAGTCAATGCACTTCAAAGTGCACGGACTGTGTAGGCTATTAAGTGTGCTACGTAGTCCGTGCACTCTGAAGCAGACTTCTGAGACTGTAGGCTGCTGAAATGGGACCTTACGTCATTTTTTCCTCTTATTCCCTCAGACACGTTGTAAAACTGAGCTGAGCCGGGCATTTTATTCATTTTCATTGATCTGTCGTTACCTGAACACTAACACCACATTAACCGCTCGTTAACACGGATATCAAACAAATGCATTTTCTGAGGCAAAAACTCTCTTTTTAAGCTTGACTGCATATTTAAAATTTTTTCCACAGGGACTCTGTTTTTTCTAACATTTCATTTGATACTTAAAATCCATGAATATGTGCTTGTTGCTCTGCAGCTTATCCCTCATCTTATTATTTTAGTCTATTAAGCGATCTTGAGTAATAGTTGTCCTTTTTTTATAATCATTTAGTTTTTTTTTTTTTTTTTTTTTTTTTTTTTTTGGGGGGGGGGGCAGGGGGATTTGCTGCTTTTTGCTCATTTTCAGTAAAGTCCTTGTACATGACCATTGTTTTATTTCTTAAAACACTTTATTTCCTTGAACACTTAGAATTATTCAAACAGTAAAAAGTATTGTTTAAAGTATGAACACATAACACATGACTTAGCAAAGAACAAGTAATACATTTTATCTTCAGACACTTTGTTTTGAGAAGCTGTTCCAATGACACATACAGTACTGTAGTTTGTTATCATTTCTATGCTTTTTTCTTTGAAAAATGCCAACAAAACCATTGTGATGTTTTACAGATGAATGGTAACTGAAAGTGATGATCTTAGGAGATAAGAAAAAAAATTGGAGATATAGAAAACACTTTTAAGGACCTGGTACTGAGACTGAGAGGTGCATATTGCAGGACACATTTTAAAGGAGGCCTATCATGACAAAAGGAATTTTATGAGCCTTTAACCATTTTAGTGTGTTATTTCATTAGAAAAACTTAATTTAAGTTATTTTTCTTTGTTTATGCATATTTGAATAATGAATATTCAGCCTATGTAAACAGATGGCATGTCACTTCACCAAGGAAATCACACACAGCTAAGAAACAGGCAAGTGTAAATACAAAATGTAACACAAAGAATTCCTCTTCATACAGGTAGGTATAGTGATGCATCAGTGTCAGTATAAACAGTGTCAGTGTATATGGGTGTGTGTGTCTAAGCGCAGTAGTGGGCTGGAAGACCGTCACATGGTGTTAGTCATGAAGCACCAAATATACATGTGCAGTATCATAGCAAGACGCCCCCTTTGTTCGAGAGAGACTAGCAGAACCTATCCACTCCCTCTGAGGTGGAAGCCAACAACCATCAGCTAACATAAGCTTTGCTCCAGAATTCTTTGTTTTTTTGTTTACATATTTTAGTTGGGGAAAAAAATGTGGTTGTGTTCGGCGTGGAGTTTATGTGTAATGACAGTGTCTCTCAACACCAGTCCTCAGGACCCAGTGCCCTGCATGTGCTGGAGGCAACCCTGCTTTCACACACCTGAATCAAATGAATAACTCGTTAGCAGGCTTGCAAAGAACTTGAGGAAGTTCATTAACCTAAATCAGGTGTGTTGGAGTAGGAACACGTCAAAGACATGCAGGCCAGGGGGTCCTGAGGATTGGAATTGAAAAACGCTGGCCTATGATGCTAATGATAAGGTTGTATTATACCACTCATGGGTTTCTATGGTACTGTGTGTACTTCAAACTCCATATTAGATTCTGGGTCTAGCACATACAGCTCATAACATGGTGGCCCATCTTATTCTATTGATCACAGTCCGATCATCCATTTAACAATGTTTACGAATATATATCTGTGTGAGTTACAATACAGTGTTACACCAGAATCTGTGACCCTTCAGAATCTGTGACTGTTGTGGGGCGATGTCGTGAAATGGGCGCAACCACGTGTTGAGAGCTTCGGTGGTTGAGCGCAATCAGGGGTTCTGCTTCTGTGTTGGACATTAGAAACAAAAAAAGACTAATATTAAACACCAAATCAATAATCTCTAGTGGTAAGGAGAACATTATTTAGCTTATATGTAAGGATTAAACAACGAGGAGCCGTTTAGTCTAGATGCTGCGTGTTGTGGTGTTCTAGACTCCGCGTCGTGCATTAAAACTGTATGATGCACGGACCCGAGTTGTTTAATCCGTTTATACTATAGTCCCACAGAGTAAAAATTTAATGATAAATGTTCATTCACTTTATTAAACTCACTAAACATGCTGGCAGCTGGTTTGAGCATTGCTATGGTGATAACATTCCGTGGCGGAATGATATGTGCCGGCGTATATAAAAAATAATACACAGCAGTTGAAATTAGCACTCTCACTGCCCATGGTATAAATGCCTGTAGTTGGCTTTCAGAATTTTGAAAAGCATGATATAGCTTCTGTGAGCTTTCAAACTTCATGCCAGAAAATTTATGCTTAATGGGTCACTTCTGATAGTCCAGCCACGGTGATTAAACATGTTAAAGAAATTCAAAGATTAAATCAAGAGGATTCATGTGATGCTGAACAGGTTAAAAATATTTTTTTTCGGCTTGAAACCAGGATTAACTATTTTATGGATATCAGATGTAGGATCTGCGACTGTGTAGACGTATTGATCACACACACTAGTGACCCATATGTGATAACACATATTCTTCCAACCATTTTCTGCAGAGCAGCTTTTAAAGACAAGGACTTTGTACCCAGCATGCTCACAAACACTACTGAATAGTATCTAAAAAAAATAGTATCTAAATGGTTTGATCCAAGGGCAGAGCAAGAGGGGTGGCCAGGGTGGCATCTGTTTGGACACCTCAAGAGCCACCTTAGATGATTGACAGGTCGCATGAGGTGGAGGACAGAAACATCTTGCCAGAAATGCATGAATCACCAGTGTCACAAAACCAGTCAATTTTACAATGGTTTCCTAAATATTGTCATTTGGATTCACATTCCCAGAAGAGCTGTTCCTGTACTAGAACAACAATGAATGTTATGTAAGGATATTAACCTGATGTTGGTTTGGAGCTACGCAGCAGTGTTTCTCTAGTTATATGGTAACTCTATATTAGTTTTAAGATAATGTGGGGAAACTGTCATATTAAGTTTTCAGTGAATGTGTTCAGGAAATATGCATCAACTCAGGATTTTCCTATTGGAGCTGAAAAACAATAAAAGATGCTAAAAGAGTTACCTCATCCATGTTTCTTTGCTCTGACTAAGTTAAAGCTACATAATCCAGTTTATTATAAGCAGGGGGCTAGTAGTTGATTTCTAAATAAGCTGGAGCATGAAAATGTTGAGAAATGTATCCTGTAACTCAGGGGTGCCCAGGTCTAGTCCTCGAGAGCAGTCCTACACATTTTGGTTGCATCCCTTTTCCAACACACCTGAATCGAATGAATGGCTCGTTAGCAGGCCTCTGTGGAGCTGATTGACATGTGCACAAGGGAATGGGGGATTATCACGCTTACCGGAAGTTCCCGGATTTTGACACTTCCTCTTCCGGGCCATGTTAACGACAGCCGTTCCTGCTCTGTTATACTATTTAAATCGGATAAACTCCAAACATATTTAAGTTTTCATTCTAGACTGAAGTGATACTGGATCAAAAGCTGGATCAAAGCGATCGATTTGCCGCGGTGAAGGGCCGAACTTTATAATAAATCACACGTTTGTTTGTCGCCGGTGGGGCACAACACCGGCACTTCACAGCATGCTAGCATTAGCCAGCTAGCGTTTACTGACGTGCTTAACATTGTGCGTCTTAAAACACACAAACATCTGAAAATCGGGTCTGTACCTCCCCGTTTCCAGTGGAACAACTGGGGACTGCCAAGAAAGGAGACGCTTTCAGATGCTTGTGTGTTTTCAGCCGCACAAAGTTAGGCACGTCATCAAGCTGGCTAATGCTAGCCAGCTAACAGTAGTCCGCCAGCTACTACTCTGTTAAACTTTGTAAATCGGATAAACGCCACTGCCAAGTTTTCATTCCAGACTGAAGTGATGCTGAGGAAGAAGTGGATTAAAACGACCGATTTGCCGCGGTGAAGGACCGAACTTTATAATAAAACGACACACGTTTGTTTGTGGCCGGCAGACTGCGCAGTCGTGTTAGCAGGTTAGCATTAGCCAGCTCGATAACGTGCCTAACTTTGTGCGGCTGAAAACACACAATCATCTGAAAACGTCTCCTTTCTTGGCAGTCCCCAGTTGTTCCACTGGAAACGGGGAGGTACAGACCCGATTTTCAGATGTTTGTGTGTTTTAAGACACACAATGTGAAGCACGTCAGTAAACGCTAGCTGACTAATGCTAGCATGCTGTGAAGTGCCGGTGTTGTGCCCCACCGGCGACAAACAAACGTGTGTTTTATTATAAAGTTTGGCCCTTCACCACGGCAAATCGATCGCTTTGATCCAGCTTTTGATCCAGTATCACTTCAGTCTATAATAAAAACTTAAATATGTTTGGAGTTTATCCGATTTAAACAGTATAACAGAGCAGGAACGGCTGTCGTTAACACGGCCCGGAAGAGGAAGTGTCAAAATCCGGGAACTTCCGGTAAGCGTGATAATCCCTTATTAGCCACTTGATTCAGGGTATGTTCAAAAAATTGCAAGATAGTAGCTCTCGAGGACCGAACTTGGACACCCTTGCTGTAAATGGTTTGATTTTTAACAGGAAGATATACACTACCAGTCAAAAGGTGGACACACTTTCCAAACTTTTGACGGGAACAGCATGAATGTAAAGAATAGAAGATATATTCTAAATTTTTGCAAAGGAAAGGGACACAGATCAGGCCAAGAGAGTCCCTTGCCCTCATGCCCATAGCTCTAACTGCTCCCAACATGTAGTTGGCTTTACAAGTCATTGTGGTCAGGAACAAGGATTTAGTCTACCACCAAATAAGCTACACTGCTAAAACTCAAATCTTACCAAGTATATTTTCTCTCATTTATAGTCAAAATATCTCATCATACTCAAAATAAGACAAAATTACCTAAAGAGAAACGTTTAGTAGCGTTCTTCTGCTTCTCTGCCCTAAGAAGCATCAACAAAAGTCAAACTTCCATTTTTTTTTAATGCATTTATTTAAGAACCCCACACAAACATGCACTTTCACATTTGAAGCTGCCAGTATTTGCCCTCCCCTACAATGAGGAACTAAAAGAAGAAGAAAAAAAAACCTCCCACGTACTTTTCCCGTCATCATTACTCATCCTAATGACGTATAAACTGTACAAAAATGTTAGCCTGTAAAATCTGCCACACAAGCACTTGACATTCACAAATATTCAAACAAATCCTGGTTTATAACTGCACTCTAGGAAATAGATGTTTTGTAGAGAGATGTAGCGTAGCGAAATGAGAAAGTCTAATCAGATGCATGAGGTGACTACGGTGCTGTATTTTAAAGCACAGCACAATGAAGCTCTTTTTCCTTTTTTCCAGAGAATTTAATCACAGGTGCATTGAAAAGTCACAAACACAATTGCAATCATAAAGTCGTTGCACATACAGTATAAGATTTAATAACCCTACACCGTCTTTTCAAATATATGATTTTTTAGATTAAACTGAAAATGTCTTCTATTTATTTTAATGAGCTATGTAGAAAGTAATCAATGGTTTGAAAACATTGATAGAATAATCTTAAGTGATAAGTTTGTTGCAATAGGTGATGCTTTGCCTCTTCATCTGTAACATACCTTATCACTGCTCTTTTGCAGTTAATCTAAACAACAGTTAGTCTGACGCAAATGTTAAACTAATCCATGAAGAATTTCCAAACACTTCCTATGTAAGAACTATGGTTGAGTCAGCGCAGTGTTATTATAACTATGTGCAACTGAAAGTAGTTTGATCTATCATTTCATTAGACATAAAACCAGCTCCACAAATGTGGGGTAAGCCAGAATTTTTTACAAAGTTTTCTCATGCCTCTAAATGCTTAACTGGCAAATCAGGTAAGTGTAAAAGATGTATAAGTACACATCATGCTGTTTTGTTGTTCTGTGGACATAACTTGGGGGGCGAGTGCCAACAGTGAAAGCCATGGTATATCCGAGGCATCCGTGCATCTTTTAGCATGGATTAATTTGTGAGTGTATGGTCATGCTAGGCCTATTAAGTGTGTGGGTTTGCAATGTCCTAAAGTGGTTCACAGGGCTAGTAAACAGTTGAGAGAGTAGTAATTAAAAGCCATAAAAACTGCTGGTTCTGCTTTGGCACCGCCTGACAAAGCATAGCCCACCCCTGAGATGGGTGTGTTCAAACAGTATTACTGTTAATGTGCTTTTATGGAGACAGGGATGTGACTGTACTTAAAGTTATATATTTTATATGTTTTTATATATATATATATATATATATATATATATATATATAAATTCATTATAAAGTGTAACATTTTCTAATATTAGTTTGATCTCATATGATGATACCTAATCATACCTAATAATGTTTTTGTTCTTGCTTTTTTCTTAACCAGACCAGACCCTAGTACTGCAGGATTAACCTGAGTGTCCCAGTCCTGGACCGTTTCTTTAACCAAGAGGATCCAAGACCGGATTTTAGATTGAGCAGGGAGTCTCTGGCAGTGTTGCTGAATTTCCTGAACCTGGATTGAAGACATGGTGCCATAATTGAGACCCTAGTCCTTCTTTTCTGTTTAGCAAGCGGAGCATCCTACAGGGTGGTCTCATGAGTATTCGGGATGCTTCGTTCTACTGTCCACCGCATCATCCATCACATTACAGAAAAGGTGGTGGCCATTCGTCACCAGGTCATCCACCTCCCTGAAACCCCTCAGGAGCTAGAGGTCGTGACCGGGGGGTTTTCAGAGCTGGCCCGCCACAGAGCATTCATGAAAGCTGCAGGTGCGATCGACGGCTGCCACATCCGGATTGAGCCTCTGAGCGGCCCGGATGGTCATGCTACAGAAACAGAAAGCTGTTCCCTTCCATCATCCTTCAGACAGTGTCTGACCATCAGGTCCGTTTCATCGACACGTACATGGGCTGGCCTGCGTCGGTGCATGATTCCAGGGGGCTCCGTCACAGCCCACTGTACAGGCAGCCTGCCTGCCCTCCTCCAGGGCATTTCATCCCTGCAGATGGAGGGTACCCATGCCTCCTTCATCTGCTCCCCCTCATCACTCCATACAAACGGCAACATCAAGGTGTGGGAGTCCAGCGCTTCAACAGCCATCATTCTAGGGCACGCTCCATTATAGAGCATCCTTGTGGAATGATGAAGACAAGGTTCAGGGCCATCTTCCTACAAGCGCTGGAGGTTCACCACACCTTTGTTCCTCACGTGAGTAAACACCCAGTGGCAACTCAGTTATTTCTTACATACATACATACAGTGCATACACACATAAATACACACACAATAAATACAAAAACACACACATATATATATATATATATATATATATATATATATATATATATATATATATATATATATATATATATATATATATATATAGATATGTATATATATATACATGCGTATTCAAAATATCTGCTGTGTTCATATCTGGTTCATGTCCGTTTGCTAGTAAGAGACACGGTGCGCAACCAATAGTCGGCTGCAACGTCACAGCCGCGCCCTGGATGGAAAACTTACATACTGCTGTTTCTGAGCCCCGGGACGCCTCTGGGCAGTGACGGCTCAAAAATGTGCATAATGAATGTTGCTGTGTCATCAAAATGAGTCAGAATTTTTTTAAGGTCTAAAAATTACATTGTGTCTCTTTAAGGTTCTTATCATAAGATTTATTTCTTACATTTATGGTTAAATAACACCTATTAGAAGTGCTCAACAGAATATTTCATTAACAGAGTCAAAGTGAGCAGGGCAGACATGTTGGCAGAGCTATGTTTTTGTTTACACAGAAAAGCACATTAAACATACAAGAATGAGGGCAAGGGCATAGGTTTGATTCTGATATTTTTAAGGACATCAAAGTGACTGGCAGGGGCGCCTAGGAGAATAGTTTTTGTTTTGTTTTTTTTTATTTTTGCACATATGATAGACATTTATTTGCAATATCACGTAAATATAATGTCACTGAGTGGATAGGACATCTGAACAAGAAGCAGTTCAAGTACAAAATGCTTTATTCAGAGATAAATATTAAGTATTTTTTGTTGTTTTTAGATACACTGTATACAGGATTATTTTATTTAATGATTTCTGTCAGCTAGATATAGCGGTAGTTAGCGGTGCTGGCTCTTTCAGCAGAGTGACAGTCACGTTAGCAGGAAATGAAAGAGCTGTCTGAAAGAGCAGTAACGGTAGAGATGAATTATAGTATAGGACCTATAGCAGTGATGTTGCAGATGTTTCAGCAATGAACACAAATCTGTCAGCTGTTTCTCCGACAGTCGGGACGTCCTACCCAATTCTATGAGTGCCAATGTATGAGAAACATATTTGGGTTTTATGAGAATCATAACCTGCTGAAGTGTGTATTTCTTTCTAGCTCAACAAGTTTGACTACATGACAGGCTGATTATCTCCATTCTTAAAACTATGTCACCAATGTGGGTAAAAACAGGCTAAAAAAGGATTAATGTGTGTGTGTTTATGTGCATATGTGTGTGGTTGCAACCTGCTGTGTCATTAGACGTTTGGTCACTAGAGGTGACGAGGGGAGTAGGCCCTGGAATGCCCTCTGCCATGTCTGTGAAAAAATCCCTTAAAGACACTCACATACACACACACCCACTCATGGTCTCTCCACCTCAACGAGCCCCTGCTGCCCAGGCTTCATTACCTCCAAGGTCCCCCCACTACGAGTTGTGAAATGGGGGTGGGAGAGTCGGGTCTCCCCCTTCTTTCCGGAGCCCTGGGGCTTCACTGGAATTTACACCCCTGAGCCTGAGAACGGACAGGATCCACACTCCTCCACTCTTTAAGAGAAGGGGAATCCTGGGCCTACATTAGAGGTGGAGGAGAGTGGGAACACACAGCGATTCAAAATGAAACTGATTTCCCTTGTCCTTTCGTGAGCTTTGTGCTCATTCCTCTCAGCGTGCCGTTCTGGATGTTGGAGAGATAAAAATCAGCAGTGGGGGAAGAAAAAAGATAAATGGTTGCATTTGTCCTTTCCTAAATTTATCTTTTAATCATATTTCTTGTTAAAGCTGACCAGATTTGTACTCCTTTACATTTGTCCTGTTCTTATGTTTTCCCCTCTTATGTCTCTGCAGTTTTCCACAAATGTTGTAACCTCCTTCACCGACAATTTCCTTTTACTTAACAAGCCAAATTACACCCATATTAATGTTACCACTGGAAAAGAGACAATTAGATTAGTTCCATCATTAGCTCTCTGTGAACTACAGAGTACAGGGGGAGTCGCTTGAGATTTCCCCTGTAAAGAAATTAACATTGTTCTGAATTCATTAGTTCACACTCACATTGTGAGTCTGTTTGTCGAGCCAGAGAGGCCCATAAAAAAGCACTTCCCCTGTAATTGAGGTCGGTATCATCCCCTTCCCTCCTGTTGAAAATAAACTTAGACAGAGTGAGGGAGAAGGAGGAAGGGAGCGATCTCCTACCACCTGAGGTCTGTGTGTGCGTGCTGGCCTGCTAACCATGGGTAAACACAGTAAATGGTTTTGACTGTAAAAGCTTAAGTTTTCCTGCCCTTTCTCACGAGGAGGGAGTGACAGAGCCCTGTGCTTTGGGCTAACCTTCCAAGGCAGACTCAGACAAGCTGTATGATTTCCAATTCAATGAAGAATGGATCAGCATTATTGCTTGTTGGGATCATGCTTTGTCCAAGTTAATGTCATTACCCAGTGCCTTTGAGTTATCACCCCTTTTGGGATTTTAGAGTTTCTTCATGAAATTTTCCTCCAATAACATCACTGTAAAATACAGAAGGCCTGTATTTCTGAATGATTTTTAGGAAATGGAGCCTTTTAATCTATTGACAGCTGTGTTTAATACTATTTACGTGATAGTTGCCCATTCAAATCTATTTAATGCTTTGTGAAGCCGACTCATTGTGTAATGTTTACGCCAACACAGTGGAACACGGGGCCCCATTGTGCCTGGTCCCAGCCTTAGAGCTTGCGAACTGAGTTATACCACCGGCTGGGCCAGAGTGCCCCATTAGCTTAATGGGCGTCTAGGATTTCACAGGGGATGCATTGCTGTTATGGCTGAGAGCTTTGCGTTTCCCTTTTTATGGCTCCTTCGGATTCACAACACCCAGAAATAGGGTTTCGGGAGGGAAAAAAGGAAGAAGAGAAGGAGGAGGAAGAGGAGGAGAAAACAAAACAAAACAAATAGAGAGGCAACTTTACACCAGCTGAGGCCGGGTGAAGGCAGATAGGTCAGGGAGGGAAAGATGGTGCAAGAAGAGTGACAGAATGATAGACAAGAAACAAAAGAAGGAAACATTTATTGAGAAGCTCTTTTTTTGTCTTTTTGTTACCTATAAAGAAACAAAAAGAAATCTGATGTTGGAAGAATAAGTCTGCTTGTCTGTTTTTATGTCTCTCTTAGGCATTGACTTAACAACTGATGACCTGATTCACTTTCTTATAGCTTTGACTTTTGACCTCAGTGACTCCCCCAGCAGGTCAAAAAGCACCAAGAAAGAGAGGTCAAGTTCTACTTTAGAAAAGTGATGAATGCAGCATTTATCCATTCATTTACCTTACATGCTGGTTAATTTTTTTTTTTCATTTCTTTTTATAAAAAAATAAAAAAATCACATACAGTATGCACAAAAATCCAAAGTGAAGGCCAAGAAATCTAGTACATCAAATAATACCATCTTGATGTAGACTATACCATGTTGAATGACTCATTCCCTCGCGCTTTATCGGTTTGAAGTGTGAGCTGTTCAATTTTTGTTTGAGATGGAAAGCAGAATTGATAACAGATACATTTGTAAACAGACATAATCAATATCTGCAATTTCAGTCTTGCATTCCTTTTCTCTGTTAAAGGCATGGTGGATGATGTTTTCCAGGAACATTTTTTACTACATTGCTTAAAATCTTCTTGGCACCCCAATTTCAGCCAATTAATTAAATGTTCTGACACACACACACACAAACAAAAAAAAATTTGTCACCTGTGGAACAGACAGGACTGAAAAACCCCATCCAATCATCTCGTAACGGCCCATGCTTATTGACTGAATCTGTCAAACTGAAAAGCCATTTGTGTCTCCCTCTAGCCACCTCCCCCACTCCCCATCCCCCCATGCAACTCGACATGAACGTCTCACAGTGCACACAAACATGGCTGTAGCTGTTAGCTTTTAAAATCCAGCAAAAAGAAAAAAAATGGATGTGGATCAAGTCATTGAGGTGTTGACGTTTGCAGTGTGCATGTTTTACACTGCAGAAGGAGTTGGAGGTGAGCCAATTATCACATTCAGAAACCTGGTTCCTCAGCTGTTTACTAGCAAGCTAACAAGCTATCCACTCGGCTGTTATCGCCAACCTGATTGTAAATAATCTCCGCACACGTTCCTGTGCTCTGAAGGCATGGTTTCTCCAGGATCCCCTACCCTGGCTTTAATCTATTCGGCTCTTTGAATGCCACAAAAGGTACATGTTAAGGTTTTGCACACTTTTTGGATTATAACACGCTTTTACAAATTTTTGTGTACATTTTTTCACATGTAACTTTATGCTGTTTCCAATGATAGTGACTGTTTCCATTCACGGTACTTAGTCGATATGAGGATCCTATGGAGCTTTAGCTGCTTGGCATATATTGGGCACAAAGCCAAAAATATTCATTCAAACCCCATGACAGACTTTTGTCCTATTTTGCAAAGTAAGTTGATACTATTATAAGGCTTTGTGGATTTTGAAGTTTAGCTGGCCATATGGTATGCATTAAAGCAAAATGATGGATGTCTTTTACTTAAAGATGAGTACTGATGGTACCAAAGATGACTGAAATGTTCTGGCACAGGAAGAAACAATTATTCCAACAAAAGTCTTCAATCTAATACTTCAAAAAAATAATAATTAAGATACTTTTCAGTCAAAATTCATATGTGTGACCCAGTCATGAGGGATGAGACGGAAGAGATTCTTTTGTGGGTCTTACAGTATGTTCATTTTCAACTACTCGTCACACTAATGAAACTAAAAAATACTAAAAAATAGTCTTATTCAACAACTTCACAGGTAGTTTGAGTAGCCGCAGGTTAATTCTGGCTTTAATTGTGCACAGAAGCACTAATAACTAAGACATATAAGCTGATTTAGTTTGGATTAGTGGGTGATCAATCAAGAACAAACTGTAGTTCAAAATCCTTGTAACTGTTGCTCAGTGTGGCATTGTACATCCCACATGAAAATGAAACCACTTTCATTTTAAAAGTTTTCCATGAAACAGAATCATCTTTAAGACATGTGCATCCATACTTAACTCTTGAAAACACTGTTGTATAGGTGCTATAGGGGGCCGAAGTCACGCCCCTCTACTTTCACACCATGGGACATAAGAGACAAAAAAATATGAATGGAAGTCAATGAGGAGAAAATAATTATCTTCTGGTCCCAGTCGTTCTCTGTCCTGGATTCCAGATATATTGGTTATAGATTTAAATGAAAATTTTTCGTTCAAAGACAAAATAAAATACCGTAAAGATTTTAGATTATTTCAGGATTTACTTGAAGCCTCTGTGTGGACTACAGCTCTCGTCGCAAGCGCCATCCGTCACCAGCTGCCTGAGTATGTTACCGTTGTGATTTTACTCTGGCACATCACCGCTTTTTATTTTATTTTTTTCGAGAACAGGAAAAAGAGCATGTACAGAGGTGAAAACCGTTTTAAGTTAGGAAATGTTGAGTCTTTCCATTACGCCGATGGAATGATGTCCAGTCTTGTTCACGCCTGTCGCAGGGAGCGACATCATCACTTGTGGCGGGAGCTGTAGTCCACAAAGCGGCTTCAAGTAAATCCTGAAATTATCAAAAATCTTTGCAGTATTTCATTTTTTCTTTACACGAAAAATTTTCATTTAAATCCATAAACAACATATCTGGAATCCAGGACAGAGAACGACTGGGACCAGAAGATAATTATTTTCTCCTCATTGACTTCCATTCATATTTTTTCGTCTCGTAGGTCCCATGGTGCAGAAGTAGAGGGGCGTGACTTCGGCTCCCTATAGGCCATAAGTGGCACTGTAATCCTGCCACAGAAATACAACAGAAATATATAAAGTCATGTGATGTAAAATCAATATACCAAGAAGAAGATGGCATAAAACTGAACTAAAAAGGAGACATCTGTTGACTAACAATATAGAAGTTCTGCTTTGGCTCACACTTGACCTTAAAGGATAAGTTGTTTTTTTTTTCAATCTGGACCTTATTTCTAGAAGTATATACGTGGATTTACTCACCGGTAAAGTTTCTACATCATTTTGAGTCCTTCGAAAGATATTACATTGAATCGCTCTTCTAGAAGGGACAGCCACTATATAAGACGTTATCTGCAGCAAAACTCCTTCATTCATCAATGCTTCAAGTAGAGTGAACAAACGAACGAGTACTATTGACCTGTGAGTTCAAAGTTTCGCAAATTGTGTTTTTGTTGTTGTCTGGGCAGCAAGCTGCTCGTCTCAGCTGTACTTCGGAAGCATGCATCGTGAATGCGCGGCCTGGAAAGTGTGTACAACACCCTGACAACTAACGGAAAGCTAAATACTCCTAGAAATAAGGTCCAGGTTGGAAAAAAAAGAAACTTGTCCTTTAAGACAACTAAACTACAGGATGGTGAGTGAATCCACAGTATTTGAGCATACAGGGTTAAGGGAGAGATGAGGCTACGGTCCTATCCGTTCACAAAAGATGCCTGTGGGTTGTGAACAAGGAAATGGGGTTTTTTTTCACTTTTTAAGATTTAAAAAATTGCATTTTGTGGCTTCCAAATTGCCAGCTCCAAATGAATTTATTAGATACGCCTCTCTGTGTGGAGATTGCCTTTTATATTTGAAATCTAAAGACAATAGTGAAGACATTCAGTAAAATAGGAAAACAACAAAATAATAACAAAAGAAACCACTTGGGCCAGACAGTAATGTCCTGTCCCCAAACACAGAGGACAAAGAAAAGCAAAATGTCCATGCACCGCTTATCAGGGGAAAGTGCATTAATGAACTACTTACATTGCAAACTTTTTGTCATGTTCTCCAAGTTCAATTAGGAAATCGTCAACTTGCTTTTGCTTCAATATGTTGCACGAGCATACAACATTGTATAAGTGAGTGAAAATATCAAATGACTTTGAAATCTGTTGGAGCATGTCATTGCAGTAAAACTTATGTCAAGCCCCTCTTCAGTGCTGCTACCTGCACATTTGGCCATTACAGTAGTGTGTGTGTTTTTTAAGAATATTTACCTTGTGTGTAATCAGCAAAGTCTACAGTCTAACTCTCCCATATCGCCCCTCGCAATGTATTTTGTATTACAGAAAGCTGTATACTGTACGTTTGTGCTTTATATTGGCGCTTCTCTGAAATAGACAGTGTCACTAAACCTCCCAGATACAGCTCCCACAACAACAGCTCCACAAACAGACCACATGTGGTCATCCTTTTTTCACCCTTATGATGTATTGTGTTCGTTCACTTGGCTACAGATGTAAATGATTTACTTCTTTGGCTTAGAACAAGATTGTATGACATTAAAGGAAGAAAGTTGACATTTCAGTTCTTTTCTTTATTATTTTACTTCCCGTCATAGTATTGAATAGATGACCCAAAATGACCCGATTCCACTTTGAAGTCTTTGTCTTAAGCCTGACAATGCAATTTAGTGGCTGTGACTGTTGTGGTTGCACTGTATCATCCCTCTACCCAAAGCTTCTCCTCACTCAACAGTTGTCAGTTACCTCACATGGTACATGGCCAGCCAGGCCTTGCAGCTAAGCTCAGCTAAAGCTAAGCTGGCTGAAGGATTTTGTTGAGGATTCATTTGTACCCATTTGTCTTCCTCACTCTGTGTTTTGGAAGGTTTTTAGGAAATGATTCCAGTATTTGTGGGCTGTTCAGTGCACACCATTTTGACCATCCTAAACTCTGTTCCTGACCAATACTTGACAAGGTATACTTTAATGTGCTATGAAAGCTTACAGCAGGAGAAATGGTTACCCTGACTACATCACAAAGAAACATAAAGGACTTTAAAAGGTCAGTAACTTACACATACTGTATTTAATTGGAAACGAGCAGTGAGGAACACCCTTAGATTTCATCAAGATTTTTTTTTTTCCCAAACTTTGTTAATCCAGTATATCATATCCTCTGAGATTATTTAAAATAAACCTGTGTGGACAGGTTTAGTTGCACTCTATGAGCCTGACACAGAACCACTCTTTTCACATATAAATTTATTGGCATGTCTCTAAAACTAAACTCTTCCTGTAATGTATGCAGCTGTTCTACTGTCAAATCTGTCAGGGCTTGCTCAGATGAAAGAATTTAAGATATTAATTATGCTCTATTTGCTCTCTTTGCCTCTTGAATTTGAAAAACCTTGCTTACGTCACAGAGCCAGAAAAACAGCACAATGTGATTAAATTTTCATTTTAGTTAAATTCATGTTACTTTGTTTTGTTTTGCCTCCAGGACTCAGATTAATATCGAAATCTGTGGGTCAGGAGCAGATTCACTATTATGCCAAACTGCTTAAATGAAGCACAGTGTGGGTATGAGAGCATCTGCTTGTCATTGACAACATGTGACTGTGATTTATAACTTAGATTTGGCATTGAGGCATGGATTGGATAGGATAAGGCATGATTCAGTCATCTAAATTATAAAATGAAGCACTATGACTAAACAAATATGAAGAAATATCCAGTTGATTTTTAGGTTTGCACCATTATTTTCCAGTTACAGAAAGCATTGCAATACAAAATTCCGACCACAGTCATAAACACATCCTCTGCTTCAGTCTTTCTCAATTCCGGTCCTCAGCACCCACTGCCCTGCAGAGCTTCAATGTGTTCCTACTTCAACACACCTGATTCAGATGAGTGACCTTCCTCATCAAGTTCTTTGCAGTGTGTTAACGAGCCATTCATTTGATTCAAATGTGTGAAAGCAGGGTTGCCTAGATGTTATGCAGGGTAGTGGGTCCTGAGGACGGAAACTGAGAAACACTGCTCTGCTCACATGATTTCAAGATGGCAGCCATACAGCAAAGTAGTCAGTAGCTGTGTTCGAAATTGCTCTTATTGCTTTTAGCTCCGCAGATAGCTGTCTTGTGTGGCAGGCATTAGAATCCCCTCTTCCCCCCTTTCTTCTTTTTTTTATCTTTTTCTTGTCCCTGGTTTGTTTCAGTCCGAATGGTGTTGTTGTGGAACTCCTCATGAATTCCCTCTATGGAAATGAATAAAGTTTCTCTCATTCTATCTATGGATGGATGGATGGATGGATGGATGGATGGAAGGATGGATGGATGGTCAACCTGATCATTAAATATGGTGTACTGTTTTTCTTTTTCCTTCTTTTTCTTAAATTTTATCCAAACTGTCAATCTAAAAAATGTTGCAATGAGCCATGATATTCTTCAACTCCATTACCAAAACACATCTGCTGCTTAAAGCATCTTAAACACTGGTTAAAAACCCACTGACACTCCCCAACACATGATTTTTGAGTGTAAGGGAAAATGACTTACCAGCGGCAGCTCCATTTAACATTGATGGGAACACACCACCGGGATGTAAGTTTGTATAAATTTCCTGGGATGAACAGCAGCATGCAAAGTGCACATCTCACTTTCTCTAGTAGCTGTAGTAACTGGGCCAGTTCTGAATACATTGTAGCCCTTAGGAAGTGAACTACTGTACACACACTGCAACATGTATTTCAAAACCCATAAAAACATAAACATCCCACTTTTGTATATATATTTAAAAAAAAAAAAAACAGTATCATGGGACAAAAAATGTAAGCCTGGCATTTTCTTTCTTTCTTTCTTTTTGTTTAATAAAAAGTCCTTTGTTGCTTTTTACTGTCTAGATTTAAGAACCTCAGCTGTCAGGAATGAACGAAAATGATGGGACAGAAGACTCATGAATGGCTGCATTTACATACTGTAACCAAGTTGACTTCAGCACAAAGCACAACTCTGCTTTGATCCAGTGTATAAAATCAGCCCGTTGTCATTTGATAAAAGGCTTGTGATTGAGAAGTTGAGTAAATAATAACATTTGGACACAATTTGTCAAAATATGGTCTGGCCCAAGTGGTTTAACTCAAGCTGTGATTTAGCATGTAATTTTTTTTTCTTTATCAATATAACAAATGTGGTGCACTTGAAAATTGAATTGTTGTGCCTATGTGTAAGAGGAGGAGAAGCTCTGAGAGAAGCTCTCAGGATTTGGTTCCTCCATTAAGTGATGAATATCTACGTAGCCAGAAAGAAAGCAGTGTTTGGACTTTTTGCAGTTGTTGTAAGAAACGTTCCCATGAAGAGCACTGATTGTAATTTTAACCATCTGTGTTGTCTGTATGTCGTGTCCTTCAGAAAAAAAGATGAGCTCAGTTTCGCAAATAACTGTTTATCTCCCACCAGCAATAAGTGGCAGCCAGGTCAGCTCTATCAGACTGGGACTCTTGACCTTGCATGACTGCTTGAGTGCCAGCCCCTCTGGACGGTGAACCAGCTGGTTTATTACCACAGGAGACCAAAAAAAGGCAAAGCTGGAAATGTTACAACAGTTACAAAAGTATGTTTCTATATTATTATTATTATTATGAGAGGAGAGCATTTTGCAGTAGTAAGATGAGTCATACAATGGTCTCATGTTGGTTCTTTGTAAAACAATGTTTTCTCATTTCAGATATTCATATCCCTCTTTCTCCAAAATAAGTGGTTCACGTTTTTTTTTCTTTCAACCTCATCAATCTTCTGATCTAATTGATACACACTGTCTTTAGGATGGTCCATCTTCCCAGTATCATCCCCCTCTCCTCTGTCTTTCTCAGCTTATTATCCTCACACCTCAGCATCAAGGAGAGGTGCTAATCTTTCTGACCTGCCACATCCTTCAGGCTCTTCCGCCGGTTTAAGAGGGGCTCCACTACAGTAAGTGTATAGACGTCTTTTGGGGAGTTTGTGTGTGTGTGTGGTTTGAAGTGGGGGTTGGGTGTGCGATACGGTATGTATTCCTGTGGTTGTACACTTACATGCCTCATGCTGCAGTTACTGAGCTCTGGATGTTTTAAGCAAATTCAGAAAAGAGCAAACCAACCATTCTTAAGAAAAATCTGTCTTCAGTATGATACCCAGTAAAACATTTATCTTGTTTTAAAGCTTTGAAAAATAATGTTTATGTTCTCTTTCCAAATAGCTGACTGTGACCTGCTGACTTTAAACATGCCACCTCTGATGTTGGGGAAATGGCAATTTGTGCCAAACATCCTGCATTGAGGCAAGGAGAATTACCCTCCAACTGCTTCCCACATGATTTTTACATAAATCTTTTCAGCCACCTGTCTCTGAGTCTGTAAACACATAAAGTACCTGCATGAAATGACCATTGTCATAAATGGTAATTGTGCTTTAAAATACTGGACTTAACATACTGCAAGTTAAACTCTTGAATAAAACTTCTAAAGTATCAAAAATTAGATATAAAAGTCAGTCTGAATAAAGGCCCATGAGACATATTAAATAAGGTTGAAAAATGAGAGAAAACCATTTGAAAATTAACTTAAAACTGTGTGTGTGCATCTGTGTGTGTGTTTGAAGGCCTGGTCTTATGTGATGATTTGTGAGCTGAGAGCGGATTCTACCTCTAACTGACTTTTACACTTTGGCAGGAATGATAAACGAGCAGGTCACACCATTTCACCCCAAAATGAGGTAAATCACCTTTGTACATATATGCAAAGGAACAGTCCCACATCTGCTGAGGAATAACCTGGTTTCACAGAAAAACCAGAACTGAGCAGACTCTATAACATCATATTACATGGTGGAGGCCTATTATGTGTAGAAAGCAACAAGCCTCTCCTCTGTTGTCTTGGAAAGCTGGGATGATGTGCCACACCTGTGATTGTGACACCAATCTCACCAGCAGTTTCTATGTCAAACTACAAAACTCCTTTTCTGCTTCCCGTTTTTTTCCCCAATGGTGGCATGAAGTTTCACAGCCACAGCAATATAGGAATAGCTGTTTTGAAGAGGTTGTGGGCATTTCTGTGAGTTCTGGTTTGCTCTAAAAAAAAACCCTCCCTAAACCCATAAACACACATTTCTCACTCATTATCCGCAGATCTCCGTGAGCCACTGTCCTCTGACAGGAGCTTGCCCCAACTTCTCTCTGACACGTCCACAAGGGTCAAAGGCCACTTCAGTGGTGTGAGGAGCAGGGGCCCCACGGTGCTGTTGAGGGCATCGGCTAGGGAGTTGAGGAACACTCCTTTTGGATCCTTGAGGAGCAAAGGGCCGGAGGGACTGAATAGGGGCACATTGTTGAAGAATACTTGTGATAATGATGTTATTTGGGTACTTGCAGGGCCTGCTCAGCAGCTGTTGACAGTAATGATGTAGTGTGTGAGCTTGGATGTGTGTGTGTGTGTAATTAATGATTCTCACAGCTTTCCTACATACCAGCTGCTGACTGAGACAGGAAGCAGATGATTGATGGGAATTATTGATACCCTTCCTCCTGCAACGCACACATACATGTAGCAGTGCCATGCAGCACACAGTCGCTGAATCCTTGATAGGGTTTTTAGTTTGTTGCTTTTTCTCCACCTCATCACAAATGGACTCATCAGTCATTGGTGAAGGAATGTCAATACTCCACTGTGTTTAAGTTACCGTCTGCCATATGTTTAATTTGTGCTCACTATACTTGGTCTCTACAGGAGGGATAGACGCATGCTTAGAATTCTACAAGAGATTTCAGTATGTATAAAAAAAATCCAGCTTTGTAGATGGATGGTACCATGGCAGTCTGCAGAATGTTCATACTTCAAATCTCTGATTTGTTATATTTGCTTTAAACGCAATGGGAGCTGTAAACATAGCACAAGTTTTCACGCAAGAAACTGGTACATCAAAGTCAAATAAACAAAGAAAGCTATAGTTACTAAAGCAGAACTGTAAATGCACAATGAGACACAATTTTTCATATTTAATTGGAAATGGCAACTTTTATGTTTATCCATGTTTGAGCCCAATTTTGTGATATATTGTGCAAGAGGAGGAGCTAAACATGGGGCACACAAGCAGGAGGCAGATGAAAAGCTAAATAACATTATTCAACTGGAAAAAGAAGAAAAACAAACAAAAGAAAACTAGAAACAGTACACAGAGCAGTGCAGGGAAGTCTTTATGTTATTATTGAACTGATTTCTCTTATCCATTACAAAGCCATTAGTCTCCACTACTTTATTGAAACTACCCGTGAATGCAAGCCAAAAGTTGCAATGAATCAACATATCCACTGTTCCCCGATGGAAAATTGTCTCTTTCAAGATTTTCAAGTTTGCTTTCAAAATTTGCTTCCACTGAAACCCAATGTAATGTGTCAAGTTATAAACTAAGAAGGCTCCACAATATTTGAAGAGTTCATTTGCAAAAACAGTTTACCACCTTTTATAAAAAAAAAAAAAACGGAGTTAACTGTTTCTGCAAATAAACTCTTCATTTACTTTATGAATATTTTCACCACATCACACTCACATGAAGTAGAGGGTTTTAATGATGTCAAATGGAGATAGGGGGTTTGTACCCGACAACGACAAAACGAAGTTAACTACATTTTTTCTAAATGGTGGTTAACTGTTTTTGCAAATGAACTCTTCAATTTCTTAAAAAAAATCTCCAAAATTATTCAATTTGCAATGACTGCAAATTACACAAGTACACCCAATTAAATTAAAAAATACATCTAAATGCACATAGATCAGCAGATAGTAAATGATGCATAGTATACCTACTGTATTATCTCATTGTATAGAGTGCTATAATATTCATATTCATTGCATTAGATTGCGAGCAACAAAGGAAATTGACAAGTACTTGCATAATAAACAATATTCGCAGAAATTTTCACGAAGTGCTAGACCCCTTCCTTCATTTACCACTAATAAAACATTGTTCTGACTCAGGCAACTGAACATTATTCCTAGGACAATAAAACATGGAAAGGAAACTTGAAAAGAATACAAACACAGAGTTGGAAGTAGAAATGTGGGGAGAGTGAGACACACAGCAACAAAAAGGATACACAAAAAAGCTGTAGAGCCAAAACAGGGGAAGCCCACAGATCTTTGGATCACTGCGCTAGTTCCCATACTCCTACATGTGTTTTGTGTGTGTGTTTTTGTGTGTGGGCATGTTTTTATATTGTTGTGTGGACCAAAAACTGACAAAATACTACATTGTAAGGACATTTGTAATTGTTGGGACATTTTGGCTGGTCTTCACTGAGAAAATTTTGGTTTTACAGTTTAGGTTACAATTAGATTCTGGTTAGGGTTAGGACAAGGCTTAGGTTTAAGCAATCAGTTATGGGCATTAGGGTTAGGGTAAGGGGCTAGGGGATGCATTATGTCAATGAATGTCCTCACTAAGATAGCTGTGCAAGAATGTGTGTGTGCGCGCGCGTATGTGTACGTATTTACAGAATAAGAGGACTCGAAACTGCTATAATCACCACAATCGGCTGGTATAATCACCACAATCCGTGATCAGTGCTGAGGACCTTCCATCTTTTATGAGTGCATGTGTGTTTATGTAGACCCATCGAAACTGTTTGGATCATATGCTAATCATCAGCCTGAGAAATGTTGTGAATTTGTCTTTTCCTCTTTTTATTTACAGTATTAATTTTTTGTAGCCTACATGTTACTGTCATGGAAGGCTTCTTTCACTCTTTGTAATTCCTTGTGTTTGGGGTATCTTGTCTCCCATAATACTGTGTTATGACGCCCCATTATCTATTCAATGCTCAGAAAAATGCATATGAAAAAATGTAAATGTTCATACCAAAAAATCCTCTTTAACTTTTATTTACCCTTCATAACTTTGTGCTGTTGGAATATGGATGAGAAAACCTGCACATACACACATGCACATAGACGTCCATGTCATCACAGAAACCAAAACAGATACTTTTGGGGTTTAACCCAAGTTCTTCCTGCTGTTTTGACAAATGGCAAATAAGTCTGAGGAAAATTAAATTGATTTGTTTCAAATCTTACAAGTTTGTTAACTTGTCAGTTAAATGAAACACTTATTGTACCTGTTTACACAATAAGACCATCAATCATTGGTAAATTCAGGCCATGTGACCACTGCAAATTAAATGCAAATAAGAGTGAACTGTTTTCATCTTGTGAGAAAAATGTAATGTACTGTAAATAACTACATACTGAACACCTTTTTTATAAGTGGTGAATTACATGAGATAATGTAAATTCTCATCTTGTCAAGAAAGTTTTGCAAATCTAAAATTAAGAGACCTCATGCAAATGCTTTTGAATTAACATCCACTGAACTTAAACTATAGGCTTCAGTAGCTGCATTACATATACAGCTTGTATTCAGCACATTGTCTTTGTCTTACATACAGTATACTGTTGACAGCCAGTTAGTAAAATCAGACATCAAACAGCGAGGCCTGATGTTTGTCTGCTACATCTGTCTCAGTGCTGCTCGCTGTTTATTGTTTCATCTCTACTTTATTTACTGTTGGCTTAATTATTTCCATGTTTGATCTTTTGAGGGATGTTGGGGGCAGCCATTTTTCTTGATGTATCCCCACAGTCACGCCAAGGTCTGTGTGCATACACCCACTACCACGCACACATACACTCACGCCCACATGTCCACCCACACAGAGGGATCTCCTGTTCACTTGCAGCTCACAGCCTGCAGGTGACACAGACTTGAGCCACAAGATGGATGACTGTCTGACTGCGACATCTTAAACCTGTTAGCTCTGAGTGGATGTTTATTTGAATTCTCCTCCCTGCTGTATCGCATACAGGAGAGGGAATTCTCTTGAACTGCAGCAATAGGAGTATAAATATTATGGGGAAAGCCACTGAGACATGAAATGCAGCTTTAATTACAATACTGATATATCAAGGTCAGCCCCAATGAGGACTGAGATGGAACTTGACCTTTCCTTTTTTACCCTTGATTTCTTGTTTGATTTGGTGTACACACTCATTAAACAAATGTATATATTGCATAATATATTGTATGATACGTTTGTGTAAGAACAAGATGTATGGTGGAGGCTAAATGGGGTGCTGGGGACTGATTTCAAGGAAGTTTTGAAATTGGACAATGACAAAGACACGTTATGCAAGGTAAATTAATGTCATGATTTAATACACTCAAGTTGATTCCTTCCTTCTATACTTCCTTTTGTAGAGGAAGCACAGAAGCAGAAATTAAATGAAATATTCTGAAAATTGATGTTCATAACTCATTCATGAGTCATGAAAGACTTCTGATGATTGACCAAAAAAGTAAATTTTGCATAAATCAAACCTTTACTAATGACCCCCTGTGGAAAATTTGATGAACATTGGCTTTAAGCTATGTCTCAGCACTGAATAACACTTTTTGTCTTAAGTTATGTCAGCATTTCAAACCATCAAGTTATAGATTTTGCACTATTTGAAGTTTAAAGAGTGATCATCTTGACCATGGAATGACTTCAAATAAATTTCCCTGCAAGAAAAGTCTGCTGTAACAAGCAGGATGATTTGAATCTCCTGAAAACTTAAATTCAGGTGTTAGTGGCTACTTTCGTGTAACATTGGGTATTCTGTTGCTTTACATAAATCAGATCTACTTTCAGATTGCGGGCATGAAAAAGTTCCCCTTTCTGCCGACTGCCAGCCACTTACCAGCGACTTGTCTGCTAATTCAATCGCACAGAGAAACACCTGTGTGACCAGGAGAAACGATTTTAGAGCATAAATGAATGCCCGGAACAAGGACGTTTCCATACGCCAAGTTTGGACACCGTGTGTGATGACATATTCATGGGACAAATCGTTCAGCCAGTGATAGTGCAGTAATAGTGCACTATTACTGCACCACTTCTGGCAGAAAAAGGAGGAACTTTTTCATGCCCAGATCTGTATTTTACTACCCCCATAGATTGCAAATCTGTTGAATAATGTTAGTTTTTTTTTTCTAACATTGCTTAAAGCCCTTTCGTGTAAGAATTACGCCCATCTGGTGGTGCGCTAGTTAAATTCAAACAACCAAGCTATGCGTTCTGATGCTTCACCGTTTAAGAATGCTATTATCACTAAAGCCGCAGAGAGTCACGAATGTGAAAATGTCAACTTTTTGCAAATGTTGGGACATCAATGTCCCATCAGGGGGTGAGCTACAGAACGATGCATAATTCTCTGTCAGCTTAAAGTTGTACTTCCGTGGTCATTTCATTAATATTTCTGTGTTCTCCATTATTATTGAATGCATTCTGCATCGTTTCTGTTTAAAAAAACCTTCTGGTTGCTTTGTATCCAGCTGTATTTGTATACTAGAAGAGAGGCTTGTGGTCCAACGGCAGGCTTTTCCGGGTCCTTCTCATGAATTTATGTCTGATTGGCTGGCTCCCGTCAGTGTATGAAGGAAGCTCCGCCCTCCGCTCTTATTTCGCTACAGACAGGAAATAGAGCCAACAAACAAGTTTGTTCTGCCATGCTAGCAAACAGTTAGCTAATTAGCTTCTCAACTCCGAAGCTACAGTCGTGCCGTCTTCACCTCTAGTGTGTAGTGGAGGGTTACCTGCCTTCCAATGGACAGATAGAAACCCCACGTGGGATACGCTATTTGCAATGTGACGTAGAAGTGCAAGGCTGTTCCCGATTCGCTCTTTTCTTCGTATTGTTTCTGTGATGAGGAAGCACAGCCGACTGGGGGGAACACAACGCTAGCAAGTCAGCATGTGTAAGTAAACAAGGGGAAACCCTCCGTATTTCAGAAGGAGCAAGTTAAACGGGTTTTCAGTGGAAGGAGGCCTTTAAATGTGTTGGGCTAACAAGTTTGTTGCCTTTTGCTTATATTTTAAGGTGGCGATGCAACATTACAGCCTTTGGTTGTTTTTATAATCAACGCATTTTAAACTACAAAAACGCTTTTATTGGGATGCATTTGTTATTACGGTTTAGTAAAATACATATTTATGAAAGCGATACTTGATTTTGGCTACTAAAAAGCTAAATTTGTTACACACTGGACCTCTAACCCTCAATGGCACGTAGATGTGCAACAATTATATCATCATGATTTAATCTCTTATTTGTACAGAAAAAGTTCTAAAAGTAGATGAATAGTGAAGAGCTGTCAGCCACCCATAGACCTGCAACCCTTTCAATCTTTGCAATGCATTAAAAGTTTTCGTAAATTGAAGCTTTGACAAATTTTGTTCACTTTTAATTTTACATGTGTTAAAATAAGAAAATGATGACCTTAATGATTGCAAAAGAAAGCATTTATATCATATATTTAAATATATACTGTATATATATTTGTACACACTTTATTTTGTTGTTCAGTAGTTATAATAAAGGAGGCTTCCACACAGGTGTGTTTTCATGTTGGGTCTACCACAGATAGGCACTCCCCCGTGATTTCTGACCTGGCTTTATGCTGGTCCCCAAAGGCCAAACAATCCTTTCTTGGTATTCCCAAGAAAGCCGGTTAAGTTTCCTTTTGGTATTCCCAAAAGGAAACAATATAAACTTGGAGGGGGGGGGATTATGACAGACGTACCTGTTGCTGTCATGCTTGCTTCATAATTTAATAAGACATAAACCAAATGGACGAGCTGCAATAAAGATGGTATTTACTTCCCCTAGCTACATGCTCGTAACCCAACACTAGTGGAATTTAAGACCTGATCTGGGCCAAGCAAAGTCAGGACAGGCCAGGATATGCCTGTTATGTGGCTCTGGGAACTAACAGGCTCTCAAGCACAACAAGGTTTTCAAAGTGTTTTATGTAAGATGCTTGGCTGGATTGCCTTTTTTGAGGGGCTTAAAGTAGGGCTTTGACAAATTGAACATGACAGACTTCATTTTATCCATCTGAACCCCTTTTAACCAGACTTACCACACCGTGACACAGTCTTTGCTGTTCTTTTTTGGGAATTTTGTTTTTTTTTCCCGAAAATTCTACTAAACAGCTCGATAGGAGGTGAATACCTTCAGATCCAAAGCTCCCTTGTCACCCTGTGTGACCAGCTTTTTTCAGCTCATATCAGCCCCTTCCAACCTCTTGCTGTCCTTGCCATCCCCCAATTTCTCCTCTTGTTTATCAGCTGTTATTCATCAACATGGCCAACCTGGTGGACATGATATGGACAAGCAATCGCCCTCTCAGTCAGACCCCCCTCCTTTGTCAACTCAAGAGCCATCACTGAGGGAAAGAACAGCTCAGTTATCTTCAGCTTCAATGGGCTATCTCCAAGATGCTGATCCTCCCAGACCAGCTTCCGAGCCAAACACCACTTCATCGGCTTTTACAACACCACCAAGGGTGAGACGTACAACTGGTAGCATTTACCTCCATCACCCTGAGGTCCAACGCTATGTAGTAGAGCATATTGTGAAGAATGAGGAGGGTGCAGCACACCACCAGCAGCTCAGGGTGTTCCCTGGACGGACACCCAGACCTTCCCATGAGTCTGACTATGATGCCTGGTGGGCAAGAGTGGACCTGATGTTGAGGGATCTGTCTGTGTCTGATCTCCAGCGGTCTTGGAGGATAATGGAGAGCCTCCTGCTTCCAGCAGCAGACATGGTGAAGCCCTTAAGCCACAAATCCTCAAAGTCTGGGCCTAGATCCACCAGGTGAGGCCAGCCATTGACCGTGTCCACATTTCAGACAGGGACAACACTAAAATCATCAGAGAATACTGTAGGCAGACAAACACAAAAGATGGATTAAGGAGGCCATAGAAATCAGAAAGCAGGCCAAGAACATAAATGGGGATGAAGACGTGTTTATGCTGTCACACACCTGAGACCCTCCTCCAGAGAACATTAGTCTGTGAGTGAGGGCAACCTGATGGAACTATCAGGTCTGTCAGGTTGGCCTAGCTGATGAATTACAGCTGATAAATGGCACATCAGGGGTCAGATGATGCTTCTGAGAAGGAGTGTTGGCAAAATAATGTACTGTATATGTAAAGATTGAATTTGGAATACAGACAGAACAGCAACATCATGTGTGTCTACGTTGTAGTTGCAAAGGCAGAAAAACAACACCAGGTGCTCGGATGCCAGGCTCGCTGCCGATACGCAAGTGACCAACAGTCTGCATCATGTCCAACAAGTAACGCACAGGAGTTTATAACTGACAGCTAATGTTAGCCATGTTAGCAAACAAGTTAGCTTACCGATCCAGGAGAAAAGTCGCCATTTCCATGTTTTGACGCTGTGGAAAACTTTTATGTGGGTCCATTTAGTGTAGGCTTCAGCTAAATTTACTCCAGGTCTTGCTCCTCTCAGGTCACCCTTCCTCAGAAACAGATAAAAATATCTCCAGGGCTCTGAAGCAGCTGCTTCACTCACCGTCTCCACTGCGTCCCCCTGTACCAGCCTGACTGTGCCCAACATTTTGCTGCCACACAGAGATCGTATTTGGCAACCCGCAATGGCGGTGTGTATTGGCTTATAGACGTAAATATAATGCCATTATTGAACCCGTAAAAATTTATTTTATAATTATTTTTAGGCTAAATATAATTTTTCTAGGAAATGTTGCACTTTCATTCTGTACACCCCCCCCCCCCCCCCCCCAAATGACCTGTGGAGGGATTTTTTTTTTTTTTTTTAATATAGCTTTAAATAAAAATGTTCCATATTCAACCTTTAAGAAGAAAGATTAAATGAACTTTTGTGAGACAAAGAGAAGCCAGCATTATGTATTATAATTTATTTTTGACCCACTTAACAATGTTCTTCTCTGAGGGGTCAATCAGGAGCTAGCTGAGATGCCAAAGCCACCTCAGTTAGTTTCTTTTAATTTAGGCCTTGCATTCAGGATTTTAATCCCTCAGTCACTACCTTTAGCTTTAGGGTCTTAACGTAATGCTTTGTCTTTGGCTTAGCTTCCTCTTATTCAGTTTTACGCCCACTAGTGAACAGGACACCAAGAAACTTCTACTCCTCCTATTAATGAAGAAACGTATTCCCAGATAGAAGAAGGCGATCCATATTTTTCCACCTTAGGATCATGGCCTCTGATTTGGAGGCACTGATTCCCATCCTGGCTGCTTTACACTTTGCTGTAAACTGCCACAGGGTCTACTGGACATCTGAGCTCCAAGAAGCCAACAGGATAATGTCATCTACCAAAACTTAAAAGGTTGATCAAACTAGAAACTCTCTGAATTGTATCAGTGTCAAAATTTTATTTTATGCTGTTGTCAGTTATGCTCTACAGGCTTTGGTCCAATGTTCCTTCTGTCTAATAAGATCCAAATGATTTCCAGAAGGTAGACTTAAAGTGCTCATGACACAAACTTAACTTCAAATAATTTTGCATAAAATAATTAGTTCTGTGCATTTAGAAGTCAATCACACTGTATTCACATAAATATCTGGTGTTTAAGAGTAGCAGCTAGCTACATCACTAGGAGACGCAGTTGTGGTCAGCTGATTGTTCTACATGCACAATAGAAGTGATACAAAGCATGAAAGGTGACTCCAGAACAGTTCACTTGGAACTGGTGTGGTGGGACCATCAGCCAGTTCAGAGTGTTAAGAGTGTGATGATACTGAGGAATATGAGGGCATCAGACCTTGCAGGTTAGAACCGGACTTAGAACTGTAAGTCGGCTCCCTACAGCTCCAAGTCCTTCTCATAGCCCCCAGTCCACTCTGTTCAGCTCCAGCCTGCAAGACCCACACCGAACGGACTGAGAATTATAAGGAGCAGACCCAGAACAGCACCAAGAAGACCCACAACTGATAAGGAGCGAACTGTACCCAGCGGACCAAGACCTACACCGTACGAGGCAGAGTAAGGAGTGAAAGTGGAGGCAGCTTGCCCACGGCTATCTTTCGGCAAATAATTAGCCTTTGAAAAGGAGAAAACAACAACTTATATGGTTCCAGCTGAGTTTCAAATAGTTCCCATTTATTAAAATGAGGATGGAGCAGGAAGCAGCTGGAGAAGTGCTGTGATGACCAAGGTGCCTCTGTTCATAGCTGCATATTACTGTTTTATCGCTGTAACAAACACTGGTGAATATTCCATCAGACATGACTGCAGTTCCAATGTGTTAAAAAGTCTCAACACATCCAGTACAGTGGCTGTGGACAGGGGAACTTTACTGGCAGAGGTGTGCAGGAGTGGTCCTACTGCTAAAACAGTAAGTCCGACCTGCTTTTTTATCCACTTCCAGTGTAATTCAGGATCTGTAAGAAACTTAAATAAACTAATGGCATCCTTACGAGCTTTTAAACATTAACTGGAAATATAACTTGAAGGCTGAGCCATAACTGTTAGTCTGTAAAACTGGAAAAGTAGCTTAAAAACTGCTATGAAGCCACTAGACTCCATGTTAATAGAGCTGTAGAGGTTCAGCCACTGACATCACGTCCTGTTGCGGTGAGTGGCGCCACAGTCTGGTCAAATGTGCTGAAATGCAGCAATGTTTCCTAATAACTCATTCATGCAGGTGCGCCTGTTCTGTTACATAGATCATCATGAAGAACATTTTTGTCTATAAAACATGGCAATGTAAAAATCGGGTCATCAGCACTTTAATATTGCATATGTTGTTGTTGGTCACTGGACATGTTGAATTACTTTTTACCTCACAGACACAATGGACTGCTTATAGTTAGATCACCACTGGATGGGCACCCAGATGTTAGGCAATCTGATGTATTATTTTGGTGGCTAGGCTCTACTCACCCAGCACACTGCTGATGTGCATCCTTGCTAAGCTTTTAAAAATAAATCTTGCTATCTTTTTTATTCAGTACATCTTAATAGTCAGTGGAGAAGACTTGGTGAATTGAACTGAATTGAACTTTTTATTGAATTAAAGTGTTTTATTTTGGACACTTGACAAATCACAATATAGGTAAACCCTGTCAAATTGGGACAACAAAACAAAGCTAACAAAAGAAAAACATCAAAATTACATCAAAATCAAGACTTGAAAACATAATTTTACAATGCTGTAATTGAAACATGGTTATTAGTTGTTAAAGGTTTCACCACATGATCTCCCAGTGGGAAGTTTAAACTTTTTGTAACTGCTCACTGGCATTAAAACAGAAGGACAAATGATCTGTTGCTCCAGCTTCCCAGTGTGGTGTAAGAAGATCTGATGGGGGGAATTTTTAGGGATGTGATTGAACAAGAAACATATGAACCGCATAAAAACTGTTTTCACCTCAGACTAAACATGATGTTGAGGCCTTTATTCATGGCATACATGTGCCCCTAGATTTTACATGTTGCGTCTTAGGTTTGGTCCTGAACAAGTCTTTGTAAAGAACAAATGGGTATGAATTTGCAAAACCAGACCCCCCTGAGAGCTCTGGATTACGCTGCTGTTGGAAAGTGTATCTCCAAGCACCCTTAACCCAGCCATTGACATGAAGGATGGAAAGGGTCCACAAGATAGGGTTTCCTCATAGTTACTAAATACCCCGACAAAACAGAACATTGCTTACTTAAATGGTTGGATTTGGAGGGATTTTTGCAGACACACTGTTATGATAATAGTGTGCGGCATAATTCCAAGTAGATGACTGTGGCAAGAAAACATATTGTTAGTCTTACTGTATGAGTCCTCCAGTCCATTAATTACACTTTACTCTAAACATCTGCAAATGTCAAGAAATGAAGTATTTTAGAAACACCATCTTATTCTGCAAACACATGTGCAAGTAGAAAGTTCAGTTTTATGGATGCGTAGATATTTTTATCCTCAGCTTCTGTCTTGTGGTTGGAGTAAACACAAGGAGATGATTCAAACTCAATGGGAAAGTCAACAAACAGAAAGCTGCTTCAGTGATTTTTCTTTATAAATTGTCTATTATTTTACCATGAGTACCTTAAAACAGGACAGTTCCTGTGAAAATATTGCAACAACTAAGCTACAGGATATACAGTTTCTTTTTATAGATCTTTTTCATAATAGATCTAGCTTTAATTAAATAATGCAGAAAAAAGCTGTTTGTAGAGAAATATAAAATATTCCTCCACTATTTCCTGTTGTGTATAACAGATTTATCAAGTTAAACATCGTGACCATTAATTTTTCAAATGAAATGCGAACCCCACTTAGATTCTTCACTTTAATTGAGTTGAACAGACTTAACTTTCAGTGGTTACACTGTAGAATCAATCATTATTCACATGAAAAATGAGGAAAAAGAAAACAATAAGACTTCACAGGGCTCGGAGTACATATTTCACATTTAGACCAAAACTTAAAATCACATTGTATTTTAACAATATGACATTCTATAAGAGGTTTATTTGAGCGAACTGATCCTGCCAGATTGTGGATTTGACTTAGAGGAACTGTGAAAGTGCAGCCAAGTCTATTGTCCTGATATTCTTTCATCCCAATAACACAGTCCCACTGTGGTGAACGGAAGAGATAAACAGTCACATATCTGGGAAGCCACCACAACTGTTTTCTATAACTCATAACGATGCAGGGATCCCATTACAAAACAGATGGAGTGAGAAACAGGAAAAGAAAGGAAGTCAGAGGAGAGAGAATAATCAGAGAGAAAGGGTTTCAACAAAGATTTAGAAACAGGATCTGAACATCCAAAGGATTGTCCTGATTAGTAGATGTCTAAATAAGCCAGAATGTCTGCCGACTTTTTTTGCAGTAGAGGGTAACTCACTGCATTATGCAACCCACATCCGTAAATAAACCTGGAATTGACACTATATCTGATAAATATATGTCCCATGAGAGTTCACTTGCTTAAAATGGATCAGTCAAACTAGACAGCAGTATTCCACATGTTCCACAGCCTTGTCCTCAAAGAAAACACTTGACAGGTTTGACATTATCAGCCAAGCTCTGCTAGGCACAATCAGTCTAGAGTTAAATGTTGGTATTTTACCTTTTTGCAAACAACTTTTAATCTCAACATCTCACAATACAGAGTTAGTGTCACCACTGCCTTCTCAAAATGTAATTATTTAGGGGGAATATGAAGGGGTTTTAAAAAGCTGTTTTATGTCAATTTATTTTGAACATCTTCCAACCCAAACCAAATATGTGACTAAACCTGACCAACAACTTCTATTGCTTTAACCAAAGCTCGATTGAAAACAGTGTGATGTGGTGAATATTTTGTCAATCAGTTAAAGTAAATGTTTTAATACATGATTTTATTAAAATACATGTCAATGGCAGCCCACTGCTGCCATTGCTGACGTTGCCCCTCTCTTTGGCCGGAGATGCGCCCTGATGGCAGCATATTCTTTCCTCTGTGTGG
Organism: Atherinomorus stipes; assembly: GCA_023101725.1. Classification (NCBI taxonomy): domain Eukaryota; kingdom Metazoa; phylum Chordata; class Actinopteri; order Atheriniformes; family Atherinidae; genus Atherinomorus; species Atherinomorus stipes. Next base: position 100,811 of record JALJCO010012027.1, on the reverse strand, counting down.
TTTTCCTGTCATTTACAGTTTTATGACCAGCGGTTGGTTTGATTCTGCTTTTAGAAAGTTTGATCCATTAGTCAAAGCATATGACAATAAATTTATCATAATACAGTATGTAACACACTGTTCATATTTAGCCACGTAACATTTCTTCCCCTTTTTTTTTTCTCTCCTCCCTTCCCTTTTTTTCTTCTCTCTCCCCCTCCTTCTTTTTTTCTTTCTTTTTTTTCTCTCTTTCCTTCCCTTCTCTTCTTTCCTTCTCCTTCCCCCCTTTCTCCCCTCCCTTCTTTCTCCTTCCTTTTTTTTTCTTTTTTCCCCCCCCCCCCCCCCCCCTCCCCCCCCCCCCCCCCCCCTCCCCCCCCCCCCCCCCCCCCCCCCCCCCTACAACCATGTGCTGGTTTAACGTTACTGGTACAGCGCGTGCACCAGTGCAGGTTTGACAGGGCTTCTGTGTGATGTGAGCTGTGACAGGCTCAGAGAGACAGAAATAAAAAAGAATGCTGGCTAAACTTAGTTTGCCATTACTTGGTGGGTAAAATCGAAGTACACATTACATTATCTGTTGTATCACAGTTTATTTAAAATCTACTGTGTTGGTTTTATTTGCTGTTCAACAGATAAAGAACCAAACGTTCCCATGAACGTTCCCAGTTTCCTTTGTGATTTAGCCCACATACATTCACAAATGATCAATTCCTCATTAATTTGGTGTTAGTTGGTGTAGAAGTGTATGCTAAATATCTTGTTTTAAAAATGTGATTGAAAGAATGTAATTGATCAGAGGAGGTATCATAATAAAGTAAAATAAAATTAAATAAAAGGGGAAAATATAACAAATGTGACACCTCCTGACTCCCCAATTCCAATTTCAATGATTTAAAATTAAATGGGATTCAGAATCAGATCAGGCTATTGTGTTGATGACCCCCCCCTCTCTGAGCAGTGGTATCACCAATGGCTACAGCATGCTGTAGGGAAACACTCCTCTCTGTTTTTTTCTGTTCAATTTTTATTTTATTACAGAAGTATCGGATTGGGACTCGGTATTGGCCGATCCTAAAATTCAATGACTCTGAGTCGGGGGCAAAAAAAAACCTGGGACATCTCTAATTGCTAATAAGCTTTTACTCTTTGAGATAAGTAACACCCTAAGTGTTGATTTGAAATGTCATAACACAAGTTTTTGTCACATCTAATTCATTAACATTTTCACAAAGTGATATACTTCAGCTGATATTGACCTGGGTTCATTCAATGTTTTAAACCAAGACTCCAGTCCTTGACTACCTTGATGGCAAATGGGAATTGTGAAGAGTAGTGTGTATACCATCTCCAATAACACCGGTAGTCAAAATCTGTTGACACACCAAGGAAACATAAGCTTGAAACATCATGCTCCGCCGTTGTAAAACCACTGTAACTCACGGCTTCTCAGGGCTCATTGCTTTATTAACACGGGGGATTTTCCTGACTTGTCATTTTTCAAAATAGCTTTTACAATTTATTCATTCATTTTCCATACTGCTTATCCAGTTTAGGGTCACTGGAGCCTATCCCAGTTATTATCAGGGCGAGAGGCAGGGCACACCCTGGACAGGTCGCCAGTGTGTCACAGGGCCAACACAGAAAGACAGACAACCATTCACACTCGCATTCACTCCTAGGGACAATTTTGAGTGACCAAGTAACCTAACATGTATGCCTTTGGCTGGTGGGAGGAGGCCGGAGTACCCAGAGAGAACCATATACGGGGAAAACATGCAAACTCTACACAGGAAGGCCACACAGGAATTGTTCGAACCCCTCCCAAGCCCAGGCTTGAACTAGTGACCTTCTTACTGTGAGGCTGAAGCGCTAAACACCACACCACCGTGCACCCCACTTTTATAAGTTATCTGTACCAAAATCAGACCGTATCTTCTGCAGCGTTTTTAGCCTCTTCAAACATAACTATCACTTGGCCATATCACTTCAGATCTGTACTGTTTCTGCACAGCTGCTCCAAGCAAATCATTCGAAATGAGACATGAACTTGATGCTTTCTAACAGAAAATCCTGACAGAAGATGGGATGAGCAAGGTGGGGGCACTGAATGAAGGGATTTAGTCTTGGTCCTGTCGATGGATGCACCAGCTTCTCTCTTTGTAATGAATGATTAGTTTAATTCAGCTCTGTGTGACAGATGTTTCCTCAGCTGAGGGATCTGACGGGTTCAACCCTAACACATGAGCTAACCACATTTGAGTTCTGTTGAATGTCGATGGGGAATGGTGGTGACACAGCAACAAAGCAAGTCATTTTTATATATATATATATATATATATATATATATATATATATATATTAGATCACTCCAGGTTTTTTTTTTTATATGAAGATGTTTAACAATGGTCTGTGCACAGCCAAAATACTTGTAAAAACTTTTACAAAACTTGAAACACATGCTTTAATTTTTACTTTCAAGCCCTACTACACCAGCCAGTATCCTACTACCCCTTGTCTTTGACCTCCCATCTCCATGGTGGATGCACAGCTAAAGACCCAGGGGTCACTGCTCCTGACAAGCAACCTTCATTGATCTGTCTGTTGGTTGGACACATTGACAGGGATTTGGTTACTGTCAGCATGGTACTTCAGAGGAAAATCCGACACACACACAGACTCACAGCAGCATCTTTGTATGAATGGGTGCACACATCCTCTGTTTCTCCCTCTTTCTTTCTCAAATACACAAACACATATTTCGGACAGTCCTCCCACGCGAAATTGCGACACAACTATAGACACACACAAGGTAATGAGCTTGGAGGACATGAGTAAGCGGGCCTGAGGTTTAGTCCCAATTTCCACAGTTTGTACCTGCTATCAATTAACATCTGTCTCACCACTGCTGAAATAGATGGACCAGCTTTGATCTAGCATGGTTTCCATCCTGACCTTTACAAGTTGTTTTTGGAAGCTGTTTTGCTCAACTTTTCCAAGCCACAACAGGTTGTGCTGTGCCTGTTACCTGATGCAACGTACCCAGGCATGCCTGAGTGTTGACAGTTAAGTCTCCAACATGCCACAAAGCATGGCACTCTATAAACTGGAAATTCAGGAGCGTAGAGTTTCCTGGTTGAAATCCTGAAATCTTCAAAAATTCCAGCCAGCAAATCTGCAGGTGTGAGGTTTATTCAGAATGATGGATGTGGTTTCATGGTTAGGCTTTACAAAATGTGTAAAGATTAATCTAATTTCAGTCAATGATTGCAACCAAAAAATGTTGGCTCTTTTTTTATTACTAAGAAAAAAAAGCCAAAATTTTAAAAGCACACACAGCCTTCGTAACTGTAATTATGTCAAAGAAACTTATCTGTCACCTGCATCAGTTTGATCTGAGTGCACCTGTGGAAGGCTTCCTATTCAGCTGGAATGCAATGGAAGTACTATACAGTCCTTTGTTTGTTCAAATTGAACCTTACCATTTAAAACTCAGGCTAAATATTTCATTGATAAATAAGTTGTTGCGTTTTATCATTTTTGGATATTCCAAACATTTCTCTCCCTTTCCTCTTTGAGCTTTTCTCTCTGCCGTGGTAACCTTATCCCCGTGAATCACCAAGTGATAAATGATCATTTCTTTCCAGCCGAGTATGGGTGGTTTCACTTGACCCTGCAACTCAACCTCTCTTCCACGAACAGACAGACAGAAAGACAGTCCAACAACAAACTGCAATTGTCTCTTATTGGCTCCATAAATTCTCAGCTTTCTCATCCTTCCACCAAAGATAACTGTCCCACAAGTGTGTGCAACAAAGGGACGAGTGTGCTACAGAGAAGCAAGGATCAAAGCTGAAATACTTGAACTTTGTCTGACTGCACTGACTTACAAACACTGTCACTGATATAACCAGCTGTAACCTGCGTATTGGGAAACAATAAAAAAGATAGATGACAGAAGTTTAAAAATCTTCACTCTTGAGTTATTCCTTCTCTCATCTGAAGCTAAAAGTTGTAATCATCTTTCCTACATGGACATTAGCATCCAGTCATACAACCAAGTACTAAGTTGCATTTAACATGTTTTATGCAATTACAATTGTCTTCTTTTCCTTCTAGACTGGTGTGACTCCAATAGTTTCCACTTGCTTTTGAGTGTATTGCTTCTAAGTGCAGGCTATTCTGGCATATGTAACTCATCTACTTTATCAATGTAATTAGATTCAAGTGAGGCATACAATCCCTGAGAAGGTTTTCCTGAAAGTACAAGTGCAGGGCAATAAAATCTAGCAAAGCCATCAGTGGTTTCAACACAGCAAGGTTTCTAGACGGAGACAAGCTTTTAAACTTGCAAAGATGTTGATATTGTAAACACCCTCTAATTTCCATCACGATAAACTTGACGTGCTCCGTTGAGTGTAAAACTCCTTGATCCAGTCTTGAAGTTTTGGTGTAGAATAGCAGATAGAGTAGAGGAGAGCTAAAATATTCATTTGCTTCAACATCAAAGTTGCTTGACTACCTGACCACAACGCATTTTTTTTCTGTTTCTCTTCCTAATGTGACATAAAGAAAAGGTAAAGGAATTCTTAAAATGAAAGGCGGGAAAAGAATGATCTCAGATTAACATCAGTAACCATGAAGGAGAAATATGAATTACCAGAGGAATCTGGGATTCTCTAGAACAGTGGAATTAAGTTTTAAGTGCACCTGTAGGATTCTTCAATATGACGTGCGCTCTTCAGTATGCCTGTCATGCACCGCTCATGGGTGGCACAGCCGTGGGAAGCAGTGGTTCCTGGTCTGACACACATTCCTGTCCCTGAGTGCACACATGAACACACACACAGACATACTCCCCCAGCCCGCCCACCTGGGCTGGATGACCCCCTAAACAGCTCCAATTACCAGGCACTGACAGACAGACAGATTAGGGTCTGAACAAGGGTGCTGGGCCCTGCACAGACAGATAGACAGACACACAGACAAACAGAAAAAAAAAACTGGGAAAAAACAGCAATATGGCTGTCCCAGACAGCCATGGAGAGGGGGTCGAGGATGCAGAAAGATGAATGGGAGAGAAGGAGTATTCTCAAGAGATTTCTGCCATTAATTACAGTGTGTTTATGTGCAGCCCTACAAAACCAAGGTGGAGATTAGTTTGCTCTTTCACCATGACTGATGTTCCCAAGTGCCTCATTCAAGCTTTGTTCACTTGCCCACACTCAGAGCAATTTTCTGCAATAATGCAACTACCATTAACCTTCACACACTTGCATTAAGTGTTGCAGATAATAACATTTTCTGGTAAGAATATCAAAGCCCAGATGTAAAGCAAACACATGGTTATGCAAAGATTTTTTTTTCTTCTCACACATTTCCCATCCAACAGCTGAATAAATCTTATTTCTGCTCAGGATGAACAAATAAGCTGGCACCTGACCACACTGACTGCAAGAAGGTGTTTGGGTGGATTTGTTTCTCAAAGAACTTTTTTTTTCTGTTTTCTGGCTTCTTCGGTCAGCAAAATGTTTTCCTTGATCAAGAAAATTGCTGCCCATGGTGGATTTTTTCTTTCCAATTAAGCCAGCATTTACACAGTAGTGGATGAGGTGATGACAGGGCACACTATGTAGGAGAAAAACCACCCTTCTTATAAGGACTTTTGGGAAGCAAGATTAAAACAGTGAGTTTATTGTTTAGAGAGCCTTACATGATGCAGCTGATCCTGCTTGTCCAAAGCCAACCACTGACCCACTGAGTGACAGAAACAAACACTAATTCCTGTACAAAACCTTTGCTGGGCTAAAAACGATCTCCTCAAATTTCAAGACTAATCATCTCACCACTGACGAGATGAAAAAGTTATCCAGGAGCAGGTTGTGCTACAAACAGTATCTCTTAAGAAAAATCGGATTTTTAACTTATTTGTTTGTTTCTGTGTTGATTTCATTCCCATTTTGGTTTTTCTGTATGGTTGTGAAAAAAGTTCAAGAAAAGCCACATGATGGCTGACAAGAAACTAAACAGCAGCAAGAAAAGAAAAAAAAAAACTCTCATGCTTTGCAGCCCCTTTAGACATTTTCCAGAGGATCTGCATGTGAGATTGCTCAGCCAGGTTTTTAGTACCGAGTCTTGCAAAAAAACAACCATTTAAACCCCTTGTGATGACATCAGATCATTCTCGGGCAGGTCTACAGTTGCTGATGTGTGCTACAGTATTTCCCAATATTTCATCAATTTTGTGGAGTTATATTCACATATAGAGACATCAACACAAAAACAGTCACTATCGGAAGAAGATAGGGAGCCGCATCCACCATCCTGTAAACAAAACACTGCAACTTCCTTATCATACTGTTTGCATCATCTCCTCTCCCATGCACCCTACTCAGGCTCTGCTCCAGAGTATTTTTAGTAGTGTGAGCTGATCATACGAGTAGAATATCCTGCTGTGTATGGCATTTGTGACCAGGCAGCTGCAGACAAAGTCTGCAACTAATTCCCATGTCTTTACATGCAAAAATAGCTCATGTCTAAGGGTAAAGCAAAGTAAGGCTAAAAATAAAGTGACAAGACAAACTACAGTCTCTATAAGCTCAAAGTATTATAAGTGAGCCACTTCAGCTCCACAATCTCCTACCCTCATGCAACATGTTAATGCTGTTCTCACTTTTTCTTCTTTGGTGTTTTTTTTTCCGTTTACAAGTTTCAACCAAGGGTTAATACACATTTGATGTTGCAGTGAGCTTTTACTGACACAAGATGTTGGTAAAATTAATTCTGTTTGAAACTTCCAGCATCATCAGTCATAATCTGTAAATAGCTGGCAGTAACTATGAGAACTGCTGCACAGGGTCCACTTCCTGTATGTAGGATGATTGAAGTACAAAGTTTTCCTTCAAGGATGCCGCTGCAATCTATGAAGTCCCATTTCTGTTCTTTTCCTGGGGTGGCAGCAGTATGCTTCTGTAGGTGTTTTCAAGGTGTCTGGCCAAGAAAGTTCTCTGATTATAACCACATTTTCTTTGCGAAGTGGGAGTTTATTTGAAGCAGAAAACAAGAGAAGTGGGAAAAAGAACAAAAGAAGAGGTGCTCTGAAAGAATTAGAAAAACAGAAGGCATGGGAAGGTAAGTGAAATCCAGAGACTTGTGATAAAGAGAAGGGGAAAGGGAGAATTGAGTTTGTGTAACTCTGTCAGGGAGCCCCTTCAACAAGTTCAACAAGCAGATTTCCATAAGCAGGTCATTGGATCCAGATGACAAAGTCCTTACTCAGTCCAACTCAGAAATAATCAGCCAGGAGACCCATGCACAGCAAGAGAGAAGGGCTACTTAGGAAAAACCTGAATCAGTCAGGACTGTGATTTCTTTTCTTTGATATTTTATTGTTTTAATGTACTGGCAATAGTTGTATTTTTAATTTTCAAAAAACCTTAACAGCGCTGGTTGTGTGCTCAAGGACAATGGAAATAGCTGTAGAAACTGGACAGATTACAACTCTGTTCTTCTACCGTCATTCTTGCTCAGTTTTAATCTTTCCTTTTTTTTGGGGTGGAAAAAAGTGTACAGTGCAAATAATGCCTGAGTGTATTTCTTTTAAGTATAGGCTTCAGTCTTGTGCTGAAGTACATGACTGCAATAGAATGTGAAGTTTTTTTGATCATCAAACTGTCCTTGTAGTACAAAAATAATATGTTTTCAATAGTTTTCTAACATCTGATTATTTTCCATCTGGCTTATTTTCTTCCGGTAAGTTAAGTAGCCTTGATAGGGGGGGTTTTGTATGCGTGTGTGTCGGTGCATGGATGTGTGTGTGTGTTGTTACACACATTTTTGGCTCATTTTAAGCTTTTCATATTATTCAGAATCTTTCATATGAAAAAAAAATATAAATTCTCATGAAGTTGGATTAAATTTAAACTTTGATAAATTAGTGTAGCTTTTTCATTACAAGGCATAAAGATTTCCTTTTTATTTTATCCTTTTATTTTTCACCTAAATTTAAATAAATAAAAAAAATGTCATACTTGACTTAAATAAGTTGAAATGACTAAAATAAAAGCTCAAAACTTCTGAGGAATTTGTGGCTTAAGGGAAAATCTTGACGATGTCAAATGCCACACTTACATTTCCTTTAAATGACACTAAAATAAAATCATGGAAAAGTTTGCCGGATGATTTAAAAAAAAAAAAATTTTATGCTTTGTTGTTGTTGTTTTGTTTTTTAGCCCCTCCTAATAACCAATTTCATCTGCCATGATTTGAGTTGTGACTTAGGCTACACATTTATTAATTCATTTATTCATTTATTTACTGATTCTTTGTTTGTAAAGTGTCTTAAAGTATTTTGTAAACCGCTCTTTGATAATAATAATAATAATAATAATAATTTAATCAGTCATGATTTTGAATACTGAAGTGCTCATTGGACATTCATATGATATAATGCAGACTAAAAAATATTTTTGTTTGGTTCAAATCCCTTTGAAAAATGTTTTCCGATTAAATTAAATAAAATAAAAATAATCATCTAAAAAGAGCATTCCCTTATATATATATATATATATATATATATATATATATATATTTTTTTCATTCATAAAGATGATTTTAAACATTGCCAATTTAAAATTGACACTGTAGCCAATGTCTTCAAATCATAACATCACAAAAATCATTCATGAAGATAATCTTGTATTTCCTGGGCTGAGAAAACTTTAAAGCCAATCCCTGAATAAACAAAGATATTTTGCTTGTTCAGATATGATTTCCATCACAAATTACATAATATTAAAAAAAAAAAAAAATTCATGAGTGAAAAAACCCTTCTATTCTGTGTGCCTTTGTGGACTATACTTTTATACCCCTATCAAAGTCTAAAGCAAACCTATGCTCTTAGTCTAAAGCAAGAGTGAGGAACCCTGGTCCTCAAAGGCTGCACTTGAGTTAGTTATAGATCTTTCCTTGTTTCAACGCACCTAATTCAAATTAATGAGTCATTGTGCAGAAATCAATGACCTGATGGATTTATTTAATTAAAATCAGGTGTGTTGCAGAGAAAAATCAAAAACCCACAGGACAGTGGCCCTCAAGAACCAGGGATGATGAAACTATTTATGTCATAAAAGTCACAGTCAAAACGAAGTAAACATCTCTGACTGTGTCATGTAAACATTTACTAGTAAAGCATTTTTTTTAGATGTGGACGGTGAACGGTTTCTGAAACAGGTTTCGTCCCTCAAGTGCTTACTGAGTAAAAGTAGACCTTGGGTTAAACCAGCTTTTGTAAATGATTATTTTTTGTGGTAGATGACTCAGACATCTCTGCAAGTACTTGACAACAACACCAATCACAACTGTCATCACTACCACAATCCTCCTGTCATCCTGTCTAAGTGGAGTTACTATAACAGTCTGCAGACTGGTGCAAATTTAGCCTCTTTTGGCCAGAAAGCAGAGCAGCGTTTTCCTTTATGTATTTATAGGAGTGTTTTTATGCTATCATTGTTCAGAATAAAATTTTGCTTATGCCAATGGCAGAATTTTTTTGCTTATTCTTTTGCATAAAAGTCTTCGCCACTCTTAAAATAAGTAAAAAAGTTTTTTTCCATATCATGTAATAAGCAAAGAAATTCTGCCCTTGGCTTCTGCCAAAATTTTCTTGATAAGATTTCTTGAAATAAGAAGCATTGCCTTAAAACAAGATCTTATATCTCACTGAAATGTTTCTCTTTAAGTAATTTTTTTACTTATTGTGAGTGTGATGAGATATTTTGACTAGAAATTAGAAAAGTATACTTGCTAAGATTTGAGTTTTTGCAGTATACATTGCCCAATGTCATCACATAAATTCACAGCTAAACCCTGGTTTGGTATTCTCACGCCGATCAGAGCCGAGCCGATGAAGGTGATTTTAACCTGCATGGCTTGCCAAGTCGTTTGACACAGGTCTGTCAGCCTTTGAGGCACAAGATTCCTAAACTCTTTCTCCCCTCCGCACCGCGTTGTGTGTCAGCTGCACTGGATCCACTGTCTGCAGTGCTCCACCCAGCCTCTTCTGTATGCTGGTGTGAGGATAATCACAGTAACCTGCCAGTCACACTGAACGCGGAAGCGCAGTGGAGGTCATTTAGCCAGTCCGACCTGCTTCTTATAGCTTGCTCTATGTTCGATTACTTTTCCTTGTCTCAAATTCATGCATCTACCACGGATGTACGGTTTTATTCAACTAACTACCATTAATTAAATAACTCCCACCGCACAGGGTGTGCTTGGTCGATGAAACAGTGTCTCACTCAAACTCGGACATCCGGTTACTGTCTCTCATTAGTTTTATTGGCACAGCATTCACGCGTTTAACATGCACACCATGCTAACTAAACTAGCACCTCTACAGCAACCGTGTCTTTCGCCAGGTAAACAACTGAAACACAGAAAACAAACAAAATTCACAACATTAATAACACGGACATGTCATCACTTATATAATCCGTATACCTTGGGAAATTACCAGGAAAAGCACAGGTTTAAATATTCATGAACAACACCGCTAACCAGCTCAGCTTCACCAGTCACCAATAGGCTAATCAATATATATTTGAGAGGTTTACTGACATCACAGGTGTATAAACAATTGGAAATTGGAAAGAGAGAAATATACTGTAACACCGCACAATGGGTAAATGATTTTTTTTTTGTTGTTTATTTTATCTCGTTTATTTTTGCGAGATTTGCATCAGGTCAGCTCTTAGCAGACTCACAATTGCTGCTTTCAGGCCAAAGACCCTGGGAGGAGGTGAGAAAACGTCAAATCACCCCATAAACACTATGTTTACCCCACAGGGATTTGTAAAAGCATTTATTGAGATAAAAAAAATACTTATTACTACAACAAGTAAAAGCTTGTTACTTAATTCTGCTTTAGTATTTATTGGGAATACAATCATTTTAATATCTCATATTATGAAGGTATGGATATGAGATATTAAAATGATACTGTATAGTATAGCTACAGGTAATTACATTCAGAATCACAAGGCATACTTGGCATGAAAAGCATACCTGGCACTGATAAATGTTACTTCAATTCAATTCAATATTTTTTTAAGAAAAGGATGAGGAGCCGTGATAAAAAGCTGAACAAATCTCTAAAAGTGCTTCAAAACTTCAATTTCTTAATATCCTTTAGCTTTACACACACTGACCATGCTTTGAAAAATACATATTAAGTGTCTCTCTTAATTTTATGTAAATTCATGCTATGTATGTGAGCAAATACTTTCAGTGACAACAGAGTATTTCATTTCAAAGCTCTTTCCTAAGCTGTGATAAAGAGAAATAACATTTTCAACATTTGGCCATCTGTTTACAGCCTACATTAAAGCAACAGTATTTGATGCATAAGACAAGATATTTCTTGCATTTTTAGTTGCAGCAAATTGATGGAACAGTTGCAGTTTCTGCAGCCTTATTATATGGCAGGATGACTGGACATAGCAGGTCTCTACTGCAGATATCTTGATCCTATTTCGTCTCTTTTTTTTTGTCCTTCCTTGAGAGCAGCCAGTGATTCACACAATTTTCATCAGTATAAAAGACCACCTGCTTCATATTTGTGCTACTTGGAGAAAAAAATCAGAAGCAATGTGTTTATAGACTGGGCTGAATTTAGTTTAATTAAAGGTGAGTGTTAGCATCTCAGCTTAGCCTGAAGAATGCGTGTTGCCACAAAAAGTCATGGGATGTCACACCCACTCACTGGGGTTGGTTTCAGCTGCTTTGCATGTCTAAAACAAACCACTACATCTGCTTTTACTTAATGTTTTGTTTGCAGATTGACTAAAGAGGAAAAAAAATAGAAAAAACAATTACATTGTTTATCATCCTGTTACTCCAGGAGTGGGAGACAGATTAGTTTAAAAAAGACAGGAGGAAAGAGAATGAGTTCATGAAAGAAAGGGAAAAGATGCGCACACTTACACATAGATTAGAGAGGATTTTTCTTCCAAGTGGAAAGATCTTTGCTTTGCTGTGCTTAGCTGGAACATGTTAAATTTTATACGTCAGCTTATGATATTACAGTTTTTCTCCATTGGTTTGGCTCATTTCTCGAATCAGAAATTACATTCTCAAAACTCTAAGATCATTTGGCTGAGCAGTCTTACAGTTCTTACAACACAACAGCTCACTTGCAAAAGCTCATATCTCTTTCAAAACAGTTTATTCATCTTTCAGAACTACATTTCTTTCCCATACCAATAGTCAGAGGCACCAAAATGGACAGATCCTTCTCAATCATTTTATCTCATTTCTCTAAACAGACCGGAAGTTTTCACCACTCTTGGTGCTTTTGCCAAAATAACCCGGATTTTTTCAGCACAACAACCCAGTTCACCTGCACATATCTCTCCCAAAACAGTTCACTGACGTGTCAAAATCAAGTTTCTTTCTAATAGAAATAGTCAGATCCCCCTAAAATGCATCATCCCTGTAGCATTGTGTAAGCACTGCAAACCAAAATGTTTAGGTTTTTCATCAATACGGCAGAGGACCATGGAAATATCCCTCATGTTCACCTCTCAGTTTTAGTCTCAGTCCTTCATTGACAATGGTTATTGTGCTAAGTTTTATTTTCTTTTTGTCTACCCAAAAGAACACAGTTATGTTTAAAAAACAGATGAAGAAGAAGAAGAATAGGATTTTACAATAAGAGTAACTTCCAACATTTGACATCACACATTGGGCTCATACTGCCAAGGAAAAAATAATTTTTGTTCACACACAAAATTTCCATACATCACAGCCACTATAAAAAAAGTGCACATCATAATATAGGTACTGTTATATAAACACACACAAAAGGAAAATCTATATGCAGCCTATAGAACTGTAAAGAAGGCTGGAGTTTCACACACATTTCCTTTTCTAAATGTATGTTTGTATGGATGTATGTATGGTCTTGACCAGTTTTGACAGTTGAATGGACTATTCTGCCTGTGATGACTTCTATAATGAAATGATACAGATATGTTTTGGAAAGAATAACCATTACACTGAGAATCAACAAACAGATCAATAAGATCTATTAACTTGGAAATTGTGCTAAATGTAGGATAACTGTGCTAACTGTGGGCTAACTGTACTCAGTCATTATCAAATATGTAATGAAACATTGACACATGTACTAAGACATTTGCAATTTAATTAAATAAATGAGAAATGCAATTATGTTGTGAACTATTGCCAAATGGTTTGGAGGTTTGTCCACGTTGTTTTGAGAAAGTAATTTCTGACTGGAGAAATGAGCAAAACCGATGGAGAAAAACTGTAAGAGACAAATTACATTCTCTCATCTCTCTTTACAATTTACCCCACAACTTGCTGGTGTTCTGCATACTATGTTTCACATCAATTTTATAAGAGCTTTCCATTTCACATCCACAGACAGAGCCCTCAGCTAAACTTTTCTAGTCACATCTTTCATCGTTTATGCTTGTTTGGCTTGCTGAACTTGTGCCTTGACATAAGATAAATCTCATGTCTTGAATATAATTGCCAAACTCTAACACAAAACAAAGTACTTTCTTGGCTCTTCATGTGCACACTGTAAAATCAAGAAACCTTCTCTATTTACTTGTCAAATCTTCTGCAAGACTGACAGTTGATAATAATCAGTTTTTCTTAATAGATTCCTCATCTTGTTTTTGATAAGTCTTCACTGCTGCCAAAGATATATAGATTTCTCTCACAAATCTGCTCAAACAGTTTTGGCTGCTTTTCATTTGTCTGTCTGCAAAGCCTATCTGCATACAGATCAGTATTTCATATATTTCTGACTTGATCTGGTATTACAGCTCAAAGACAAGCTTCTCATTGATTTGGCCTTGACCACACATAACTTACAAGAAAGACTTGGCCGTAGCAAACAAAAGTAATACTGTATACTATATAATATTCTTTGAGATTGTTAAAGAACAAAAATAAAGGGGGAATAACCCCAACAAGTCTCTGAAAGATGCCAGAATTTAAATGGAAGAGTTTCTAAAATAGCTTTCAATTAAGGTATGAAGTCATTGTTGAATGTGCCAAAAAGTACATCCAACCATACGGCTGCTTTTGATACAGTGGACTACACACTTCTTTTAAGTTCTCTGAGGGATGTTGTGGGTGTCAGGGGGTCTGCCCTGGAGTGGTTTAAATCATACTTGCAGGATAGGTCTTTCTCAATCAGACTGAGATTCAGAGAGGCCCACAAAGAAGCAGGAGTGATGATGAAGTGGAGTCCCCACTTTATCATCAGCCCTGCTTCTTTGTGGAGTCCCCCAGGGATCTATCCTGGGACCTATTTTATTTTCTTTATACCTTGTTCCACTCTGGGAAATTTTCAGGAAGCATGGCATGTCATTTTATTTATATGCAGATGACAGCCAATTATAGATGCCATTATCCAGAAGCGGTCTGTGCCCCCTGAAACTCCAGTTGGACTGTCTAGTTTTTGTTTTTTTCAACCTGGACCTTGTTTTTAGGAATTTGTATGTGCATTTACTCACCAGTAACATTTTGGTATCACTCTGACTCCACCGGATGCAATTCAGATTAGTCACAATCTGCGTATATATCCATATAATGGTCCTCGCCCATAAAAGGGTGGAGTGTCCTCTCCGGGTCAGGGACGAGGTCCTGCCCCAGGTGGAGGAGGAGTTCAAGTATCTCGAGGTCTTGTTCACAAATGAGAGGAAAGATGGAGCGGGAGATGGATGGATGGATTGGTGCAGCGTCTGCAGTGATGCATCGATCCGTTGTGGTGAAGAAGGAGCTGAGCCAGAAGGCGAAGCTCTCGATTTACCGGTCAATCTACGTTCCTACCCTCACCTACGGCCATGAGCTGTGGGTTATGACCGAAAGAACGAGATCGCGGGTACAAACGGCCAAAATGAGTTTTCTCCGCAGGGTGGCCGGGCTCTCCCTTAGAGATAGGGTGAGGAGCTTGGTCATGCGGGAGGGACTCAAAGTAGAGCCGCTGTTCCTCCGCATTGAGAAGAGCCAGATGAGGCGGCTCGGGCATCTGGTCAGGACGCCTCCTGGACGCCTCCCTGATGAGGTGTTCCACGCATGTCCCACTGGGACGAGACCCCGAGAGTGACCCAGTGGGACGCTGGAGGGACTACGTCTCCCAGCTGGCCTGGGAATGCCTCGGGATCCCCCAGATGAGCTGGTGGCTGTGGCTGGGGAGAGGGAAGTCTGGGCTTCCCCAGTTAGTCAGCTGCCCCCGTCACCCGACCTCGGATAAGTGGCAGAAGATGTACGAACAAACAAACGAACCATATAATGGGAGTGAACAGGACAGAAAGAATGGGCCTCTGAAAGCATATCTCAGCAAACTCTAATTTCCCTTTAAGACAAATAACCAACAACAGAAGCGAGTCAAGTCTCAGATTTGTTTGTTGTTCTCTGGTTACTTTGCTCTCTCAGCCGTCAGTGGGTGCCCATGGCCAGTAGTGTGGACTGTGGAGAATAACCCAAAGAACTGCAGCAAGCTGAATCTTAACTCACTGGACAATACTGCCCTACAAAGGCAAAGAGCAGTAACTACGCTAAAATTGACACTGAGAAAAAAGGCTTCAAAGTTTAACGGTGCGTACACACCAAACGCGATTTTGGCATCAAGGGCATCAGGTTTACATGCAAAGTCAATGGCCAACACGCATTGAGGAGGCGTCGAAAACCCTGCAACACGTTATTCGCAGCGGGCATGGCACGTGTAGATGCGTTCCACACGATTCACGAGACGGGTTTTGAGATTTTGAGCATGTGACACGCGTTCTGGGCGGCAGACGCCGGAGTTGGAAAAACTGAACTTTGGCGTCTTGACGCGGGGAGCAACCAATCAGAGCAACTCAATGTTATGACACAAGCACACATTTTATGACAGGACTGGCAGGGAGCGTAGCTGGTATGTACGTCAGGTCTGAAGAGGTGCGCGTTAGGCCTCCGCGGACCTACGCAGAGCCTACGTAGAGCCTACAGCGGTTACACAGATGCAGATGACGTGCGAGTATAAATTCAGCTTTAGCCAGCATTTGTCACGTCAAGCTGACCCCCACACAGGACAACAGGAGTCCGAAGTGCTTGCTACGATCCTGGACAGGACAAGAAAAACAAAAATAAAATAAAAATAAAAAAGAACAACAGGGGTTAAGTTTTTTTTTCCATCAGATGCCCTTAAATGGTAAATGCTAAATAACTTTGCTGGTCAAATTATTGTATAATCATGATGTTTCGTAAACTAATATGACACGAAAGTGTTCACCCAGCCTTCATACCCCAATTGCAGACAATTAATTAAATGCTTTGACACAAAAATAAAAAAATTTAGTCACCTGTGGAACGGACAGGACCGAAAAACACAATCCATTTGTTTTGAACAGCCTGTGCTTATTGATTGAATGATGATATGTCTATCAAACTCCAAGGCCGTTTGTCTCTCCACCCCCCGCCCGCCGCGCGCATGCTCGCTTGCTCACAACTCGCTGTGAATGCTCGCTGCCATTAGGTTATTTGTGTAGCTGTTTGCTATTAAAATGCACCGTAAAGAAAAAAAAACGGATGTGGATCAAGTCATGGAGGTGTTGTCGTGTGCAGTGTGGATGTTTTAGACCCCAGAAGGAGTTGGAGGTGAACAAATTAACACTTAACACACAACGTGGTTCCTCAGCTGTTTAGGCTAACGAGCTATCCCCTCGGCTGTTATCGGCTATCTTCACTTGTCGTCGCACATGCTCCTGCGCTCTGGAGGCGTGGATTCGGGTGTGTATCATTTAAAATGTAACTTGCTCAATCTGTTTTTCTAGGATCCCCTACCCTGCCTTTAAGTTTCGGCTGCATATGAGGGAACCAAGGGTTTGTCCACGGTTTCCACGGTGGCCCCTCCTGTGTTTGCCCATGTGGGTTTTCACATATGGGGCTCATGTAACTGAAAATATGAGATCTGCAAATTTGCCCAGTTCAAGCCCATGCCCATTTAAACACTTACAGGCTATACGAGCAAACACAGGTGGGGCCATCATGGAAACTGTGGACAAACCCACTTGGATCCCTCATTTGCAGCCAAAATCGAACCCTTATTGGCCCCACATGGGCATGCCCTTGATCATGTTTTATTGGATTTCAGTCATCTGTGAATTGCACACTCCATTTGTCACTCCGCTCTTCACTTCTTGGAGGTTTTTAAAAAGAAAACTTAGACTTTTTTTTTTTTTAATATGTTGAATGCAGATCAGAATCGATCAGTAAACATAATTTCTACAGCCAGCACCAGGGAGTTTTCATGCTTTGAATATGAGCAAACCTGTGAACATACCAATCCCTGCATATAACCTGTATGATTGACCTCAGACGATTATCAAAACCTGTTTTTGTTTATTCAGGGGATGGTTTTAGAGCAGCAACAGCCACAGTATGTAGGGATTGTTGCACTGTAAGGAAATGGGCAGTATTATTCACTCTACCTGCCAGCGGTTTTAATGCTGTGGCTGATCAGAGCACATCATGTTGTGCTGCTGCAGCTACATACAACCGCTTCCATGCCGTATAAGGCTTCTGTGTCTCTGTTTGGTGAGACAGCCAAGTTGTTGATGCTGTTGCCCTGGAAATGAATGGTACAGCAGGAAGTAACTTCAAGATAAGTGTATTTGTTTGGTTGTTGACTTCAACAGCTTCAACAGTCTCTTTTCAAAATGGCTTATTGACTTTGTTTTTCTTACATTTCCTTTTGAAATAAGACAAGATGTAGAGGGTACATCACTGAACGGACATGCACACGTGCAGCCAAATAGCCACACACAGAAATTGCGGCTGGCAATCAAATGTGAGGCTAAAAATAGAAATCCTGACAGGAGATGTGATGTATGATGAGCAAGTGTTGAAAGTGAAGTCTGACTTACAGTGTGCCTCTCTTGGCTTCAGGTCTCCATCTGGCTATGACGGAAACTGTGATTGGACATCACAAATGTACACAGATTTCATACAGAAGAGACCAGTGGGAGAAAGTCATTAATCACCAAAACTTTGATCTGAATAAAAACAGCATGGTCACATTAACTCTGTTTATTTTACTGTTTATGATAAGAGAGACACAGAGAGGGAGCAGGCCACAGGTGCAAGAGTGAGAGTTCAGTTTGTTTGGAAGAATTTAGTTCCCTCCTACCTCCCCCCTCTGTTTCTCACATCCTAATGATCGTCTCATCTTCTTTAAGCAGCCTTTCTGATCTTTTTCTTTTTAAAAAAAAAATTGTCCCCAGTTCCTCTTGACAATTGTTCTTTATCACCACCTTTGCTGCTTTGTGACAAACCAGGAATTTCAAGAATGCTTTTATTCCTCCATTCATGTTGTTGACACACATATGACTACACCAGAACCTGGGCACTGTGAGTGTTTTCTCAGAGCTCAAGGATGCATGATGGAGGCACTGAATGATTAGTTTAAAAAAAAAAAAAGTGATGTTCACTCAGCCCTTAAAGGTTTTGCCATTCATCTAGAAGCAAACAACCAGGTGACAGCACAACGAGGAAAGTCAAGTTTCACATTGGGGCAGCTCAAAATGTACAGCTGATTTTTTTTTTTTTTTTTTTTTTTTTTTTAATATGCATGCACAAAATTTCAATATGTCAACACCAGCAATAAGAGCTCACTTCCACTCCTGCCTTGTCACAGCTTGTTTTTGGTGTTTTAGAAAGAAAGGTTTATTTCATGCCGAGCCATGTTCTCTAAATAGAACAAATTAACTTTGCTGCCTAAAACTTAATGTCACCAAAACAAATACCAAGTTAGTAAACTTTGTGTGTATTCCTGTGACTGAAATACACAGAAGGCAAAGAGATGCATATAAATGAAGAGCATAAATGAGGCTTTATGACTGGTGTGTACTCAAAAAACACAGAAATTTGTTCATTTTCTGAAAAGAGCGAGAATGAAGTTTGCTCTTGGTTCAGTTATATATTTCACTAGAAATCTCGTCAACAGTGGGGCAGTTACTTGTGCAGGAAGGTGTCTGTGTCTTTAAATGCCTTACACATGTTGTACAGGCTTTGGTACTTCTTTGCTGCCTCGGTCAGCGGTTCCCCAAAACTGTTAATTCAGCTTTGTTTAATCTGTCACATCAGTGGAAAAGCAGCAATGACACTGTCTGCTTTTTTGCAGTTAATCACACCTACTATAATTTTCTGTGCAATCACATAATAGTTGTCAGATGCCACACATGTAAAAAGTTCTGCCTAAATGATTTGCTGAGAGCAAACCAGGACTGCGAGAAAAAAATGGCAAGGTAGAGGGAACAAATTTCATGTTACAGAGAATGTACATGTCTTAAAGTGCTGATGATACGATTTTCACATGTTTTATAGACCACAACATTATTCATTATGATCTATGTAACAAATCCAATCCGATCCAATCCAATCACTTTATACACAGTAAATAGCACTTTTTTAACAGTGTCCACAGTGCTGCACAAAAAGCACTGTGCTTTTTAAGTACACACATATATATATATATATATATATATATATATATATATATATATATATATATATATATATATATATATATATATATCATACATATATATATATATATATATATATATATATATATATATATATTTTTTTTTTTTTTTTTCTTAATTTTATTTTTTTTTTTTTTTTTTTTTTTTTTAGTTAAGGAGAAGGGAGAGTTTGAGACAGCGGGCTGCACCTGGTGGTCGGTCACGTAGCTGCGTGCCGGTGAGATCGCTCAGTTTACTCGGTTCATATTTAATTGTTTTCACAAGCTGCTGCAGCAACGTACGGCACAAAATGTCCAAGACTGCTTTTGGGTTTAACAATATCCACTTTTCAGTCATTAAGTTCGGGAGCTCTTCCTATGTGTGTTATTGATTTGCGTATGTCCTCAGTGTAAATTATCCTGTAACCTGTGCTAACCGGAAGCCCTTGGCAGAAACGAGCAGACATGGCGGCTCCCATTGTTTCAGCCATGAAATTTGTCTATAGTGCTGTAAAGAAGGCTGGAGTTTCACTCATTTCATTTTCTGTATTATGGTCTTCACTAGTTTTGACAGTTGAACAGACTATTCTGCATGTGATGACCTTTATAATGAAATTATGCTAATATGTTTTGGTGAGAACAACCATTAGACTGAGAATCAACAATCAGTTTAGATCAATAAGATCTATTCACTTGGAAATCGTGCTAAATGTAGGATAACTGTGCTAACTGTGGGCTAACTGTACTCAGTCATTTGCAAAGATGTCATGAAACATTGAGACACGTATGACATAGAGGTTTGTCCATGTTTTTTTGAGAAAGCAAGTTCTGATTCGAGAAATGAGCCAAACCGATAGAGAAAAACTGTTATAAACAGGAACTATTTAAAGCTGGAACCACATAAGTTGTTTTCTTCTCATTTTTAAAGGGTAATTATTTTCTGCAAGTTACAGTTTTTTCAGTTGCTTAAACACAAAAAGCAAAAATTAGGCAAAATTTTCACAACCTTTACTTCTGTTCCCAATCGCTTGACTCAATTTGTCACTACTTTAGATTTCCTTATCTTATTAGAACTCTGACTTTCCTTCTTTACACTCTCATGTCAATTTCATATCACCCTGTTGTCAAAAAACAACACACAATTTTTCAGGTTTGCACACGCTTCTCACATAAAATCTCAAAGCATCAATTTACAGCACACAAATATTCAAATCTCTAAACGTTCGTGTCTGGCGAGCTATTTGCAATCAAGCACTGCAGCATAAAAGTAGGCTTAACCCTCTGTTTTGTTTGATGAGCAATGGAGAACAGAGACAACGGTCAGTGAAGGAGAGAAGAAGGGAATTCTATCGCGATGATTCCCCCTGTCAGGTCCGACGACCCAACAGTTGAATAGGGAATCAAAGGAAATGCACTGGCCAGCACCAGGGTGGGGGGGATTTTACAGTTTTTTCAATTGCTTACACGCATTTTCAAAGCTCTTTGTCTATTTCTCAAAACTTTACACACAAATCCAGTTATTGCTCACACAAAATGCAAAAAGCCCCCTATGTACTGCAAAATAAAGTACAGAATTCAAAATATTGTAAACACATCTCAAAAGCAAACATTTGTTTCACCTCATAAACACATTTTATCACATACTTGTGTAGATCATTTACACACTGTTAATCTAAATCTAAAGCTCTCTTGTTTTTATTGATTTGCTCCATATATGTGATTGCCATATAAGAGCAAAAACAGCATGCAAATAGAAGTTGACACAAGCAATAAAGGAACCAAAAATATTTTACTGTATATCCTGAATAAATCTGTTGCTGCTATGGATGCAGTATTGTGTAGTACTGCATTAGAAATCAAAGCAAAGTACACTCATCACACATGGAAGAGGCTAAAGCAAAGCTCTCTCAGAATTGTTGTTATCCATGGTTCAAGACAGATAGTTTGACCTTTGACTTATTTATAGGCCTATATGTATGTCAACACTGCAAAAACTCTGCAAAAACCTTTGCAAGTATATTTATCTAATTTCTAGTCTAAATATCTCATCACACTCAAAATAAGAGAAAGAAAAACATTTCAGTAAGATATCTGAACTCGTTTTACTGTAGGGCAATGCATCTTACAGTATTTCAAGAAATCTTATCAAGGAAATTTTGCTGACTGTATGACACTGGCAGAATTTTTTGCTTACGTATTACAAGCAAAAAAATAAAATAAAATAAACTTATTTCACTGTAAGAGTGGCCAAGATTTTTTTTGCTTGTAATACAGTGAGCAAAAAACTTCTGCCAATGGAACAAGCAAAATTTTCTTGATAACATTTCTTGAAACAAGATGCATTGCCTTAAAACAAGTTCCTATATCTCACTGAAATGTTTCTCTTTAGGAAATTTTGTCTTTTTTTGAGTGTGATGAGATATTTTGACTAGAATTAGAAAAATATACCCCGTTAGATTTGAGTTTTTGCCGTGAAGGAGTGTTTGGTTGGTGTTCAGTAAAGCAGTCATTGTTTACACGTGTGAGGACAGAGTGTAAGGCACTGATGAATAAGTGTGGCATTTATATGGCTGTGTTTAAAATGGGAAATCAAGTTACTTCCTGATAGACTTTTGTGTGTAAGGTAGAACATTGTGTCTAGTTAATTGAAAAAAGTGAGTAGCTTCATTGAAAACTGTGTCAAGGCTGAGAATGTGCTTATGGTTTTGCTGATTTGAGGTGATGTTGTGAGGTTTGAGTGAATGTTTCAAAATAGAGTATGTAAAGGTTTTGTGTGTTAGCAATTGAAAAAAACTGTAAAATAAAATGTTTTGTCTGAAAATGTGTGTGATGTTTGTCTATGAGAGAAGGGGGCAATGCCATTGATTCAGTGTGTTCTATTTCTATAACTGTGTTTTCAATTTTGCTCTTCAGTGTTCTGTACATGCTTGGTAGTGTTAAGCCAAAAGCAGTTGTGTTTATTCAATGAATGGTATGCGTGTGTCATGTGAAAATCATATATGGCTGTGTTTACCAAATGAAAACACGAGTTCTATTTTGTGAACATGTTAAGAGATTTTTTTTTTTGCAAAGAAATGCCAGGGTTTAGCAATTTGTGTGTGATGTTTGGAGTTTTGTGTGTGAAGTTTTGAAAAAAACTTAAACTGCTGGTGACACGATTATCATTTCATGTAATGCTACTATACAATATTACAGCAACACTAAATGAGTGGCTCAGTGGAATTGTAAGTCAAACAGACTTGTTTTCACAGAAATATCTTAAGTTTTCTGAGTTTGAAAGGAGCTCTGCAACAGCGACTAAGAAAAACACGCCGCCATATTGCGACGTCAGCGGGAGAACTCGGGCGGCTTTTTTCTTTTTTTTTTTCTTACTCGGTCAGCTAACAACAAGCAACATGGAAGCGGTGGACGGTAACGATAGTCCCAGCCTGGAATTGATTTGTTTGGTGGAATCATCAGACAGTTCAGAAGAGTTAGGTGATGTTGAGGAATATAGAGGCATCACACTTTATAGATTTGAGCCTTACCAAACGGACTTCATGCCGAGTGAGCAAGACTCTGAAAGCGGGAGTGCCGGAGAAGATGACATGGTCATTGCAGCAGCAGAGGGAAACACACGGCAGGGGAACACCGATTGGTATGTCTTTGTTATACATTACGATTAGCATTTTTTGTTGTTAGGGATTTGTTTATATAGTAATTTGTGAATAAATGTAACTATTTAAAAAACTGATTTTTAACCTCTCCACACCCACCTGGACACCAGCGCCCATTTAGCTGTGTTTTCAATTAACAACAGCAAGCCACTATATGGACATATACATGGTTATAAAGCTTAGATAAATACATAAATAAATACATAAATAAAAAGAAGCAACTGGATCTCCCTACCTTTGAAGTGGATCCAGAAGCCATTCTTCAAGTCAATCTTCAATTGTTTACATTGTTTACAGTCCTTCTGTTCGCAAGTTCGTAAGGGTTCACCAATTTAAAGTAATCAAAAATATTTTTGATGAAAACGATTCCGTAGTGTGAAAATAGCCGACACACAGAGAAAAAAAAAATCATTTTTCACCGTCCAAAAAGTCAGCTCGTCACAGCTACACGGTTTGTTTAGTAACATCTTGCTACGACCCCTAACGTAGCCCAAGTGTGGGGTGTGCTTGTTTTCCTCACTCTCCTTCCTGCAAAACAAGTGTCCACAGCCGTTTTAGTCTAAATTCAACCCTCAGACACTCCTTGTCTTAAAACAAGCGCTCTCAGTTTGGAAGCCCATTCGACAGCACACAGCGCTGACAGCACAGCTAAAAGTCCCGTAGCTGGAAACTTGAATAAACTTACGCCATTCTTATGAGTGTTTGGACAAAAACCTGCAACACAACGCGACGGCATATCTGTAACCTTTAGCCAGTAAAGCTAAAACAAAAGGAGAAACTGTTAGCAAAACCGCTAGCTCTCCAGTCAACAAGCCGGGTGGGCAGTCTTTCGCTGATGTCACATCCGGTTTTGTACTCCTGTGGTGAACAGCGCCACAGTCTGGTCAGAAAAGCAGCGATGTTTTCTAATAACTCATTTATGCAGCTGCGGTTGTTTATGTTACATAGATCATCATGAAGGACGTTTTGGTCTATAAAACATGGCAAAAAATGTTAAAATCGTGTCACCAGCACTTTAAAGTTTTGAAAAACATGTTTTAATAATTGAAAAAAACTGTAACCATGGGCTAGCTGTTAGTCACGGGCAAGCTGTGAGCCCCAGCTGCTGCAGGATAATGTTGCCTCTCCACTGTCACTCTTGACTCTGCGTAGAACCGGTACAGATCTTAGCCTGCTCGGTGCAGGTACTGCATAAGCCGCTCCTTAACAGTTGTGGGTCAGCTTCTTCTTGCAGGCTGGAGCTGAACCGAGTGGACTGAGGGCTGGAAGAAGTGGATTTCGAGCTGTAGGGAGCTGATTTTTTAGCTCTACGTCTGGTTTTGTTCTGTAAGGTCTGATGCCCTCATATTTCTCAGCATCATCACACTCCATATATTGGTAAAGTTCATTTTGTCTTCAACATAATAATCCAGGTATTTTTTCTTTTGTAAGAGAGAAACTTCGAAACTGATCTTACCTCGACGATAGTTTCGGCTGTCACTTTAGCCTTCCACAGCGCTGTCAGGACTTCCTGGTGTGACGTGTCTTTATATATCCCTGGTTTCCAGAAAATAAAACAAAACATTCTCTAAAAAATCTGCCGAATAGAGCCAGATTTTTCCTCTAAAAGTAGGAGATTTTGGCAAGGTTATATTGTGACTCTTAAAATAATGGTCCAATTAGTTTAAAAAAAGAAAAGAGAGAGAGAGAGAGAAAGAAAGAAAGAAAGAAAGAAAGAAAGAAAGAAAGAAAGAAAGAAAGAAAGAAAGAAAGAAAAAAGTTTTAAAAAAAAAACAAAATACTGATTTTGGCTAGATTCTTTTTCAGTCTTTTGTGTTCATAGAAAAAACTGAGGCGTTTTTTTTTTTTTAAGTGCTGGTGACACGATTTTAACATTTTTTGCCATGTTTTATAGACCAAAACGTCCTTCATGATGATCTATGTAACATAAACAACCGCAGCTGCATAAATGAGTTATTAGAAAACATCGCTGCTTTTCTGACCAGACTGTGGCGCTGTTCACCACAGGAGTACAAAACCGGATGTGACATCAGCGAAAGACTGCCCACCCGGCTTGTTGACTGGAGAGCTAGCGGTTTTGCTAACAGTTTCTCCTTTTGTTTTAGCTTTACTGGCTAAAAGTTACAGATATGCCGTCGCGTTGTGTTGCAGGTTTTTGTCCAAACACTCATAAGAATGGCGTAAGTTTATTCAAGTTTCCAGCTACGGGACTTTTAGCTGTGCTGTCAGCGCTGTGTGCTGTCGAATGGGATTCCAAACTGAGAGCGCTTGTTTTAAGACAAGGAGTGTCTGAGGGTTGAATTTAGACTAAAACGGATGTGGACACTCTATACTCCTCAACATCACCTAACTCTTCTGAACTGTCTGATGATTCCACCAAACCAATCAATTCCAGGCTGGGACTATTGTTACCGTCCACCGCTTCCATGTTGCTTGTTGTTAGCTGACCGAGTAAGAAAAAAAAAAAGAAAAAAAGCCGCCCGAGTTCTCCCGCTGACGTCGCAATATGGCGGCGTGTTTTTCTTAGTCGCTGTTGCAGAGCTCCTTTCAAACTCAGAAAACTTAAGATATTTCTGTGAAAACAAGTCTGTTTGACTTACAATTCCACTGAGCCACTCATTTAGTGTTGCTGTAATATTGTATAGTAGCATTACATGAAATGATAATCGTGTCACCAGCACTTTAAAGGGTAATGATATGCTTGTTTTTGTTTTGTAAACATTCCCATTTCCACATGGACAAGTATTCTTCAAGTCTTTGTTTAAAGGACCATCGCACAGAAACCACATATTTGATGCAGTGTTTTCCATTAATTAACGAGACTGTGGCAGCCGGTCTTGTTTGGACCCTCCAAAGTCTGGTATGACCCCAAGATGTGAAAAAAAGAAAAAAAGTCAGACCAGACCATCAGGCCGTTCCACAGTAGGCTACAGCTGTACTCTTCTCCTGCCCTTGAGCAAGAGGGCAAGGGGCAACAAGAGGGTGCGTGCACACTCACATGCACAGGTCATGTTCATAGACGTCGCTCTTTACTTGATGCATTTTGGCGCGACCCAGATTCCAGCGACACCAGAGCCACAGATGTGTGCAGAGCGGGACGTCAGCGCCCATACAGAGAGCAACTATCAGGCCAGATAACGGAGCAGTAGGTCATGTTGTTGATCTCATCAAGCCAGTCAACCTCTAACCTGCCAAACCAAGTCTAACTTTCTGCGCTCCATGGTGCTGATTCCCCGCTATTCCTGCCACTGCCACTCGCACCGGTTATCTCATCCCTCTGCCGTTATGCCACTGCTGTTCACCAGTGCTGCTTATTTTAACCCAAGCCTACTGTTTCCCCACGTACTAGGGACTAGGTAGCGAAACCCGGTACACAGGCCGAGTCCGACGGTCCACTTGGACCAATTGTCGGTCCTCTTAACGGTACCTCGAGTTAAGGTCATACTCGTCTTTTGCGGCAGCATTTCAATGAAATGCGTGGCCCTGCTGCTTCGTTATCACTGCGCATTCAGAGTCCCAGCAGGCATGCAATGCAATCACCTGTTGCGTGTTACCATAGCGACGAGCTGACGTGGCTTTTTATTTTATAAAAAGCCAGCAGGTGAGTTTGACAGCAGAGAAAGGGGAAGTTGGTCAGTGCAGCTGAGGATGTGTTGGTGCCTACTTGAGAATCTCCATTAATGGAGATTTTAATTTTAGTAGAGCTCCGGAGCTGTTCTTTGAAAAGCCCAGAAAAATTAAATGTTCAGAGCCTTGGTGTAAACTTTGTAAATGGCTTGTAAATAGCCTGCCTAAAAAATTTTTCAAGTGAGTGAGTGACTTTGTTTTTTTCTGGGTTAAATTTAAATATTTCTGATATATCTTTGTAAATTCTTATTTACCGATGTATGTTTTTATACAGCAAACAAAATGCACTAAATAGATACGTTGGGCTTGAACATATGGAGGGAGGATCAGAGACTGTCCCAGTCTCCTAAAACCCTGTGGGAAACACTGTTTCCTGGGTATTATAAATGGTCCTTTAACATCAAATATTTGTGTGAATATAAGTCTTATTGACTTCTACCTGCACAGAATTACTCATTTTGTTTTGTTGTATTGCAAAATTATTTAAAGTTAAGGTCATGTCATTGCACTTTAAGACCATCAATCTTGAAGGATTAAACTACTTTGAAAAACTTTTTCCAAGCATGAACATGAAAAGACAAAACACAAGCAACACATGCATAAATGTGACAGAAGCTAGTCTGCACTGAAAATATAGATTATGGCGGGTGCACTTCCCCCTAAATATGGTAAATTTCATTTTCTTGATAATTGTACTGATATCTAATCTGTTTTGATTTGTAATTCATCCATTTTCTCAATTTAAACAAACAACACAATTATTCTCAGTTTACAATACCACCCCTCTAAAAAAAATCCTAGTAGCACAATCCCAAATCCAGGCTTACCTCAGACTTTTATCAACGTGGGATGGAAAAGAGATTTGTCAAGATCCATGGACGGCTAACCTGATGGAAATGTTGATAAACCGCTTGCTCATCCTTATTTGGCCGTGGAAGCTGAGGTTCTGTCTTCACAGGTCCAACAGCTGTCGTAAACAAATGTCAGTCAGTCCTTGTGCACTTACTTGCCACACATGACACTGTTTGCTTTCTTGTGGTTGAGCAATCTGATAACTTCCACAGCAGGGTGTAATGGATATAAACTATTACAACAACAAGCTGAAAACTGTTTTTTCCCCCTCTGGATGAATTATCAAGTCTCAGATTCATAGTTTGTTACAGTAAAAGTGAAGTAACGGTAGCTTACTTCCTGGAAACAGCATTTGGGTGCTGTGCTGCTGTATAATCTGAACATCTGAATGAAGTTGCAAAACTCTACTGCATGCCTCCTTATCAAATCAGTATCCAGATCCCCATCCTAATTTCTGCATTGGACAGGGAGTTCATTTGTGAGTCTGATGATAATAAGCACCTTCACTCCCATTTTTCTTATCAGCTGAAGGATGGCGAAGTGTATCTGACTAGATTTAAGCTTGTCTCTTTGTTTATTTTTCTGATTGATAATGTTCATCTGTTGAACTGTGCTTTACTCTCTCTGCACTGGTGTTTTACGATAAGTGGCATCACAAGTCTGGGGAGCAGACCGGTATACATTTACGGTTTTGATCAGGCAGTCACTTTAAAAATGAAACATTTAAAAGTTTTTCATGTGATTGTGCATTGTAGCAGCATTTCAGAAGCAAAGGATTATAACGGCTCAACACGTTAAAAGTTACAGCTGGAGTGGTCTGTTCTTTGGAACTGAATAAAAGTAGGCTACTTTTAGAAGTTTCTACTCTCCTGGTTCAAAGACTATTTCAGGTACTTTCTGCACTTATCTTCTGTCTTATCTTGACTTATTTTTATGAAAACTATTTGTGGAGCAACATATTGTAACCCCATATTTGTGTTTTACATGAACCTATTGTTTATATCTAACCAGAAACCAAAAGTTTTGGTCATGTGAAAATGTTTTATGTCATCAGGAGTATGTACATGATGTTTTGTTTATTCTTAAAGCTGATCTGCTCATCTATGCCCCCCCCAACCCCCCTTTTTTTTCCTATTTGACTTCTAGCTTGTTTGCTCTGTGCTGCTTGATATGAATATTTGAGTGTATAAAGAACAGTGTTATTCATTTTCCACATTACCTTTTATGAGGTTTTATTTTGAACAATTACGCTGTGGGCTCAGAAAATTTAATTTCTAACACTGCAACATGACTTTATAGTTTTGGCCCGCGACCATCCACCCCAAGTCATTTTTGGCCCTCCCATGTAAAACAATTGACACCTCTGATCTATATCTTTGTATATGCTGCCCTTCCTTCAAGTTTAGCTTTATCATGCTGTTGGGCTTCAACACTTTGTTTTCTATGCTATCAGACAGACTTTATTCCTAATTTTGTTGTCAATACTCTGAGAAAACTGTTTTTTTTTGTTGTTGTTTATTTGTTTGTAACACAAACAAAAGCTGTTCTTAAAGCCTGAGTTGGTAATCCTGTTCTGAAACACTTGTTATTCTGGGTGAAATGGTCCTTCCATCCTGAGAGTATCAATACATCATGTAATCATAGAAAGGAAGGAAAAAAGTCAGACCTCTGTGAGAGCTGCAGTTCAATAAAAACTCTGACCAACCCCTGCTATCAGTACCAGAAGGCAGGGATTGCTCATTTGCACCTCATAGACCAATCCGGCCGAACGCCACAACTAGACCGTCCGCCATTGCCACGGTGGCGTTTCTGTACATGTGTAATGAGAATAGATGAGAATCAGACTTTTTTCTTAACAACATGGAGGAAATCTGGAAGGACTGTCACATTGCTGGTTGTTGGAACAGCAGAGGAAAACTTTAATTGTGGTAATAAGTGAATAAGAAGATCATGGACATTTATTTCATGAAGATTTCTGCTGTCTGTGACAAAACTGGACGTTGCTGCTCAGTCCACGGATGGAGGAATAACTTGCTGCCACAGTGGAGAAAACACTGGATATAATCCCAACAACAAAAACACAGTAAATCATGGTGAACACTCATTAATCTGACACTATTTCTCTCTGTCACCTCTGGCTGCACAAAATATTTTTTAAATGTCCGTCACTCCATCAAGAGACAACAGAGACGACAAGGGTTCTGACTGGTCGATCACAACGTGAACACTGGCAGCGCCATTTTTAAATCACTGGCTAGCCTACAAAGACGTAGAGATGACTCCAACCGAAGAACGTGAATGAATACTCGAGGTGTCTCCATGGTTATGCAGTTTGATAACGCATTACGCAAAGGTATACTGTAGTCTTACAGTGTGTTCAGACCAAGCGCGATTTGGGCGTCAAGGGCGTCAGGTTTACGTGCAAAGTCAATGGCCGACGCGCGTCTAGGAGCGTCTGCCTGTCTTGTGGTGGGCTTCGTGTGTCAGGTGCAGCGCGTCTAGGCGCGTTATGCGCGTTGAGTTTTGAGATTTTGGGCGTTTAACACACGTTTGGGCATCAAGGGCGTCAGACGCCGGAGTTGGAAAATCTGAACTTTGGCGTCTTGACGTGGGGCGTCGACCAATCAGAGAGAGTCATTTCACAGACACACATTTTCTGACAGGAGGGGAAACATCCAGAAGAACCAGGGGAATCTCCTCTCTCTCTGAAGACAGAGGAGGATTAACTGTGATCTGTGTCCGTTCCCGTGTCTGAATGGTGGTTTGATGACCTGCTGTGCCGATGTGATGTACTGGGCTTATAATGCTTCCCTGCCTCGGGACAGCGGGTTGTTAAACTGGGCCGGATCAGGCGGCTGAAGCGCCCCTTGCCAGCGCAGCTCCTGGAGTAAATGATGAAACTCATCAGGCAGAACACCTGGAATCATCTGGTGAACCGGTCACAAAGCAGAGATGGCCAACGATGACGTTCCCTAGCTTTATATATCACATAAAGCCGAGCCGCTCTCTCTCCTGCACCTGTCATGGTGCAGACAGACTGGTGAAAGAAAAAAGAAAAAAGAAGGGCTCCTTCTGAGGCGTGGCGAGCGCAGGAGGAGCTGGACATCTCTCGCCACGCGTCAGGGCGTCAAGACGCTGGAAATCAAGCGTCTGACTTTAGTGACCCAGCGTCCACCTTTGGGCGTCAGGCGTGATTTTGACGCCCAAATCGTGTTTGGTCTGAACACAGCGTTAATGTGTGCTTACCAGTCAGCCAAAGGGATATCCCTGTGGCCAAGTAGCCAGGGTGCATGATCAGAGGCATATAATTTGCTTAAATCTTTGCTTAAATCTCCAATTTGTGCATGTTTTTGCACTGGCGTGGAAAAAACAAGCAACAGCTCATCTTGGCATGACACACCTGTACGCTTCACCATATCCAAGGGTCATAAACTTGTACAACTTGGACCAGCAGAAGATGGGGGACATAGGGTTATGAAAACGTCCTGCCTTTCATGCTGTCCAAACCTTTTATTTACTGGCAGTTAACAGATCTTGGCTTTCAAAGATTTTTGGTTGAAATTGCGAGGCTATGAAAACATTGCCATTTTAATGTGATTCAAGTGTAAAGCTAACTTGCACATCATCTGATGCTAAAACTGTATATTCATACATTTCAATATTCTGAGTCATTATCAACACATGTGGGTTGAAAAGAAGGTGTTTGTGTGGATGGTAGCAGATAAATTGTATCTGAAAAACTGCAGGGATTGGTTTACTGTACAACACCTTGGAGATCAAAAAACAAACAAGCAGAAAACGTGCATTTTGTTTCCAACTTTATTTGTAATATTTAAAGCTCCTCCAATGAGACAAGTGTGTAAAACCCAGATGTTGGTTAGAGCCACTGTGTGCATCAGTTCATTTTACAACAAAATTAAACGACTCCAGTGAAACATCTGTTTGTGTACCTGGTCAGCTCTGTTTTGTTTAAGGTCTAAATGATCCTGATTGGAACGCAAGTGCTCATAATTCCTTAAGCTAACTCAGAAAGAAGTTGCTGGCAGTGCATAATATTATTGAAGGACTCAACAAAAGCGAAAAAAAAAAAAAAAAAAAAAAACACAGAGCCAGAGATTTTGTTGGAGATTTTGGCTGACCTTCCAGAACAAAGAGCTGTTTATCTTAAATGTTAGGAAACTAAACCATTTGTGTTTGCTTAAATTATCCCTGATTGGATCCAGATACACCAAATTAGATGCTAGAAAATGTTTCTCATTCTAGGTAAAAAAAAAAGAAAAAAAAACATATTGGATAAAAGTTTTATTGCTTTTCTTGCCTATTGCTATTTTGTGGATGCCAATTTTGAAAGTTATTTCTCTCGAGATTTAAAAAAAAACAGGAGCAAAACATATTGAGGTCATTCATAACTGCATCAACATTTTCTTTAAGTAATAAATCATGAAATTTTTACAGTTAATCAAAATTTGTTTTTAATGAGTCAACATTCTGTTTATTATATTTTTTCAAATAAACACAGCTTCATGTCATCTATGAACAGGAGGCAGCTCTTTGTCAGTGTCGGTTCGCCTTGATCTGGCTGAAATGGTGTTCAGCATCTCCTTTAATGGGCTTATGAAGCAATAACTCTCAAATAGGCTGTTAAAACTTTAAGCAGTGAATGTATAAAGAATACTCAGTAACAAGACAGAGACGGAGAAAATAAGAAAGACAAAAATCATAATCTCATTTAGTTAAGTCTGATTTAACAAAGCTAAAGAAAAGTCCTGAAATGTTTCCCTGAAATGTTTCAAGGAGGGCCTGATAGGGCATTGTGCTGGGATTACAAATTATTGTTGAAACTTTAAAACTTAAAAAATTTTGAAACTTTAAATGTTTTTGCTGTCACTGAAGCGAGCAATGTCAAACAAATTATTTTCTTAATGATCTCAATCAAATGCCTCATCAATAACAAGGATGCACTTTGCTTTTTGAAATGCAGTGTTTTGATGATGGTGGCAGAGAACACTGAGTAACATGTTGGTCTAAAATCTCTCACAGCTGGTTGAGATATGACTGTGAATGTCATAGCATGTGATTTACACCTTTTTCATACTGATGAAACCAATCAGTGGCCCTTCATATCATATAGACAGAGGTATTCTTATCCTGGAAAGAGCCCACTTCCATTGGGAGCTAAAATTTTTGTTGTGGGAGAAACTGATCACAGCAACTTTGTATTGATTTGCGTGGACACTTTCCTGTAAGACTATCACCATGATGTAAAGAAAATAATACTTTAGCCAAACACGTTCCAGAGCTGGTGTATTATTATAAAGACAAAGTTGCTAGGACTTAAATTGCATGGAAAGCTTGCCTTTATACTGTACCCCGGTGGAGCTTTTTAATACCACTGAGAAGCCCACAATAAACACAGATCATCACTGAATTTTACACTTAAAGCTGACAGATGTTGTGGTAGCATCACAACTATGTGACGTTAATTCTAACCTGGCAAAACATCCCTACTACTTTCCTTCATATGCTTCTTGGTTTTTTGCATCTTTGTTGTGTTTTCTACACTCTTTTGTCCTTTGCTGGAATTCATTGCTCTTTATAATCTTTTTTTTTCTCATAATGGAACATTCTGCGACTCTCTTGGAGAACTAAGAAAGAGGCACATAGTTTGCCTGGAGCAATAGGAGTCTGCTCTTAGGGCTGCTAACACTTGCAAGATGCATGCAGAACAGTCTTTAAAAAGAAAAAAAAAAAAAAAGAAAACACCATTCACTCAAGCAAGTCTATTGTATAAAGCTTTGGCTTTGGCTACACACTGAGTTGGATCAGTATATCAAACAAATGCAAACTGATAAAATATCTGAGAGAAGATGTTTATTCTTTGAGGATGTGCTGCAGTCTCATGTCTTTCACACTGTGGAGTGCACAGACCATCAAACATCCAAAATTGTTCTTTATTGACAAGAAATCCAGTGAATCACAAACAGTAATTCCTGTTCCGATTACTTGTGAAGTGCAGCTGCCAGGCAATAGTTACATCTTATCGTGACTTATCAGAAGAGTTTGGACAAAGTATTGGGATGAAACGGATGAACGACCAAGACCATTTCCTGTAAAAAGTTCCAGATTATCAGTGTTCCAAAACTTCAGATACACAAACCTGAATGTTTCTGCACAGATTTATCACATTCAGGCATAACTCACACAGAGGAAGCGATTTTTCCGGGCGGCACATTGATGCTAATGCCTTTAAATTGTTACATGTGTCAGTAATTGTATTTAACAGTGAGGCAATGCAGTTTGCTGCTGTGCTTGAGCTTTGCATTTGGCATACCACAAAGGCTTTTAACTTACCAGGAAGGGTAAATTGTTGCAATTGATGCCCAAATAATAAGTTGTTAAATTATTTCTAAAATTACAACAGAAAAAAAAAATAATAATGCCACATTAAATTTGTAATCATTTAAATTGAAATAGGTTCTTGACAAGTAATAATTATATTTGATTTAAAATGACTTTTATTAAACTGCATATGACAGCTGCAGTTTGAAAATGGAGAAAACTTACATATAAAAAAATTTGGTTGAGGTAACTTTATTAATATGCAGTATTAGATTTATAAAGGTCGATTTGCTCCCCAGTAAAAGAGGGAGGCCATTGTAAATTTTCCATGTAGATATTTCTGAATAGAGTGCATTAAAAAGAAATAATCATGGAAGAAATGTTTGATCACAGCTTTAAAAAAAAAATGTTGGTTCTATCTTTGTTGTTGTTGTTTATTGTTTATGAATTATCTTATGGATACATCTGAAATTCGGTGGTTGTATCACCAGAACATGCTTGTGTGGTTTGGATGTGTTTCTAATAGGGCTGGGACTTCAATGTGTTAATTGCGATGAATTAATTCCAATAAAATGAACACGTTAAAAAATGAACACGTTAATTGCAGTTTGTGTTAAAAGAAAAGCAGAACCTTTGTCAGTGCCGATTTTATGGAATACTTGATACGCTGACAAACAAGGCAGAACTTCCTGCCTTTGTTGCTTTATCAAGTGAGTTTTCAGACCCCTCTGATCATTTTTTTTTAATAAAGCAGCAAACATAAAATTCATAGCAGCATTTTCTGGTGTTACTGAAGACTTAACTTTTAGAAAGAGACATGAATGCTGTTATGTCATTTACTTCTTCTACAAGCTGTGCGTGCTGCCGTGTGCCCCTCCCCTGTGACAAAGCACACACTAGCTGCTGTAGGAAGCATCAGCTACAGACACAGCAGCAGATAATCACATCTGCTCCATGAACCAGATACAATTAAATGCATTTGGTCAGACAATAACAGAGCTTGAGGTTACAATATTCATTTCTGTGTCTGTTATTTGCTGTAGTTGTCCACTAAAATTCATTCAGATGAAGAAAATGTTGGGGCAATGTTTGTAATGCGATTAAAATGTGATTAATTAAGGTTAATTCATTACAAAGCCTCTAATTAATTAGATTTTTTTAAAATCAAGTCCCATAATTTATAAGTATTGAAAGTGTTTGAGTGAACACCAAGTAAGCAAAGGAAACAGTGTATAAAAAGGGTGGTATTTGTATTTTAAATAAAACTGATCCCTTGAATGTGACCAATGATACTTTTAGTAATAGTAATAATTAGTAATAATTATTATAATGATTGGGATACATAATTTTACAGAATGATTTTAATTTCCCTCTGGGATTAGTGTGTGTCATTTTTTCCATCTAAACTGCAGCTTTTTTCCATTGGAAATGAATAACTGGCTTGTTATGTCTTTTTGCACAACCCACTGGTTTCACCCATGTTTAGTTCTCCTCTTTTTTTATTAGATAAACCCTGCAAAAAATGAGTGAGTACTTTATGGGAAGTAACATTCTGCAAAATAACTGCAGTATATTTAAGTACAAGGGCAACTTTTTAAAAAGTCCACAAAACCCAGCTTGTTGCAGGAATGGTAGTAAATACAGTTACTGCCATCCGGAGCCTTTCCAACTATTTGGGGTTGGTACCTGGGATAACCTCTTGACTTTAATGTCACTTGGACAGAGATTTACATCCTGCTTTCGTTATGACAATAAAACAAATTTCTCATCCATGTCCAACTGTTAAAAGGCAACACATGCAGACATTCTCTCATGTCTCCCTCTGTCACTCTGAGTACTTTATGGGAGGTGATTTTATGAAGCAGGTGTTACTGTTACTGATTCTTTCAGTTCAGAAGTCAGTGAGCGTGGAGTAGTGCCTTCATAGACATATGTATACTGATCTATTTTGTCATGGAAACGGATGTTCATGAACCTACAGTATATAGACACATGCAAACAGAATAAGGTGCATAAGCAAATACTGTTATATATGAACTTTGCAGTACTAGGCAGTCATCTATTGGAAATTATGAAACCTTCAACCAAGAAAACTACTTTCAGTCAGCATAAAATTAAAAAAAAGGTTGCAGCCATATTCCTGAAACCAAAGACATGTTCTCTGTGCCTGTCTTTACAGTATGTGTTTCATATTCTTAAAACAGGTGGCTAAAAACCATACACTCCTGCTGGCACAGCTTGGAAGGGGCCTGTCTCTCTGAATTTCCTGGTCAGACAGAGGATGCTGCAGATATGGTTACCCTGCAGAAAGCTGAGGCGACCACACTCCAATTAGACTGAGCTGCTGCTTGCCTTGATAGCTCCCACAAGCAGATGGGACTGATAAACATGCACATGTGTGTATATGAGGGGTTTGTGCACTGAGCAGATCTTAGCCTGGACATTGCCACACTATTTTAACAATGTTAAAAGAACATACATCCGTAGAAATCTAATAAAATCCATAAATTGTTCTGGTGGAATGCTGCGGTGCAGAATATGGCGAGTAGGCTGTAGGAAGCAAAATGAAAACCATCCATTGAGGACAGCATGCTTGTATGTGAATGTGTGCAATATGTATGCAGTGCAGACTTACCAGCACCTTTATTAGGTACACCTTGCTAGTGCCAGGTTGAACCACTTTTCAAGAGCTTTTCAGAATTATTCAGGGTATAGGTTACACAGGGTGCTGGAAACGTTCCTTAGAGATTTTCTCCATATTGACATGATAGCATCACACATTGCTGCAAATTTGCCGGCTGCACTTCCATGATGAGGTGACTGTGAAGGCCATTGGAGTGAAGTGAACCTTATTGTCATGCTCAAGAAACCAATTTTAAATGATTGTAATATGGTGAATTGTCCTGCTGAAAGTATACTTCCATCAGAAGCCATCTTAGGCACCAACAGATGTCACTCCAGTCGTAAAAGGGTGGATACGGTTAGCAACAAAACTCAGGTAGACTGTGGTATTTGAACTATGCCACAATGGCCCTAAGTGTGCCAAGAAAATATTGGGTTTGTTATCTAATATCTATTTTTGTGTTGCTGATGAACACCCATCAACTGCACTAAAAAGAGGTGGGTGTTCAGTGCCGGCTTAACAGACAATGTTTTAAGGCGAGACACTCCAGGCTAATAGGGTAAAAAATTTAACTAACTGGTATCACCATGAAACTTTCCTGGTTTATTCATCACAATATGGCTATCATTTTTTGTATTGCAAGTTTTCTGAAATTTTATGTTTAAATATGCAAGTTAGGCGTTATATAGACAAAAATGGGCTAATTTGCATACATTTCTAGGGGGAAAAAATCTAAACACAGGATTAAACCAGGTTCAAAGTTCCGTTTGAATTTTGTTCACATATTAAAGCCAAAAGTTTTTACAGAGGGGATTTTGAATATCTCTAGTTATCATTTCACAATTTAGAATTTTGTCAGCAACCACAAAAAAAAACTAAGTTTGGGGGATGAAATGTTCTATAAATCATGCTGTGAATGAGATATCAAAAAATCCTTCTGTAAAATCCTTAAGAATACAGTCAGGAGCAAAACTTGAAAGTTTGGTTTCTGTAAGTGCTTCTGAAGTTGAGATTTTTTACCCTGAATAAGAGAAAAAACTCATTTTGAGAAAATGGCAACTTTAGCTGTATTTTCATGAGAGTTGGGAGCATCAGACAAAGTATCATGAAATAAACCCCTAAAATGTTTATTTTGGACATTTTTTTTTATATACTAGTCTGAAAGAAAACATGTTGAAGGAGGGAAAAGAAAGTAAAATCTCAAAATTGACCACGTGATGAAAAAACAGGGTTTTTGCCTGTAGTGTCTCTCCTTAATAGGATAGATTTGAATAATCTATACATGTATTTATGCTGTTCAATTAATCTATTTAAAACATAAGTCTTTAAAGAATTAGAACCACATATCCATATTGATGTAACTTGATATAGATTTATAATAGATGACAGAACTATTTATACAGCACTTTACTAAGCAAGGTTACAAAGTAATTTACAGACTGAAAAAAAAAACTGAAGCAACTTTAGACAACAATAATATAAAGGAAATTCTAATGCCAAATTTGCTTCAACAAATAACATCAGAAAAATTTAAAGGACTATGTGATGAAGACAATAATAACCTAATGCTGGACCTTGAAAGCCTGAACTGAAAATCTTCAGCCTGGGAGATGTTTTTTAATAGTTCAGTTCAGGGTTGCCCAAGTCCAATCCTAGAGCATACCCTTTCCAACACACCTGATTCAAATGGTTAATTCCCTCATGCACATGTCACTCAGCTCTGCAGAGGCCTGGTAACAAGTTTATTTGATTCAGGTGTGCTGGAGAAGGGACACAACCAAGCAGGATAGCTATCAAGGACTGGCACTGGTTCAGTTGATGACCTCTAAATAGTTTTTGCCTGCATGAACAGGATCTAATATGCAGCTATAGCATGAAAATGACATTAGTATGTTCGGAATCAAAAGTATATTTTAGATATTTTTGTGAAAACAGGACTTCATGGACAAAAATAAGCTAAAACATGAGACAAAAAGCACAAAATATTAATGTTCAACAACATTGTTGTTATGTGAAATAAAATCAGATGAAATGAAAATTATTTATTTATCCTAGAGAAAAATTACAGTGTGTTTTTATGTGTGGAATGGGTGTAATAATCAACAGTGTAAATATCACACTACAAAAACACAGTCCACACTTTATTCTTTAAGCACAAAACTGTTTTTACTGCTCTTTTTTCAAAGTACATCAACATTTTTATTCAACACAAATGGAAACTGCATTTTTTTTGTATAATTACCCATTAAGGTGGAAATGCAATGCTCAACCAACCTCACTATATTTACTAGACTGAGTCCTGGTCTTATTAATAATCATATACCAAACATGAAAAATATAAGCATATAAAAGAAAAACGTTGCGAAGTTTGACGTTTTTAGGACAAGAGCGCCGCCATCTTGCAGAACTCTAAGCTCTGATGTCACCGGGTTGGTTTCCCCTCTGATTCCGCATTAAATCAATAGAAATAAGCAGCTACGCTGCACTATGATTAACAAGCTGGAACATGTTTTAGAAGATTAAAATGATGGAAAGCGAAGCTGGGAGGCCAGTCCGGCGTCCAGATCCTGTACCGATGCTTTCCAGCCATTACAACGTGTGACTGAGGAGAGAGAGGGCTGTCAGGAGGTCCACATGGACCAGATCATGTGTGGAGGATTTTGTATAACAATTTGGATTACACGTATGGATTATTGTATCGGGAGGTGGACCTTTTGGAGGCAGTGCTGTCCCTGAAGGAAAGCCAGGCGGAGACACAGGAGCGTCCGGGAAAACAGCAGGTAAGCTAACTAAGCTAACGGTAGTAACCAGCAGGTACCCTAACTAAGCTAACGGTAGTAACCGGTGGTTTAATGTAAAATAAAATAAATGCTATAGAAAGACAGGGATACGATGGGAAAAATGCAACGCATCCAGGCTGCAGGGTGAAGAGGGAGCGGGCGGTGTTTGGTTTAACCGGACCTGCCGTGGGGAAACTGGGAATCCCTGTTAGAAAGATTTTATGACGGTCATTTCGCATCAACCTGCACCAGAGCTCTTCAGCTTATCATCAGGCGGTGGGGAGGATTTATGTGTTGCCGTTTGACGTGTGTTTAATAAGCGGCTTAAAGAGGAACAGAGGCGGGGAGCTACGTACTGATATTCTGTACAGACGGATGCTGCAGACCGGCCGGTGAGTGGATGTCACCAGCGGTGATATTAAAACACTCAGAGCAGCTGCAGGCTTTCGTCTGCGGATCTCTAGCTACCAGACTCCAAGTCTCCTGATCATTTTCCTAATTTTCTCTAGAAAATTCTCACCTCATGATCTGGAGTCAGGGAGGTTCCAGCAGCAGCAGGACCGGTTTCTGGTTCAGCTGGAGCTTGTTAACTGCTCTGTCTTCAGCTCAAACTTTGGAAAACTTGCTTTTAGAACCAGGAGGATACAGTAGTGGTCCCCCTTTTGTCTTTTCTTCTCCTTT
Source organism: Atherinomorus stipes (assembly GCA_023101725.1). NCBI lineage: Eukaryota > Metazoa > Chordata > Actinopteri > Atheriniformes > Atherinidae > Atherinomorus > Atherinomorus stipes. The sequence continues at coordinate 60,734 of JALJCO010012027.1, read as the reverse complement.
GGCTCACCAGTCTCCGTCATTTAGCTGTTATCTTTATAATTGTGGACCGGACCAGAGGACTCTCATTCAGGGCCGCAGGACCAACCAACCCGGTGACGTCAGAGCTTAGAGTACTGCAAGATGGCGGCACCCTTGTCCTAAAAACGTCAAATTTCGCAACGTTTTTCTTTTATGCTTATATTTTTCACGTTTGGTATATAATTATTGATAAGACCAGGACTCAGTCTATTAAATAAAGTTAGGTTGGTTGAGCGTTGCATTTCCACTTCAAGGCTTTAAATAAGATGCCAAGTATACGCATTTTATCTATTCCACTTTCAAAATTCAGTCTCTTTAAATAATATATCTGTTTCATCACACCTAGTACAAGTTCAGCATCACATTAAAAAAGATCTCAGTCTCAGAGTTGCAGAGAAATTTCACCATGATTTAACTCAAAGGAAATGAGCCGAACAGTGCAGTACATTACTTCTCTTGCAGCCTCAATCTGCTCAGCAATTCATCAAGCCTTTGAGCTGTGTACCTCAGCTCAACATCAGTTTTTCAACAGAGGATGACGGTTGGACTTGATATTAATGCATGCACACACGCACACATCCTGACAGCCACTCCTGTGAAATCAGTATCAGTCAGAACTACATTTAAGGGAGGAGATGAGTAAAGACCCCAAACCTCTTAAATGCTATTTAATCACTTGATGCAACAGCAGTAAGCATGCAATCCAGCACTTAGACTCCCCCTTGCTGTTGAACTCATCCTAATAATTGAGAATACGGTTGATGGATGTGTTTAATAGCTGGAGAGAACAAGACCACTTACACGGCCCATCAATCTCAGCCTGCTAGGGGTGAAAAAGAAGACAAGAAACTTCTTAATATCCTTGGGATTTAGCTACACCTTTGAGAAGCTTTTTTCCCCAAATACATCAAGACATGTTTCTGTATTGTTTTATTTTTGCAAGTGTGAGAGCACGCCAAGAAACAAAGGACAAAGACTGAGGAGGATAATAGAGCAGTAAGGAGAGACAGAGAATGAATGAACAAGAAGTTAAGAAGGGGCTTGCTTGCCTTTCCTAGATTAGAAAGTGTAGTAGATTTAAATTAAGCTGGAGCACCAAAGCGAATCATGAAGAGTAACATAAGGAAGAAACCTGTTCGTACAGTCTTATATCCATGAAAACAAGAATCTCATTACTCCTTCTTCCCACTTCATTTTTCTAAATAAACACTCTGAAATGCTTTCCTTACTCACAGTGTAAATTAACTGCATCCCAGCCTGGCTGACCCTCAAATTCCAGATTACTCTGCTCATAGCTTCCCTCCTCTGCTTTGCTCAGTTAATAAAAAATATCTGAGTCATTGGTGAGCTATCAAGAGACTGATCCTAATCTTATTTCCTGGTTATGCCTGATCATGTCAACATCTTAATGATACCTTTGGTTTTTGAAAATCTGTTGAAATCAGACAGGTTTTTTGGTACACTGTGAACTAATGTTACACTTTCACGCACTTGAGGTGGGGAGGCAGGAGGGGGAGGTTATTGGGTTAAGCAGGAGGAGAAAAAAACAGGGACAAACACCTGCTTGCAATTTTAAAGAAAAGAGAAAAAAGTCTTTAATCTGGGCTTGGACGGCTGGCTGGCTGGCACAGGAGCACAGCATTGTTTTTCAGATCAATCCGATATTTAAGCCTACATAAACGCCAGCATCTCTGGAGAACAGGACTAAGCACTGACATTTTTGACAAACAGCCAGAGGACCGTGCGGGTATGGATATCCTTAAGCAGAGGAATGTGATAAACTTCTTTTACAACTTTTGCACTGTTGTAAGTTCAACTTGTCCATATGTACAGTACATTCCAGGAAAACGCTGTGTCATAAAATATCTTCGAAGACCAGCTGTCTGCCACTGTTCAGCAGTTAAAGAGTTTAATTGGACTTAAAATGGGAGGGGTGTCGTGTCTTCTTTTAATGGCCATCCACAATGGGAAGTCATTAAATCAAGTGAATTGTATTAAAGTCTTTGCATAATTATGTGAGCAAGTTGCCACAATTTTCTGTCACATATCTTTAAAATGCAATTTTTATATAAATGGTGATGAAATGCAAAGGGTTACCTAAAATACAAGTCACACAGTTTGTTTACAAAAAGCCTGAAGCCAGAATTTATACTGTTTATATATACTATTTATAACTTTTAAAAACCAACTTTTCCTTTTATATCATCTGAAAACTTGTTTTGCCACGATTGACTTTTCTTGCATGCTTGAACTTTTTTTTTTTTCTGTTTGTATGGATGCAGTGATATTTGCATCCATGTACTTTTGTTTTGTTTGTTTACTCTCCTGAATATGAGCTACCCTATTTATTCAAAATTCAAAGCAAATGAAACTGCAGTAATGCAGATGAATGTTTATGAAACATTTATGTTTTCATTTTCAGGCCTTTCTATGAAGCAAGGATGGACTAGGAAAAAAAAAAATGTCTATGGCATTTTGGCTCTTTGTGCTCCCTTAAATGTGAATATCAGCCATGCAACTACTTCACACCACTTAAGTCATGCAGAGACTTGCAGGAATAAACAAGGGTGGACATATTGAATCCTTTCAGAAGAGTCATTTGTTAATAAAATAAACATCTGTATTCCAGCACAGTGATAAAAAGTAGAGCAGCATTTCTTGCTGTGTGTTTGATAAAGAAAATAGAAAGAACAGACATCAGAAATGATGAATCATATGAAAACTGGTCCTGGATAAAGTGCAGAAACAGTGTCTCTGCTGCCTTCTCATCTCTGCTAGGCTTGTTATCTCAACCAGGTTTGACAAGAGATTAAATGGAGATTTTGTTTTTAGTGTAATGACTGATAACAAATAGGCTAAAAAGAAAAGCAGAAATTTGCTGACTCACTGTCAATGGTAATGAATGATGGTCAAAATTCATCTTCTCACTTTCAATAAAATGATTTAGTTTAGGAAGACATAAAAAAAACGAATTCAAGATTTGCTGTCCTAGTAAACAGAACCAGTTAAACAGAGACCACAACTGGTTAACCAACTACTCTCCTGCTGGAAACACTGACATCATCAACTAATTTCATAAATGTAAGGAGACAAACTGACGTGGTAATAAAAGAGCTGTTTTCAACACGTTTTCATTACTTTATCATTACTTTGTAAACAGCTGGCATGTTCCCTGACTGGGTTTTATGGCTCAGACTCACTGGGTTTAATGGGTCTCTTTCCTCAGAACAGAATCTCAGTAAAGTAAAAGCAGTGCAGCTTACCAGCATCTACTATCATCATTCGTGGCAGCTGATGAAGGTCCTGCCTTTGCAAACTTGTCAATCTTTTTTGGACATTTGGAAACGTTTTTCCCTCTTATTTCTTTTAAGTTGTGCAGTTTCTCTGCACCTCCTCTCCGTTTCCTCACTAGACCAGTCTGACCAATAAACAAACAGTATCCATTCAAAAGACATCAGCCCGCCAAGGAAATGCCCAGTATGCCCCCACTAGGGAACATATAAAGGGACAGTCATCTGTTTTGTCTTATATGATAATGCTGCTGCACAGTAATAGCGCATACTCTCTAAGCTGAAGCGTCTTATCTTACGTTACAATTTCCAAAAGATCAGTAGTTTGCTTTCATCTTCACACTATCAGCGTCTAGTTTATCCTTTATGGGCAAATAAGAACCACAAACTGGCCTATATTTGGGCTGTGGGGAAAGCCAGAGAGCAACCCAGGCTCCCAAAGCGAACGAAAACACAGAATACTGTTGAGCATCATGCTCAAACCGTGAACCTTCTCTCTGATGCTGCACCGTTCTTAGGAGGAGGGAAAATATAAAAGACTTCAATATTGGTGTATCTTCTGAGGAAAAAGTTATAGAGCCATAAACAAAAATAAAAAGCATTATCACTGATTTGTTGCAACTGCTCAGATTTTTTTTATTACAGCTTGAATTCTTTGAGGTACAGATTTCAAATATAATTTTTTGTGGATCAGATTCCAACTCTTGCAAAGGTGTTGACGGATCAGCTTTGCAGGATGGAGACATCCATGTATTTGTATAAAATTTGTGGTTTCATTTTCCAAGTTTTGTATTTTCTACTTTCAAGGTATTTTGCTCTCAGTTTTTTGTCCAGATGCACGGACGTATGTATGTTTCCCTTTTACAACCTTCCCTTTTTCTTTGTACTTGCCCCAAACTTCAGACACAGCTAACTGTGAACAACCAACATCTTTTAGCAATGTTCTGTTATGAATTACCTTTTGGATGGAGTTTTTTTCCACTGTATGAACTATCAACTAATTGGGCCCATGTTATGGCTAAGTCAACCAAGCACAATTGCTTATTAAACTCTGCAGACATTTTCTTTTGAAAGCAGATTTATTTGCATATTTGAGATTTTTTCAGATTACACACAGGTAATTCCATTTTTTTTCTCATGACTGAGTAACTATAAGGCATTGCACATCCAGATGCTTACATTATTCCAACTCTTCTGACCCAACAGTCCCACTGCTCATCCCAACACTCTGAAACAAACGTTTGATTCATAAAAACATGCATGCACTCAGAAACACTTTAACAGCTGTTGCACGCAAATACGTACACAGAGATCTCATCTCCACCTGGAAGCAGATCCTCCAGCATCCACGTGTTGAACTATGTGCAAAGTTTTCACGGTGACTGCACTTTGTTTACATTTCTCTGGAGCTGGACCTCAACCTGCAGCAGGGCTGCTGCTTGCAACAGCTCCTACAGAATAGCCCAACTTTTAACTGATAAGAAAAATCTTCCATAACAATGCACCCAAGTCCAAGTCTCTACAAGGAGAATGAGGAGACGTGTAAAGATGCACACAGCGGGCAGTGAGGAACTATGAAAACAAACATGTTTTGTTTATTTACCCATTGCTTCATGCTATAGCTGTCTCACTAATAAAACCTTGTATTTGCTGGAAACAAAAGCTGCATGAAGTGATAATCCAGCTATAGAAATAATATTACCTTTTGAGTTGCTGAAAGCCAAGATGAAGGAATAAAGATGTACAGTATTTAACACAAATCTAACATGGCACAAAAATATATTGATGATCTCTAATCATGCACGATTGCACAATGATGCAGTCTTGCCTGTTATCACATGATTCAGCACCCTGGACAGTGAATTTGAAATGATTAAAGGGACTAGAAGATTAAGAAATGAAATGAAACTAGTGACTTCTGCGACTGGCGCTTCAGGTAACTGCAGCCACGAGCCAAGCCATCACGGGAGCGTGCACAAACTGAAGCTATAATGTTGTTTACTACACTTTTTCTTCGTAGTTCCACCTTTTAGTGTCTTTCAGTTGATCTGGATCGTTTGCTGACGGCAGAAGAATCCATAAGTATCGCTTACAGTGTTTGCATTTACCGCTTCTTTACCGATACTTCTTCCTGTATCAAAACAGTCGGGGATGCAGATGCAGCGTCATTTGACATCACGTCTGCAGGGCAGCGCGGGAAATTCGGCGACCGAATTGCAGCGCTTTATGCAGTACACAGCCTGTTTAAGGCAATGGAGAGAGACGTGGGTGGGCTCGTTCTTTTTGGCTTTTAATGCTTCATCACCAATAAGTATTAAATAAACTGGACATGCTTGTTTATTCTTTCGTAATTCCTGCCTCTAGTCCCTTTAAAACAAACTAAATAAACCCTACGGTATGAGCATATATGTCAGAATAAAAAGGGCATTTCAGTTGTTGCACTGAGTATAAGGCACTTGAATAAAGAGCAGTCAGTGTTAACTGATGCAGTGTCCGTAGGGTAGATCACATCAAGGGGCCCAAGACATGTTTTTCCATGGTTTTTGGCTTGTGTGCATTATTACATCAATGCATTACCAAAAACATAAAAGATCGAGAGAAAGGAAACAGAGATGTTTTAGTATTTTGCTGCAAAAGGCTCTTGTTTCATTCATTATTCTCAAAATCTTGCTCATAAGACTTTTCATTTGAACACAGTTACATCAGATATTCACATCAGATTCTCCTTGTATGGTCAGAGCCTTCAGGCAGTGTGTCCCAGCTTGGAGCATCAACATTATCCACCACGACCTTTTTTTTTAAAGCGGAAGTTTTCTGCACCATAAAAAACAAGTGAACCACTGTCACTTCTCAGAGGAGCATGTTTTTGTTTCAGAGATGTCTCCAACAAAAAATGGTTTTGGTTGGGAACACAAGTTTCCCCTTTTCTGCTTCTGTAAAGACCCACTGAATTCAGATCAGTAGATACAGTTTGATTTTTACAGCAAGAAACAATTTGTAAAAATGACTTTTAAGAGGATGCTTCCCTCAGGAAGAAGCGCACCCTTGTTTTGACATAATACTGTTTTTGGAATTATAATGGGTGCAAAGCTAAACTAGAGATATGCAAGATTAGTTTGAAATGTGTGGAAATGATCATGCTATGTCCATTTTAACATACTTCTATTGGAATAAGCCTGTTAAACTCTGTCACAGGTAAATTAAAGATTTGTGGTTTATCTTCTACCTGAATTTATATGGAGATACATGTATTAATCTCTTAAGCATAAATCACTACAATGCACGGCCTTATCTGGGATCTGAAGTACTGCATGTTGTGGAGTTTCTGCTACAATCTGACGCGGGTTAGTGTACACGGGTCCCCACACATCTTGCAACAGAAAGCGTATCAGTCAGACCACTTAAACACTTGGGCCTGGGAACAGTGCATCTCCTCATCCTTCTCTGTAAATCTTTGCAAGATAAAACTCAGGATAAAAGTCAGCTAGCTTCCCTTTGTGTGACGACAGACACCAGTATATGAGCAGAGATGAAAGGATAGTCTTTCAACGCTGAATGGGAACAAACAGGCTGAAGGGCAAGTATACCTCTCACCCCCTCTTCTTTCACGTCATCTCTCCACTATTCCCTGCTTTCCTACGTGCTCTGGCTCCAGCAGTCATAAAAAAGTCCTCCAAATCATCTGCTGCTTTGGAAGCTGTTTGGGAATTTGTCATTTGAAGTTACATGTATGTTCAAGATCTCATAAATTAAACAATATGTTTCAGTCAAATGACACTGGTTGATTGTAACTATGAAACAACAGCACTGTGATGCTCTTTTCCACTTGGTATATATATATATATATATATATATATATATATATTTTTTTTTTTTTTTTTTTTTTTTTTTTAAAGGAACAAGTAAAAGATTAATGAAAAACTAGATGTTTTTTAAGTTATGTAAACAAATGAAATGTTGTCTGTGTATTGGTACAGTAGGCTACACTAGATCCATCTCCAATATGCAACAGCACTTAATGATTACCATTGCAGTAGATACAGCTTGTGCATGGTTGTCATTATCAATATATGATGATAACGTTTGTCACATCGCTGGAAAATAAAGCTGTCCAGGAATATTTCTAAAACTTTCCTGGAACATGATGAGAACACATGGATGCAGATAGTATCATCATGTTTCTGAAGCTTTGGCTGCTGACAGTGGCTGACCCAGAAGCCAAAAATCTGCCCGACTTATTCACCAAACTTAGTCATCAAAATGGAAAAAAAAAATTACTTTAATTAAAGAATTACTTTGACTAATGTAAAAAAAAAATTGATTTAGTTGTAGCTTAGGGGGAAAAAATCGTGGTCTTTATATCTGAAGGTTTCTGTCTCAGTCCCCAACTTCCCCCAGTCTATTTGTCAAAATATCTTTAAGCAAGACACTGAACTCCACATTGCTTCTCAGTGTGTTTCTCATTTGTTTTGGATAAAGACCTCTGCTACATATGTTATGTAAAGTTTCCAGGTTAGGGGTTAGTTTTGATGTAGCTGGTTGACGTTTTCTTCCTCAGTTTTTGGAGAAATCTATAACTTCCTGCTCTTAGTAATTTTTAGGAATTGGGAAATGCAGAAAAGTCTCCCTTCTCCCCACTTGCTCAAAGTAATCTTTTCAACTTCTTGCAAAAAGAAAAAAAAGAAAGCTTAATTCTGGCAGATGTTCACAATTCCCTTATATCTAAGCCTTTCGAATACTTCAACAATTAGCATGTTCATAATACTTCATGATACAACAAAGGCAGTAATCCATTAAGCTCAATTCAATCAATCAATCAAGTTTTGTTTCTGACATTTATGGTCTATAGCAAAAAAGGGCATAACAGTACATACAAAACAGACATGAATACATATAAGACAACAAAATGTTTACATAATGTCAAATACAACTCATAAAATGTTTCATTAGCTTGCATATAAATTATGGCACCAATGGACCCACAGACCTGAGCTAAATCTGACTGTGCTCATGGTGGTATTCACCAGAGTGTCCAAGACAGTGTTGCATGACACATTTAATCTACATATAAATTTATACACAAGATTCCTGAGTACAGCAGGACATGTTGACACACCAACAGACACAAACAGATGGCTAGTACTACTCCATCTATAGCCTCATAGCATCACTGCCACATACAGTTTACAAATGCTCCTGTTTTTGTATCTCCTCCACAGATGTGCCATATACATGGGGGTACAGAAGGCTTTAAATAGTGCTGTTTTTATATCTGAAGAACACACCAAATTTCCTGATTAGCAAATTAGCTTGTGCATACATCATCCTGTACTGCCTATAAATGTCACGGTCATCAGACAAGTCGTCAGTTACAGTGTGTAATGACCCAAGTATTTTGCCTCAGTGTAGATGCGAAGAACCATTCCAGACAGAGAAAAGTCAGGGGTAGTTATTTTCTTATCTTCCTTACTTCTGACTATCATGATTTTACTCTTCTTTGTATTTTATTTTATGTCAAAGTCATATCAATACAGGGAGCGTATCTTTAATAGCTGTTGAAGTCCAGCACTATAAGGAGAAAACACTACCACATCATCTGCATACATCAGGTGATTGATAATGCGGTCCCCAACCAAACAGCCAGTTTAACAATTTGGATAAATCATCCATGTCTATGTTAAAAAGGTAAGGGGATAACACACTTCCCTGTCGGACCCGATTCCTGACTTTAAAGGGCTCAGACATGGTGTTACCCCATTTCACAAATGTGGGCTGATGCCCATACCAGTAGACAAGGATTCGGATAATTTACAAAACAATTGTTCTGTTTTGTTTCTTTTTTTTGTTTTTGTTTCTTTTTTTGTTTTGGAAAAAAAAAAAAAAGACTATAAAAACCAGAATTAGCAGATGTTTTTTAAAAAAATGTGTTAATATGAACAACAAAAGAGATACTGTATCTATCTGTTGCAGCTGTTATTACAATTTCTAACAATCCTGTTATTCAGTGTGGCATAATTTAATGAGTGTTCAAAGAAAAACAATGAATCAAATGAACATTTTCATATGTAGAATTTAAACAGTGACCTGTCAGAATATTTCACCTGTAATTGTTCATGTGATTAGGCCTAAATGTGGATTTTTCAGTTCAGTCTTAAGACTAAAACTCAAAGTCCCCCCCCCCTTTCTGCTGTCAACCTTTCATTGTTCCCATGACCTGAAATACATTCCCACAACTTTCACAATGACTTCATTCAGAGACTCCGTGACGCTTTCCTGTCACAAGGAACCCATGTTTGTATCATAGAAAGAAGGAAAAAGATGAAAGTGCTTCACATCACTCCAGAGAGTTACTCTTTGCTCTGGGATGTACTTCTCTTCTCTCATCAATGAAAAGCTTTGACTTTAAAATGTTCCAGTCAAGCCAAGAAATGAGACACAGGAAAACAGAGGCCCCATTGGTGACAATTGATCCTGTCAGTCTGTACAGTTCTCACATCAAAAGGACATCATTTTTACAACCAATATTTATATGTCATTATTATTATTATTATTATTACTACTAAAGTACCACATGTTTGCAGGCACACAACCCTCCAAATGACAATCAAAGCAACTGTGTATATTAACAGAAATCATGTATTTATTCATAATAATGTCGAGTTTTTATTGTTAATGCTGCTAACATCCAGCAAATCCAGCCTGAAAGAATAAAATGTCCCTTTAATTCCTTAATAATTAAAAGAAATTACTGTTTTTCATCACAGAGGAAAAAACAATTCAGACTGAATTACATGCTCTCAGATAAAACTCCCTCCAGACAAGTGCATGTAGACTGTCTCTATAAAATCTAATTACAGTCATATCATCCTGGTTCCTACCACTCCCTCAATGCTTTTCTTATCTGCACTCACATTTTCAGCCCAACTTCAGTATCAACAGCCATTCTCACTGTCAAAGCAATCCCACATCACTACACAACAAACTTAGGAGCTGTTCTTGGTTGCACCCAAACGCAAAGCTCAAGTGGCATCTTCCTTTTGTTTTATCTCCTTCAATTTGATTGTCGTTTCTCTATAAGGCAAGAATCAACCCATCAGCCAGCATGGAGGATCACTCCTGGGGATGTGGTCTGCTTCAGAAATGTGGAACTGATTCAGGAAGCAGAGAGACATGGTGGTTGACTGGTGGTGGCTTCACAGCTCATGGGCCTTATGTCTGCCAACAGTAACCCAAGTCAACCTCAGCCTTCTCAAACCCAAACTAATGCTTCATAATGAAAATATTTTGGGATGGTTTTTTTTACCTGCATTAGCAATGAGTAAGGTAAACCGTGGACTCAAGGAACAAGTTTGAGCTTCGAAAGCTTTTAGAACAATTTTCTGATTTATTTTAAAATACTATTTCTACATCAGGAAGGTTCAGCATCATACTTCAGCTATCAACTTTTGGTGGTGTAAATATTTACCACTAATATCTATTTATCTGTACAACCATCTTTTTTCACACTGCTAAAAGCACAAAAAGGTTTTATGAAGTGGAGTTTTGCATCTCTACTTATCAGACTCTTACATCACCCAGAGGGTTCACCCTGCTGAAAGGCAAGATAAATGCCAGTCAGAAGTGGGCCATGAGAAGAACAAATTATACGGTATTAAAACAGTTCATACCTCAGAAATTTAATAAAAATTTGTATTGTGATTTTTATTGACTATCTTGGTCTGTGACAGTCAGTGGTGGCACATAGTGTTGCACCTGCACCCTTTCTGTTTGGCTGTGGAGAAAATATAACGACAAAGTAAACAAGTGTTTGATGTAGAAGTGACATTGGAATAACTCTACTGTTTAAACCCAACCTGTTCCTATAAAAATGCAGCTATTGCACAAGAAATCATGCACTGCTGTAGTTTTACAAAGCATTTCATGTTATGTACATTGAGAAGAAACACCCATCCCTATGATTTTACTCTAACCCTAATCTTTTGGTGTCGTATTTTAGAAAAAGATGCATTAAAAAATGACAATTTTGTTTATAAATTACATTGTAAATGGCTAAAAGTGGTGTGCTTTTTACATGCAGTGCTACAGGATCACACTAAACAACAGGTTTGAGTTGTTTAAACAGCGAAAACTCCTTTTTATGCCCCCCGTCTGAGTAACTTTTAGCTTGGTTTACACATGAGGATCCATTTCTGAAAGGGTCCTGACACCTATAATCTGCAGGTGACATTTAACTACTTAGAGTTACAACATACAACCCAAGTTAAAAAGAAAGAGGGAACAAAGAAAAGTAGAGATCCCGCAGTGATGATCTGTTGTTAATCTCTTGGCTAATGTAGCAGCTGAGCAGAGTTGAGTTCAGTGAAAGTGGTTAGAAAGTAATGTTGATTTTACAAACTCACGCTTCAGTTCAGAACACTGATAAGCACAACAGTAACAATTAGACAAGGTTCAGTTGATGTGACAGGTGGCTGGTCCTAAATAATGAAAAGAAAAATTATACTTATTACCTTTATGTCTTATCAAACGATTACTTATCTTTCTCTTCCCTGAGCTCTGCATTATATTCTGTGGTGTCTGCAGTCTTTACGTGACCTGGAATAAAAGTAATTGAGGAAATCACTTAAACCTGTTGTTATCGTTCCACTTTTATATCCTTAAGCAGTCAATGAAAAACACAGTTCACACTGAGATGTCCTGAATCAGTGACTCTCAAAGCTCAGCATGGGGGCCATACTACTGATTCCATGCATGCCTTCTCTCCAGGATGCCTCCTTTTCACATCACCCAACTCTCTCCCTCTCTCAAACTAATTTAATGTTGTGTTGTGTTTTTCCTTGCTCTCTAAGAGCTTGCCTAAATGGCTGACGTTGATGAATGCACGTAAAGGATATGCTGCAGGTAGGATACGGTTACAAGCTAAGCTGGAGGAGAGGGATAAGAGGGAGGAATAGAGGGGAGGGATAGTTTATAGACGGGCGTGGGGGAGTGGTGGGGGTGTGCAGAGGGTCAGGATGTTTGTCTTCCAATGAGCCGTGACTCTGAGAGAAAGAGGAGCAGAGAGTGGGATGAGAGAGGAGAGGAGGGTGAGAAGCGATGAAGGAGGGGAGATTAACAGAGGGTGCCACAGCATCTTCATTGACCAGGCAGGGGAGGTGAAAAAGAATGAGTTTAATTGTCTCTTGACACATTTCCTAGCTGCTGCTAAGTATAAAATAATAGTAAGCATTATGTCTGGCAGAAGTGTCTGTCTTGCATGCCTGCTGTGTGCTAGAGAAGGAAACAGAGATGCACAGACAGATAAGAACAGTGAGAAAATGCATGCTGGTGTTGGAGTGTGTGCTGTTTCTTGGAGGGACTGTGGAGCTTGTTTATTTGTTTTTCTAGATAGCTCATAAAATGTGTGTGTCCTGGTGTGTGTTGTGTGTGCAAGAGCATGTTTCTCTAAGGGCATGTGCAGGGCAGAGGGAGTGTGTTCGTGTGGGTGTGTAAACAGAGCACGGCACGCAGACACACACAGACACTCTACCCCGTGCTGAGGTGTTTATAAGTCCTGAGTGGAGATTCCTCTGCACCCTGAGGGTAATCTCTTTCCAAACCAATTAAACTTACACCCACCCAATAAACACACATACAATAGCTCACAGGAATGCTGACTTAAAAAGGCTCAGGGGCATTTACTTGATGATGTGAGATATGTGGAAACAACTCACAATATCTAAAAACTGAGGAACATAAATGCAGGCATTGCCTCATAAAGTTCCTTACTTAACTGAACTCAGTTATTCCCGATAACTCAAATTAAGCTATTGTAAGAGATTAGTACATGAAATATATCAGTTGTCAAACTGAGCAGTACATTACTTAACTGTTGCTTTTTGAAAAACAAAAAAGAAGAAATGCACTTTTATATGCTTCTGCTTTGGGTTTTATTAAATTAGAAAAACAAAGCAAAACAAACAAAGTGCAGCTCATCCATGCACCAGGAATCTCACTGTCAACTTAGGGATTTGCTCATTCATGACCACTGCAAGGGTTTTTCTCTCCCCAACATCCATTGTTGTCACCAAACATTTAGTTCTGAAGGAAGTCACATGCAAAAACTTTATTCTATGTCCCTCCAAAGATGATGGAGCACTCACCCTATGAGTCAGCCAACTTTCAGAGGAGGCTAATTTCTACTATTTGCATTTATGACCTCAATCTTTTGGTCATTTCTTACAGATTATGGCCATAAGTGATGCTTGGAAAACAGATTGAATGCCAAATCAACATTTTTGCCTGTTCGCTCAGTTTTTTTTCTTAACTACTGTAACTTTCTCTTGGTACAGAATCCCAATCACTGAAGATGCGACCCCACTTTTCAATAACCAGTTTCAGCACTCACGGATAGGACTAACTTTAAGCTATAAAGTTTAACAGTAAAAAGATTTATAGCAGCTCACTGTAAGCTCATTTGAAATTTAAGATTGCTGGCAGATAAAAGGGATGAGTTATGGCCCACACATAGCTGCAAAAACATTTTCCAAACAGTGCCTTTCTGCCCCAGCTTTCAGGAGTGGGCAGTTATTCAGACAGGAGGAGATTTTGTGCATATGGTTTCATTTTGAACATTACTAAGGAGCGTCCCGACACCTAAAATACTGAACTTATGACTGTAAGTTTGCATCCATGTTGTGTCTCATGAGACAATACAACATATGATGTGACCAGCTTTTTTGCTGTGAAGCTAAAAACACATGAATCCAATGTTTTTACGCCAATCTTTAGGGAATGCACTTATGCTGCCTTCATGTGGTATTGTATTTATGGTAAATACCAAAGTCCGACATCAAAATTGCACTTGAACACCCGCTCATGTCGTAATTTCCACTGGGAAACTAGAAAAATTCTATGATGCCCGAGTTGCCGAGATGAAGTAAACTTTGACCTTTCAACATGGCGAAGAGCAATGAAAATATCCTGAATGGGAAGCAATACACTCTGTTAAAAGTTTTCTGCTGCTGTTATGTGGTTAGTTTGTTGTCAGGATAATTCTGTGACGTACAGAACTTTAATAACATCACCATTTAAACTTAGTTTTGTTTGAAAAAATATGGTTATTATCTGGTTTACATCCTCAGAGCAGATGCTAGCTAGCAGCAAGCTAGCTGGTCAGTTGGAGATAGCCTCCATTGTTAAACTTCATTACGACAACAAAACACTTGAACACAATGCACTGGTAATTTCCATTTAACAAGTGGAAAGGGTCATCTTTCCCATACCACATGAAGGCAGCATTACATCACTTGAAAACTTCTAAAAATTCTAGCATATTGTTTTAAAAACTTATCGGAGTTCAGTTTTTCACTTGAAGTAAATTTATTAAAATGTACATTTAATCAGCATTTTGAAATCCAGCAGTAATTAATCCCATAATATTTTCCTGAACATTGCCTATTTTAAGCTTTTGTCATGAAAAAACCTTTTATGGTTTTTATTTTGCATGCACGTCAATTAATAAGCCCCACCTACATCTAAAATATAAAGGCCAGCCACCAATATGCTCTCTGAATGCAAGGCTTAGGCTATATTCATTCATTTTTAACAGTGAGATGATTGCAGAGCTGTCTCCAGTCTTTCCAACCGGAACAAAGCTGAGCAGAAACAAGTGAGAGCAGGGGGTCAGAGTTGGCCTCTGAAATGATGAAGACTAATGCTGTCCCAACTAAGATGCTAGCATGCCAGTCAAACAAGAAATTTAGTTTTTCTATGTGTGACATGACGACAGTTTCCAAATCATAATTTTCACTTATGGCATAAAAAAGTTTACATTTACAATGTTTATTTGAAATAAACTAATAAAACCCTAACAGAAACTTAGGAGCACTGAAGGTGTCTGATGATTAACTTATTGAACTACTAAAAAGATTAAGAAAAAAAGAATTTGAGGGGATAAGGTGGGTCAGTAAGTAATTCAGAATAGAACCCTGAAAATGTATACAAGCATACTTTTAAAGAGCTGTAACAACCACGGCACCTTTCAAGTCCAAAGTGTAAGTATGTATACTACAGCCATGGCTCATTAAAAGCTAACAAATATTTTCAAGCCACAGTCTGCCTTTGCACCTATAAGCAGACACAAAAGCTTTTATATGTTATCATGAATTCAATTAATCAGGGGTTTGCTTATTTTAAAAGATTTTTGAATTGCTGCAAAGTTTTTGTTGGGTCTGGTAACTTTGAAAATGAGAACTTTAGGAAATGAACTGCCAAAAAAAAATTAGCTCCAGAGACAAAGTTTGCTTAGAGAGGAAGACAGAGTAGCGAAGGAGTTTGTTTGCATTCCCACATTGTGTTTATATCAAGGTATGCCATGCAGCACAGCTACGCTGTCTACATCGTTTCCTTCAGAATATCAGACAAAAAGTTGACCGCTAAGTGAAACCATTAGCTCTTGCAAGATGTGGACTAAAACATTTCATTCACAAAATTTAATACAGTTTATGGTAGTTAATGACAAACATGCTTTCCCGAAATGTGGAAAACATTAACCAAAAGGTGGTAAAATACTTGATTCATTGAGTGTGTTTTAAAATGATATTTTTATCATTTATTTCACTACATTTGACAGATTCCAGTGAAAGAATAAGTAAACAGAAGTGTTTATTTGGAGGAGCACTTATTTCACAGGACTATAACCATCTTGCACTGCACCCTGGAGCCTGCTTAAGCACGCCAACACTAGCTACCATTAGCTGTTGCTAATATTATTTTGATTGTGTTGTTTTGATTTTCTTACCCACTGAGAACTTCTGGTGCAGAAATAATACTTCTCAGACATCTTAGCCATAACAGTGAATAGCCTGAAATAAAGAACTTAGGAAATAACTGTTACGGCCCTAAGCCATGTGGGTTGGGGTTGGTGTGTGTCTGCCTTTTTCCTGCATATCTGTGTTATACAGTTTTAGAAAAAGAGATGTCAATCACATGTTCTTGACCGAAAACAAATGTCCATCATTTCAGATGTGTTGTGATATGGCAGAGTGGGCAGCCTAGTGGTAATGTCGCGGGCTTTAGTGCGGCAGACCTGGGTTTATATCCCCAACACCGCACCCAGGTGAACCGCCATGGCCCCTGAGCAAGGTCCTTAACACCCACCAACTTCAAGCACTCCAGCACCTCTTATCTACTAACTCCACTTATGTAGTGCATTGCATTTGTTTACAATGTTCCAGACGAAAGCAGAACCAGAATATGTTGCTGTGTTATAACCCCAGAAATTTTTATAGCAGCAAAAACGGTTCCAAGAGTGTGTATGCTGTCTTGTGTGTTTTCACGAAGACATTATAACCCTGTCAAGCTGTCAAAGATCAAATTTACTGGCAAATATTCCTGTTCAGAGATATTATCACACAGCTGTTAATGAGATAACAGCTGAGGAAAGATAAATACAATTTCAAGAAAAGGTTTGATTAAGGGAACAGACTAATACAGAAAGGCAGAGCTTGGTCCAAACTGTCAATCATACCCAAACTTGCTCCTCCCTCTCGCTCAATCGATAAACATTTTTTCTTGTGATTAAAATAAGATGTCAAATTAAAGAAACTGTGTTTACATCTTTAAACTACAAAAAAAAGTCAGTACTATTTAGAGCTGTGCAAGTCTCATAATTTAGATAGGGATTAGAGATCTGGCTCCTTCATTCTCAATGCTCACAAATGGCTCTTCACTTAGTATTGCTCAAGTTCTTGTTTGGTCTATTTAATTTATTGTAAAGGGTTTGTGTGTTGACAAGCAATATTTTTATTCAGTGTTTTCCAAAAAGCCTTATTCTAAAGTTTTGTTGTTTTTTTTTACAGCCCCCTTGCAATTACAGATATGTTCATTTTACAAAATTCTGCTCTCAGCTTTGCAATCTTGTGTCATTAAAATGTAGCCAGATGCTGCCTCTTTTTTGTTTTTCACTGATTTCTTCACTTTTTTTTTTTCAACAAATTTGCCACAAAGTCAAATTTCCCCCATCTTGCTCTATTGCTCTACCTTCTACCTTGTCTTATACCACTATACTCTTATACCAATTCAGAGCGTCTTCCCTGTGAGCCAGTCTACAGTAAGCAAAGCAGACAAAGCAGACCAGTCAAAGGATAACTTTCTTTTTTTTTTCAACCTGGACCTTATTTCTTGGAGTTGGGTGCATTTACTCACCGGTAAAATATCTGTATCACTTTGACTCCTTTGGGTGATATTCAGATTGAGTCGCCCTCCGGCATGCATCCATATAATGGGAGGGACGAGGCAGCCTCTCTATAAGGCATTATCTACAGCAAAATTCCTTCATTTCATCAATACTTAAACGAACGAACGAGTGCTATTGTCCTGAGTCCAGTTTTTTGGTGTCTAGGTAGCGAGCTGCAATCAGCTGTACTGCGGCGCAGGGACGTGTGCGACGATGTTTTACGAGCAGGTTAACAATAACAGCTGAGATAGCTCTTTAGCTTGATCGTAAACAGCTTTTTAAAAAGCTTTAATCCAGTCACCTCCAACTCCTTCTGCGGATTAAAAAGTGTTTTTTGGCGCAACAGCAGTTAGCAGTCCGTTAGCTAAATTTGTTTACAGTGAGCATTGACAGGGGGTCATGTAGGGGGACGGAAAGAGGGGAGGGACAGAGACGAGACATAAAGGCATCGATTCTTTCTTTCTTTCTTTCTATAAGTTGCGAATTACCAATTCCTGCCTTTCGGTGCGAATGGCAGGAGTTGGTCAGATTTTACAGAACTGCAGCTCTCACAGAGGTTTGACTTTTTTTCTTCCTTTTTATGAATGCAGGATGTATTGATACTGTCAGGATGGAAGGACCATTTCACCCAGTATAACAAAAAGTGTTTCTGAGCAGGATTACCAACTCTGACTTTAATATTGGTTTGGCTTTTACCTGCTTCTGAGCTTTGAAGGGGAGGCTTGAAGCTGAATAGGCGGAAGAATGAGGCGGCCATTAGTCTGAGAGAGAGGGGCGCTCAGTTTGAATACTGTTGTTTGCAAACAGAAACGGTGGGGGGACTTCGAACTCTACCTCACTTGTATTTAGAAAAAAGACGTTCATTAAAGAAAAAAAAATCAAACATAAGTCCTTTCAATTTGGCTCAGAATCAGACAACAGTCATGGATGATGATGCTTCAGTGTTGAATCAATTATATTTTGTTATCTGAGTAAAGCTGTCCAGCAAGAAATCAGTGACTTATTCTTTTGAGACTGAAGAGACTGTTTAGCGCTGCAACTGCAGCTCGTATTGGGACTTCATAAAGCATATCTGTGCTTTGTAAAATGTATGCTTCATCTTTCATGACCTAGCCACGTGTATTTCTGAAACCACATCCCAATGTTGGTTTGGAACACACATACACACACACACACACACACCACCACCTGTTGATAATTTTGATATTCCAGTAAGTTCCACAGTGAGATGACAGTTAGTCATTTCCTATGGAGATGGGTGATATCAACCATATCCGCCGGCTTTTCAGTTACACTTCTCATATAAACTTCAGCATGCCTGATTATAAACCTCATGTTACTGTGCTTGCAATCATTAAGGGTATGTGGTTTTTCCTGGTGTGAACCTTCAGAGCCAACTAATTTTCAGCATCAAGGATAATAATAGCTACTGCCAAACAAATCATCCAAATACAACAAACCTGTCTGCATCACTCACATCCAACAGCAGTCCCTCTGCAGCCCCAAATCTGTGCTGCATTAGCTCTTCCCAATAGCTGATCCCATCTCGCATGTGTTTTTATGTCTGGAGAGGACTGCCCTCTGACCTACGTGAGAGTTCTTCTGAGGACAACAAGGTTCACTGATTAAAAAAGTGATGTGTGCCAAAATGTCATAAACACTTAAATTTGGATTCAATCAAAGTAATTAAGGAAAAAAATCATCCTGGCTCTGAGGCTGATACATCAGGACTTGTGCTGTCTTGGGATTGTGCATTTTATGGTCCAACCCCGGGTTTAAGACACTGTAACATGATCTTAGACTGAACTCCCATAATCATAAATCTTAAAAAAAAAAAAAGTCATGCAGATATGACTACAATAAATAAACACTTTAAAAAAAAATTATTAAACCCCTATAAGACAGAAATTTTGCGTATTTTGGAGGCTACTGTTGCTACTGCAGTGGTGCCAATATACAGTATCATGTTTCTCTTCTGTTTCAATTTATAAGATTACATTTATTAATACAGAATGTGTAAACAATACAAACTGAAAAGTCAGGCCTCTAAATAAAACCAAGGATATGTCAGACGTGTAGAGTGTCAATGAACACGTCTCTTGCATTTTAGGTCGTGTCAAATGGCATGTGTCTCGTTTTATGCAGATTTGACTTGTAAAACTTGCGTCCTGTCCTTCGGTCAGAGTGCTCACTCTGATTGGTTGTTAAACAGATCAAATGAATTCTGGAAAAAGTAGGCTGTGGTGAAAAGAGAAAGCTATTAGCTGCTTTATATGTACAGGTAAAGTTTAATATCTAATTCACACTGGTACAGGCCCAAGAAGCAAACTCTGTCCACTTGAAAACCACAAATCTCAGTTCACTTGCAAGTGAGCTTTATTTCATGGTTCTTGGAAGATGGGACTCAAGTGCAGGAGAGTGGTGGCTGAACTGACTGAATATTGCCACAAAAACAAGGTGCAGCTCAAACAGGAAACCCAACTTAACATGAGATCAAGGCCCCGTCCCAATACCCACCCTAAGCCCTACACCCTTGTATGAAGTGCGCACTTGGCAGAAGTGCACATTAAGGGTTCGAGTGTGCAGGCTGCAAGTGCGGAAAAAAGGCAGAATTGGGACAGTGATAGCTACGTCATCAACCTCCGTCGCAACGTCATTTCTGCCGCCAGAGATGATGGAACCGGTCCTTGTTTGCGCCGTATTGCTGCTGAAAACTATTGTGAAAATGCAACAAACAATAATCTTGAGAATGAAGAGGCGGAGGCAACGAAGGAGGCTTCTACGCCAGATTCTCTTCACTGTGCCGGCATTCATTCAAACTGTAAGTTTAATTAAGCCCATTGATTGGCTGAGATCAAATCTTATCATTATGTCTTAGTAATATTATTGATTAATAATAATTTGTGGAAGTATTGATCATATAAATAATTCATTTACATTGAATTAAACTAAGAGTTTAGTTTCAGAAGAAGTTCATGTCCTACCTCAAAGCTCTGAAATCTAGTAAATGTGAAAGCACAATAAAACTATTCAAGTTAGGCTACTTAAAGAATGTGATCTACAAGCCCTAACTAATAATTTATTCTTGCTTTGTGCAGCTGTAATTTGTGTGTTTGACTTCAGTCAGTCAGTCAGTCAGTCAGTCATTTTCTGTACCGCTTATCCAGTTCAGGGTCGCGGGGGTTGCTGGAGCCTATCCCAACTATTAACAGGCGAGAGGCGGGGTACACCCTGGACAGGTCGCCAGTCTGTCGCAGGGCCAACACAGAGAGACAACAACCAGCACGCCACATTCATACCTAGGGCAATTAAGACAATTAACCTAACATCATGTCTTTGGACTGTGGGAGGGCCGGAGTACCCGGAGAGAACCCACGCATACACGGGGAGAACATCAAACTCCACACAGGAAGGCCACGGTGGATTGTTCGAACCCCCTCCCCAGCGGGAATCGAACCAGTGACCTTCTTACTGTGAGGCTTGTTTGACTTGTTGTGGTATATTTGTGTTACATTCTCCAATGTATAGGCCTCCTAAATTCTGCTTCTCTTAATGTGTCAAGAAGATATATACCATGTTTATATTTCTTTTTACAAATTAATTATGAAAAGCAAAAATAGAAGTGTTATCACACTGGTTGCAGGAAATTGTTTAGGGAAGTAGATGCATTATATTGCTTATATTGCATGCTTTAATTTCATATTTTTTCTACACTAGGCTCGAAGACCAATGCCATATACCAGACTGAACCCCACTGTGCCAGTTCTTCAAGTGTACTTTGACCCTGACCAAGACCTGAAGCCAGACTACCGCCTAACAAGAGAATCAATGAATGGCTTGATGAGAGCACTGAAGACAGATAAAGATCACGGATGGTGCTATCAAATTGAGATTTTGATCTTTGTGTATTGGCTTGCACATGGCATCTCATATCGAGTTGCTGCCAGGGCATTCTCTGTGCCCAAATCAACAATTTGCCGTATTGTGCACAAAATTGCAAAAGCCATTATGGAAAATGCACATAAGATAATCTGTTATCCAAAACAGGTGGAGTTAGAGGAGGTTGGCAGGGGATTCGGATGTTTAGCACGTCACAAGGCTTTTGACAAAGCTGTAGGTGCACTGGACGGCTGTCTCATTCGAATTAAGCCTCCAAATCAGAACAGAGATGACTACTTTTGCTATAAGCAATTCTATGCAATCCACATGCAAGCCATCTGTGACTCTACTGGCCGGTTTCTCAACATCTTTGCTGGTTTTCCTGGCTCAGTTCACGACACCCGTGTTCTCAAAAACAGCCCAGTGTATGTGAATGCTGAATACCCACCACCCGGCTTTTTTATTCTGGGTGATGGTGGGTATCCTTGCATTCAGAGCCCCATTACCATCATCACCCCCTACAAACTACCTCTTCAGGACCGGGTTGAAGAGCGGTTCAACAGCTGCCATGCACGCGCTCGTTCAGTTATTGAACGAGCGTTTGGCATGATGAAGGCTCGATGGCGCACAACCTTGTTTAAGGCGATGGAGGTCAAGGTTGGATTCTGCACTCAAGTGGTGACTGCCTGTGCTGCCCTGCATAATGTCTGCCTGACCCATGGTGATGTCCTTGAGCCAGATGTGGAGGATCAACCCCCACCGCCCCTGCCCCCAGGTTATACTGGAGAACAAGAAGCAAGGGGCATCATGCTGAGAGCGAGACTCTCTGCCCAGGTTTCAGCACCACTTGCTTTAGCAGCACACCTACATGAACATGATTACATTTAGTTCTGGATTTCAGTTTTCTTCAGATGTTTTTACCTGCAATCTGTTGATTATTTCAATTGTTTGATTTGCTGGGGTTTTTTGTGCAGTGCAGCACTGTCACTGAAAGTGACCATTTTTTGTTCTGATGCATCTTTTTCTTTCTGTGGCCTATTAAACATTGTAAGAGGTCAAACGTTGTCTAATACCATCTAAATTTAACATTTTCTGTTGGAATGAATAATATGGGAAAAAGGGCAACAATAAAAGACATCTGAATCATGCGACACTGTGTTTTTTTAATCATATCTTTCACAAAACTGCATTGTCAAAGATGATGTGGTGGTACCACACAACTGAGAAAACATAAGGAAACATAAATAGATGCTTGATATTTTAACTAAACATAATAAACACAGTTTTTGAGACCATACCCAATCCCAGGGGCAAATGAATAAAATGACCTGTTCATCACATTACTTGGTAAGGTGGTCTACAAGTCTCCCAAACAGATCAAGCATTTTGTCCATTTGTCCCTGGGAATGGTTGAGCCAGGCTCTGTCACGGTCATCTTCATCTTGAAACCTTTTCTCCATGTTGTCAAACAATTCTTTAAGGCCCTCTGTTGGACTGTCAGCATTCCTCTTCCTCTTCCCTGGCCTCTTTTGGATTACATCTGTAGAGGTTCCTGGTGAGCTGACCTGTGAGGTCACAGTCCCTGCTGATGCCTGGGATTCTGTGTCTTCCCTCGCTTCGTCCTCCGCCGGGCTGACCACCACGCTGCTTGGACCAGAGGAGTAGAGGCTGACTGGTCTGACTGATGGCCTCTGGCCGATTGCCTCATGCATGGCAGCATAGAATGTCCAGGTTGCTGCTGTGACTTCTCCCTCATCTGTCCCTGTCCCAGTTTTGGGGAGTGACAGGTCCTTAATATAATAATGCATATAGAAGATAAAAATCATTACATACTTCAATATCACAGATGCATAGGCACTTCACATTGCCAGTCATATTACCTTATATTTTTTCTTGAGGTTCTCCCATTTTTTCTTACATTGCTGAGGAGTTACTTTGCCCTCCAAGCCCATTCTTTGTATTATTTCACTGCAAGAGTTATATGTTAACTAACAAAAACAACCTGTTCATCTGTTGACTACTCAAAACATGTTATACTTTTCTAAAAATTCTTTTTTACTGCTCAACTCACTCATAACCTTGAGTGGATGCATTTCTGTGCCCAGTGAAGAGATGGTCATTTTCAGACCTCATTTGAATAAAGTTGGACGTCATCTCATCCGTCCCTGTTGAAAACTTATGTTGTTATGAAGTCCACTCTTTTTATTAATATAATGGTAACCTGAATAAATTGATAAGCTCATGCAAGGTTACAATGTAATTCTGGAAGAGGAGGAATGAGTAAATGCATTTTAACAACATTCCAAACTACGTGTTGTAGGCTATGACTCACTGTAAACTAAATAATAATTACATAACAAACTTGGAATGTGGATGAATGAATATATCTCCTTTTATCAGCACAAAAATGACAAGATAATTAAGAGCATATTTCTAAGTAGGAGGGCAAACTTTGATCTTCATTGTACATAATACAGCATGACAGAGATTGAATATTTCGACATTTACATTTAAAAAGACATTTTTTCGCCCCAGGCACTGCACCTCGATCACCAGACATCTCCTTTTCCGCCTTTCTGTTCAAAACGTTGACACG
Source organism: Atherinomorus stipes (assembly GCA_023101725.1). NCBI lineage: Eukaryota > Metazoa > Chordata > Actinopteri > Atheriniformes > Atherinidae > Atherinomorus > Atherinomorus stipes. The sequence goes on along the minus strand of JALJCO010012027.1, from coordinate 36,736 downwards.
TCACACGCCCGCAATGAATTATGGGCAATATGCTTCGGCGAAGTCTGCATTGATGCGGACTTCACTGAAGTGTGGATTAAGGGCGCAAAGGGGGCGTGACGGACTTCCGCCCTCGAGCAGCCCTGGAGAATTGGGACACACTACGCACTTCAACCCCTCGACGGGAGCGCGCATTCTAGGGGCGCAAGGCAAATGTATCTATCTGCGGCTTGCAACCCAGTGGGCGTGTCGTAGTGTGGGCGTGTCGTAGTGTGGGTGGGTCTGGTTAGGTTTAGGGGAAGGGTCAGGGGTAGGGCTAGATTTTACCGTGCTCTCATTGGCCTGGTGGGCGTGTCGTCACACTACGACACGCCCACACTGCGACACGCCCACACTACGACACGCCCACACTACGACACGCCCCTGTCTTGCGAGCCGCAGATAGACCCTTCTCGCGCAAGGGTGGAAGTGCGGGTATTGGGACGGGGCCTTAGAGAGGAGGTTGCTGAACTCCGACAGCAGCTGGAGCAAATGAGCGATATGTGAGTGATATTAATGTTATTACAACACGGTGTCCGAATCAACAACATTAACTTATAACTGTCCGTTAATGGAGATCTGTCACTGTCCTCTGATGCTGCCTCTGAGCTACCGGCGTTAGCTAAACACTAACTCATAATCTAAATGAAGTTGGTTAAACTTAAAGCCTTTAACCCGCTTGCTTGCGGACGTCGCTTCTGTGGACATCATCCACGTTGATGCGAGGCAGGTCTTGAAGACAGCTCGTAAAAAATGTCATTTCACCTGTTGTTGTCTGGTTGTTGTGACCACAGACCGCAAACAGCGGTTGTGGCGGTGCTGAACCGGGAGTCGTTGGGCTGATCCTAAACGGGAGTGACTAGGGATGTTCTGCTCGACTCCGACTCGATCTTATGAACCGGAAGTCTCGCTACCGCTGTTTTGGTGGAAGTCTCAGCATGCCGAAAGCCACGTGACCACACTAACCGAGGCCTCGTTACGTCATCCGCGAGTGTCGAGCCGAAATCTTGAAGAAACTGGGTTTATTAATCTGTCAGTGCTTAATACAGGTTCCAATCACTTGGGAATTTATTGAAAAATAGTTAATTTATCACAGAGGACAATTCTGAGATATTAACCACAAAGGAAACACTAACAGAAGGTTGGCAACGTATCTTTTATTATACACTGTGTCAGAGACAAGACAGCTCCAGACAGCGCTTCCCTCAGCTGCAGTACACATCCACGGCCAGCAGATGGAGCTCATGCTCACGGTCTCAAATGTCTCGAGACTTCGTGTCGATCTCTTGGCAGCTGTGTCAAAATGTCTCAGTGTCTCATGAAGCTTCGTTTTCACCATCCCTAGGAGTGACCGTGCATAAACCCTATTGCCTGGGGCCCCCAAACGGAGGAGGGCCCCGACCAGCAGGGCAAAATCATGCTGTTCATTCATAGCGCCTTTTCTCCCATCATTGTCCTTCATACAGACATAAACAGACGTAATGGAGGCCTGGCTCGTGTCCCCCGCTCCTCCTGCATCTGTGTCCTCTGTCCCTGCACTTTTATTTACCACTACAGCAGTTTCATTCATTATTTACATGCGGCAACCTGTTTTCCCGAGCTGTATTTGAACGCACCGCGTGACACGCGCTAAATGCCAGCACGCGGCGGATCGCCAGCAGAGGGGGGTGCAGGTGTTCCTCATGTCCAGCAAACCAGAACCAGCAAACGACAGAAACGTTGGAGAGTTTTTCCCCAAACAGCTGATGTAAGTTGAGTAAAGTGAGAAGGGTCTATCTGCGGCTCGCAAGACAGGGGCGTGTCGTAGTGTGGGCGTGTCGCAGTGTGGGCGTGTCGTAGTGTGACGTTACTCAACGACACGCCCACCAGGCCAATGAGGAGACACGGTAAAATCTAGCCCTACCCCCTGACCCCTTCCCCTCAACCTAACCAGACCCATCCACACTACGACACGCCCCACACTACGACACGCCCACTGGGTTGCAAGCCGCAGATAGATACACTTGAGTTAAGCTGTTCTAATGATGACTGACTAGTTAGCATGTAAGCTAGCTGGTTAGAAATCTGCTGTTACCCAAGTTTCATTTAGTGTTGGGGAACTGCAACGCTGTTTCTTTTGCCAGTTACGATTAGCCTACTGTAACACATTACCCTGTAAATAAAATAGCTGAGTCACCGTTTACCTGTGGTACGGGGGTCTACAGAGGAAACTGGGCTGGTTTTTCTGTGAAGTAACGTGGAAATACAGTCAGTCACATGCTGGAGGTTTCTGGGCTTGTTTTCTGAAGTTTAGTCCACAAATAAATAAGGAAATATGTAAAATATAAAAAAAGCAGGGGTAAGGCGTGGGTAGGAGGGTCACCGCACAGCATGCTGCCCCCAAATACCCTTTTTATCTGCGAGGTTCACGGACATCAGTTTCACCGTCGCAACAAAATAAAAATGAAAAATTACAAATTTATGTGTGATTGTAGTATGTGGATCTTGAAATTATTTGTCATAGCTTAATTTTCAAAGCACTAATGGGGTCCCTCACGTTCTCACTACGTCCTCCTTTCCAGCGAAAACATCTGTTCAACAAAAACATGCTAGTTTAGTCGTTTTAACACATTTTTCTTACATTTTCATATTACTTACTGCATATAAAGTGCAGTGGTTCTCAGAAAAAGGCTGTAAATATTATTTTATTGACATACATCAGCAGCTGCTTCATTTGCTTCTAAAACTGCTTTTATTTTGCAGCTTCAGTAAAACATAAATGCCTCAGACTTCAGCAGCTTATTTTTATTTTTTCTCTTTTTTTAAATCATTGCCTCACTCACAGATCAGTGCTGAGTTTGTGTTTGAATTACATTTTCTACAACAATGAAATTAACCTATAGCCAGAATTTGTGTTCATTATCGTTTTCATCATATTCAAAATAAATCTTTCTGCTACAACAGAGAGAGAGGACAGGGGTGAGACATCAGACCAGAGACCAGCAGCACGGATGATGATGATGATGATGATGATGATGCAGTCTTTACTGGTAAGGGAAAGATTGTTGTGATAAGCATCTGTTGGAGGGAGGAACCAGGCAGGGTTCTGGTAAAATGTTTTTATTGGTCTGATCTTAAAAAACCTACTGTAAAGAACAAACCTTGATTTAAAAAGAATTTAAAGCTTCTTGCAGCTCTACAATTGACTCAGTAGGCGACTTTGAAGAGACATAGGTCAGAAAAATTGCATTTTTGACACGTACTGGTGTTATATCCGAAGCTTTTTTCTCACATTCTACTCTTTATTTAGTCTAAGTTTCCCATTGACAGGTCCAGATTTGAAGGGCCCCCTAGCTAAGTTCGCCTTGGGCCCCCAAATTGTTAAATCCGCCACTGGCTCCTGGTGTGAACGGATCCCCAAGCATTCGCTTTCCACGCGGCAGATTCAAGCCAGATATTACTCTGTTTTTATTTAAGGGGTCGGAAGTCATGGTAACAGTTGAGTGAGTGAGTGTGTGTGTGTGTGTGTGTGTGTGTGTGTGTGTGTGGGGGGGGGGGGGGGGGTTAGAAGATGTTTATTTGTTTTCTTCTGGTGTTGAAAACTATGGAAAACCAAACAAGCACTTATACAGCCACTTTGGATTGCCTTTGGCAGGAAAAGCGCTTTCCTGATTTAGAAACTATAGATTATGGTTTGATTCTTTGAAGAACCGCAGCCCCACGAAGCCGTAATCCAGCTTCAGTTAAGAAACTTTGACGTTCTCCATGTAAAAAGATTTTATTCTAACCATTTCAAAGGCACGGTGCTGATGATATAGCTGAGGAAGTCGGCCGTGACTGAGGGGAACACTGCAGCAGATGCTGGATGAGACCCACTTTGCCATCAATCCCACATGGGTGCTCGGTATTTTCCGTGGGTGCTTCGGCACCCGAACACCCGTGGAATCGGTGCGTACTGTATGCTCTGGAGCGAATGTTGCAGACCTTTTGTATTTTCATCCAGCATCACTCCAGCACGTCTCCAGACTATTTCTTCCAGGTTTCAGCATTCCAGCTCATGTGTGGGAGGATAATCCAGCAACCTCATTCATGACCACACTGCAAAAACTCAAACCTTACCAAATATATTTTTCTAATCTCATCAAAATTTCTCATCACACTCAAAATAAGACTAAAGTACCTGGAGAAACATTTCAGTGAGATACAAGATCTTGTTTTAAGACAAAGAAGGCAAAAAATCTTTTTTTCTTTTCTGTGGCCAAGATGATTTTATTTGTAATAAGCAAAAAAATTCTGCGATGGAACAAGCAAGGTTTCTTGAAATAAGATGCATCGCCTCAAAACACGATCTTAAATCGCACTGAAATGTTTCTCTGCGTGTGATTTCGTCTTTTATTGAGTGTGATGATATTCTGACCAGAAGTTTCAGAAACATACCAGATTTGGGTTTCTGCTGTGCACGGACGGCTGTAAACGGCTTCAGCACCGCTCTGGATGATGTCACACGAGTGTTTCCAGTCATTCCACCGTTACGTCATGAGGACTGGACGTGTCGTTGCTCCCGTTTGTCTGCTGAACTGGACCAGTTGAATGGTGCCGGTTAGATTTACAGCCTGCTCAGATCCTCTCTGCTTGGGAGGACACATCTTTCATCGGAAGCAGAAAGGATTTTACGTTGACTGATGTGTTTTGAGACTGCTTTATTTCCGGGCGCTGCGTTCTTTCCTTCGGGAGATTAGCATTGATTCCGACCCAACAGCAGGTTCGTGTCAGACGGGAAGAAAGACTGAAGGAGAAAAGAACGTTTGGTGAAGTTTGCTGTCTCTGCAGGACTTCTGTTGTGTTCTGGCTGCTTCTCTGTCCATCACAAAGAGGAAGAGGAGAGAGTAAGCATTGTGTCAAGATGCCAGTAATGGGCCATTAGCTTAAATAATTCCCATTTACTACATGATTAATCAAGCTCAGAACATCCCGTGTTTTGTTTTTGGGGGAGGGTGCAGGCAGTGCTTGTATATTGAGCTTTTTTTTCTTCCTTTGTCCTTCCATGGGTAACAGATTCAAGCCATTACAATCCATCGCTTATTGATTTACTGTTGGCTGACATTAGTGTGGGCCACATCAGGCCAAGCAGCAGCGAGTCTGAGCCCTGTCTGCTGCGCTCTAATCACACACTTGAGTTTATTTCAGCTCATTTTGCAAATAACGCTCAAACAAATGATTTGGTGATTAAAATTAATGCACCACCTGTTACGGTTTCCAGTGTTTCTACTGGACCATCTGACATATTAACTTGGTACTGACGTGCTGTGAGCATGTTGGCAGATGCTCAGCTGCACAATCAGCAGACATTTTAGGAGTCGTGTGCCTGCCTACCCAATGAAGCCAATGAGAATCTAATATTCTTGCTCTCACAGCTCCTGCTTGTGCGGAAGATTAGACCAGAATTCCTCCACGGTGAAGGCAGAGACGATGATGTCATGCAGGAAAAGTTTCCTTCAACTCAGCAACTTGTACAAGCTGCTGGATCATAGAGGACGCAGTTTTTCACAATCGTTCTTTTAGTTCATGAAAAATAACAGTGTGATGTTGAAAAAATGAGGTTGGATCACTGTTTTTACAAGACATCACACGCCTGCACGCCAGAATCATGAGGAGATTGTGTTGCTTAATCATTGAATGTAAATAAAAACATAATAAAATGATTTTAAAATTTCATCAGATTTTATTCCAATTAAAGCTGAAACTGAGACGTTTTATCATTTAAAAATAATACAATCTGATTCGGATGACAGCCTCACATCTGTGAAAAGTAGTTCCAGGGTGATGTTTACCATCGTGTAGTAACACGTCTGTAAAAAGTAGTTCCAGGGTGATGTTTACCATCGTGTAGTAACACTGGGTTCTGGAAAAAAGTAGTTCCAGGGCGGAATGTCAGCCCCCCCATCCCCCCCCCCTCCTCTGGTTTCCCCCCCTTTTTTTTTTTTTTAAACATGCTTACTGCATTTAGGTGGGGGGCAAGTATAAATCGTCATTTTTTTTATTTTCTTTTAAAATGCCCATTTTTTGTTAGTAGTACAACGGGCCCCCTGATGTCTGGGGCCCCCGCCCCAGCCTTTGAGAACCACTGTGTAGTAACACGTCTTTAAAAAGTAGCTCCAGGGTGATGTTTACCATCGTGTAGTAACACGTCAGTAAAAAGTAGTTCCAGGGTGATGTTTACCATCATGCAGTAACACGTCTGTAAAAAGTAGTTCCAGGGTGATGTTTACCATCGTGTGGTAACACGTCTTTAAAAAGTAGTTCCAGGGTGATGTTTACCATCGTGTAGTAACACGTCTGTAAAAAGTAGTTCCAGGGTGATGTTTACCATCGTGTAGTAAAACGTCTGTAAAAAGTAGTTCCAGGGTGATGTTTACCATCGTGTAGTAACACGTCAGTAAAAAGTAGTTCCAGGGTGATGTTTACCATTGTTTAGTAAAACGTCTGTGAAAAGTAGTTCCAGGGTGATGTTTACCATCGTGCAGTAACACATCAGTAAAAAGTAGTTCCAGGGTGATGTTTACCAGCGTGTAGTAACACGTCTGTAAAAAGTAGTTCCAGGGTGATTTTTACCATCGTGCAGTAACACGTCTGTAAAAAGTAGTTCCAGGGTGATTTTTACCATCGTGTAGTAACACATCTGTAAAAAGTAGTTCCAGGGTGATGTTTACCAGCGTGCAGTAAGACATCTGTAAAAAGTAGTTCCAGGGTGATGTTTACCAGCGTGTAGTAAAACGTCTGTAAAAAGTAGTTCCAGGGTGATGTTTACCATCGTGTAGTAACACGTCTGTAAAAAGTAGTTCCAGGGTGATATTTACCATCGTGTAGTAACACGTCTGTAAAAAGTAGTTCCAGGGTGATGTTTACCATCATGCAGTAACACGTCTGTAAAAAGTAGTTCCAGGGCGATGTTTACCATGGTGTAGTAACACGTCTGTAAAAAGTAGTTCCAGGGTGATGTGTACCATTGTGTAGTAACACGTCTGTAAAAAGTAGTTCCAGGATGATGTTTACCATCGTGTAGTAACACGTCTGTAATAAGTAGTTCCAGGGCGATATTTACCATTGTTTAGTAAAACGTCTGTAAAAAGTAGCTCCAGGGTGATGTTTACCATTGTGTAGTAACACGTCTGTAAAAAGTAGTTCCAGGATGATGTTTACCATCGTGTAGTAACACGTCTGTAATAAGTAGTTCCAGGGCGATGTTTACCATCGTTTAGTAAAACGTCTGTAAAAAGTAGTTCCAGGGTGATGTTTACCATCGTGTAGTAACACGTCAGTAAAAAGTAGTTCCAGGGTGATGTTTACCATCGTTTAGTAAAACATCTGTGAAAAGTAGTTCAAGGGTGATGTTTACCATCATGTAGTAACAAGTCTGTGAAAAGTAGTTCCAGAGTGATGTTTACCATCGTGTAGTAAAACGTCTATGAAAAGTAGTTCCAGGGTGTTGTTTACCATCGTGTAGTAACAAGTCTGTAAAAAGTAGCTCAAGGGTGATGTTTACCATCGTGTAGTAACACGTCAGTAAAAAGTAGTTCCAGGGTGATGTTTACCATCATGCAGTAACACGTCTGTAAAAAAGTAGTTCCAGGGTGATGTTTACCATTGTGTAGTAACACGTCTGTAAAAAGTAGTTCCAGGGCGATTTTTACCATCATGTAGTATCACGTCTGTAAAAAGTAGTTCCAGGGCGATGTTTACCATCGTGTAGTAACACGTCTGTAAAAAGTAGTTCCAGGATGATGTTTACCATCGTGTAGTAACACATCTGTAAAAAGTAGTTCCAGGGCGATGTTTACCATCGTGTAGTAACAAGTCTGTAAAAAGTAGTTCCAGGGTGATGTTTACCATCGTGTAGTAACACGTCTGTAAAAAGTAGTTCCAGGGCAATGTTTACCATCGTGTAGTAACACGTCTGTAAAAAGTAGTTCCAGGGTGATGTTCACCATTGTGTAGTAACACGTCTGTAAAAAGTAGTTCCAGGGTGATGTTTACCATCGTGTAGTAACACGTCTGTAAAAAGTAGTTCCAGGGTGATGTTTACCATCGTGTAGGAACACGTCTGTAAAAAGTAGTTCCAGGGCAAAGTTTGCCATCGTGTAGTAACACGTCTGTAAAAATTAGTTCCACGGCGATGTTCACCATCGTGTAGCACTGAATTGAGTTTGGTAATGACAGTAATCATGGACTTGAATAAGTAAGTCTTTCCATCCGTGCATGCTGTTCATTTATTGTGAAATTTCTGTTGGAGCTCAGTCTTCTCCATCCACCATCTTCTTCGTTGGTCCATCTACAACTTTTACTTCCACATCTTGTCCATCTTATCCCTGCCGCAGCAACCTCCAAAGCCATTGTTTTTAGACATGGTCTATCTGAGTGCACTGCTTACTTTTTTTACCCATTTATTTAGTGATTTATTCTTTCTTTTTTTCCCTCAGTTTAACTTTTTCATCTGAACATAACAGACAGTCATCTGTGGTTCCAAACACAATCATTTCAGATTTCTTCATGTAGCTGGAGAAACTTCTGGAGCATTCATTTACCCCGCTTGTCCCCTGGTGAGACACTTATACAGAGCTGAGTGATGTTTGCACAGTTATGATCAGATATTTGGTTTGTTTCAATTATCCGAGTTTGTGGGAGCATGCAGATTCTGAACAATGGGGGCCAACACGAAGCCTTTAGGGATTCATCTCTAATTGTATCATTGTAACCAACTAAAACAAATAACTCCTGCTCAAAGTAGAACGAACCAATTCAGACATAGATCAGAGACTTAAACCCAGTTCTCCAGCTGGCTAAATGGTTTTGGTTGACTGAGTAAAAAGTGAATTCACGCCAGGATAGTCTGGGGGCTCGGTCTGACTGGGCAGGTATTTCCGGCTGGGGGATGCATGTCCGTCCCTTTGGGGGGGTGGCTGGGGTCCGGGCCTCTGGGTGGCTGATGTGGGCCTGGATCTCGGGCTGTGCGGGCTTCCTCCTCTTTGCAGAGACGAGGCTGCATCTGCATGACTGCATCACCATGGCGACACTTTATTCTGCATGTTGACGCTGCTTCCCGTTGCTCTGATTAGGTTGTACCTCTTCTCTGCGCAGTTCTGCGTGTTTGTATAATGACACGTTTTTGACATTTCCTTCATGTTTTATCGACCAAAGTGTTCTTCATGATGATCTATGTAACAGAAACAAGCGCAGCTGCATAGATGAGTATTTAGACAACATGGCTGCTTTTCAGCATCTGACCAGACGGTGGCGCTGTGAGCCAAAACTGGATATGACGTCTGTGAGAGCCTCTTCTTCTCAGCTTATTTAACATTGAAGTGGCTTCATTGTGGTTTTTAAGTTCCTTCTTCAGTTTTACAAACAAACAGTAACGACTCAGCCTTCAAATTTTGTTGACAGTTAATGTTTAAAAGCTCGTAAGTGCAGCGTTTGTTTATTTAGGCTTCCTACAGATTTATAATTTTATTTTGAAGAAGCAGGTCGGAGTCGGACTCACTTGGAAACAGTAGCAGCAGCAGGACCTCTCTTTGCTCATCCCTTCTGTCATCCTCTGTTTACTGAAGCTTCAGGGACCAACATGTTGAGACTTCTAACACAATAAAACTGCGATCATGTCCTCTGGAAGATTCTTTTTCATCCATCGTTGCTTCATCACATCGGTCATACAGCTGCTGTACGGACAGACAGCTGCTGCTCGGTTATATGAGGACGTCTCCTTCATCAGATCTCCTCCAGCTGCTTCCAAACATGCATCCTTCCCTCCATCCTCATCCTTAAACGGGAACTATTTAAAACTCCACTGGAACCATGGAAGTTGTTATCTTCTCATTTTTAAAGGCTAATTATGCACCGCAGCTAGCCGTTAGCTACGAGCTAATGCAGGGAACGAGTGCCTCGTCTCTGTCACGCCTGGCTTTATGTCAAACCGGCAGGTCCTTCACAGTTAAGGTTCTGTTTGTTGTTGTTCTGGGTCGCTCCTTGCAGTTCTGGTTCCCTCGGTGTGGTCTTGCAGGCTTTAATCTGAACCAGTGGACCTGAGGCTGGAGACAGACTGGAGGCAGCTGCTACAGTTCTACTCCTGTTCTAGCTTGTAAAATGTGATTTCCCCAAATTCCTCAGCTTATCACACTTTCCTGAACTGGCTGATGATCCAGCACACAAACCAGTTCCAGTCCAGCTGTTCTGGAGCATCTTTCATGTTTACAACTGTTTAGATTATAAATGTAACTCAATGGGCGGAACGCAACTCTGTATGTCACTGACGTAACATCATGGTGGATGTTGGAATGTTTAGGGGTTTCTGTATAGAAGCATCAGTGAACTGTGTAAGTGGATTCATGTTTTCTTCTCTCTCTCTCTCTCTTCCTCTTCCTCACTCCCTTTCTCTCTGTTCCACCTTTCTATCATTGCTTCTGTTAACTTTCATTTCTCTCTTGTCTAGCCCAGCAGTATGATGTAAAATGCTGTTATAAACAAATGTTTAATTAAAGAAATAAAATGAATAAACAATATATATATATATATATATATATATATATATATATATATATATATATATAAATAACAGGGCTCCATGATTGGCCATGAGTGAAAATAGAAGTTTTTCTGCTTGTCTGTCCACAAGACATTTTCCAGTGGTTTTTCATTGTTTTGACCTCGGCCTCTTTGAACACATGCTGTTAACTTCCTTTTTCCTCCAACCCAAATGATATTCTGTGTCTATGTCCCTTCCTTCCAGGATGTGGTTGGTGTTCACGCTGCACCAAATGAAGCAAACCATCCATGGAAGAGGACCACGGTTTGATTACAACACGGGTGCCCAAACTTTTTGCTTCCAAGGCCCTAAAGAAAATGTGCCAGTGAGTTGCCGGCCAAACAGCAATTCTAAGGGTGAAACCCAAACGATGTAAAGGAACATTTATTTACTTATCATTCAGTATTTGATAAATGCATTCTTTCCATCACTGAGAATAACACGTTACATTAAAAACACACAAATATGGCAAATTAAGAATAAAGCCATAGTTAGAAGGACAATAATCAATAACTGCAGTCACTAAACTGCACAAAAAACTGCAATCAAATATAGAGCAAAATGTCAACAACAACAAACAATCCATGTTCAACAGACAGACTGCTGATACTAATGAAGATGATGTGACGTGACAGCAGTCGGGAACCATCAGGGCCTTCTACGGCTTCAGAGAAGGCCTTAAACAATTAAGAGAAAAATCTCTCATTTAAAATTGTTTTATTTTATCTAATATATACACCCTCACTGGCCACTTTATTAGGTACACCTTGCTAGTACCAGGTTGGAGCCCTTTTAGCCTTCAGAACTGCTTTAATCCTTTGTGGCATAGATTCAACAAGGTACTGGAAACATTCCTCAGAGAGTTTCCTCCATATTGACATGACAGCATCACGCAGTTGCTGCAGATTTGTCAGCTGCACATCCATGATGAGAACCTCCAGTTCCACCACATCCATGATGAGAAGCTCCCGTTCCACCACATCCATGATGAGAACCTCCCGTTCCACCACATCCATGATGAGAAGCTCCCGTTCCACCACATCCATGATGAGAAGCTCCCGTTCCACCACATCCATGATGAGAAGCTCCCGTTCCACCACATCCATGATGAGAACCTCCCGTTCCACCATATCCATGATGAGAACCTCCCGTTCCACCACATCCATGATGAGAAGCTCCTGTTCCACCGCATCCATGATGAGAAGCTCTGTTGGATTGAGATCTGGTGACTGTGGAGAACATTTGAGTACAATGAACTCATCGTCATGTTCAAAAAACAGTCTGAGATGATTCCTGCTTTATGACATGGCGCGTTATCCTGCTGGATGATGTCATCTTTATGACATGGCGCTTTCTTCTGCTGGATGATGTCATCTTTATGACATGGCGCATTCTCCTGCTGGATGATGTCATCTTTATGACATGGGGCATTCTCCTGCTGGATGATGTCTCTTTATGACATGGGGCATTCTCCTGCTGGATGATGTCATCTTTATGACATGGGGCATTCTCCTGCTGGATGATGTCATCTTTATGACATGGCGCGTTCTCCTGCTGGATGATGTCATCTTTATGACATGGCGCGTTATCCTGCTGGATGATGTCATCTTTATGACATGGCGCGTTCTCCTGCTGGATGATGTCATCTTTATGACATGGCGCGTTCTCCTGCTGGATGATGTCATCTTTATGACATGGCGCGTTATCCTGCTGGATGATGTCATCTTTATGACATGGCGCGTTCTCCTGCTGGATGATGTCATCTTTATGACATGGCGCGTTCTCCTGCTGGATGATGTCATCTTTATGACATGGCGCGTTCTCCTGCTGGATGATGTCATCTTTATGACATGGCGCGTTCTCCTGCTGGAAGCAGCATCAGAGGATGCCACACTGTGGTCATAAAGGGATGGACATGGTCAGCAGCAATACTCAGGTAGGCTGTGGTGGTTAAACCGCCACGTTGGTACTAAGGGGCCCAAAGTGGGCCAAGAAAATCTCTCCCACACCATTACATCACCACCACCAAGCTGAGCCGTTGATACAAGGCAGGATGGATCCATGCTTTCATGCTGTTGACCCCAAATTCTGAGCCTACATCTGAATTTGGTAGCAGAAATGGAGACTCATCAGACAAGGCAACATTTCTCCATCTTCTATTGTCCAATGTTGGTGAGTCTGTGTGAATTGTAGCCTCAGTTTCCTGTTCTTAGCTGACAGGAGCGGCACCCGGTGTGGTCTTCTGCTGCTGTAGCCCATCTGCTTCCAGGTTGGATGTGTTGTGCATTCAGAGATGCTCTTCTGCAGACTTCGGTTGGAACAAGTGCTTATTTCAGTTCCTGTTGCCTTTCTATCAGCTGCAACCAGTCTGGCCATTCTCCTCTGACCTCTGGCATCAACAAGGCATTTGCTCCCACAGAACTGCTGCTCACTGGATATTTTCTCTGTTTGGGACCATTCTCTGTAAACCCTAGAGATGGTTGTGCAGGAAAATCCCAGTAGATCAGCAGTTTCTGAAATACTCAGACTAACAACCATACCACGTTCAAAGTCACGTAAATCACCTTTCTTCCTCATTCTGATGCTGGTTTGAACTGCAGCAGATCGTCTTCACCGTGTCTACATGCCTAAATGCATTGAGTTGCTGCCGTGTGATTGGCTGATTAGGAATATGCATTAATGAGCAGTTGGACAGGTGTACCTAATAAAATGACCGGTGCGTGTATTTCCATGCATAATAATGGATTCTCTCCCAAACCGGTACCAGGTGCACAACTCTTAGTTAGAATGATTCCCGATGTCAAAATTAAGTCCATGATAAACACCGTCCTTCCTTCTCTGAGCTGGCATCATCAACGCAGCGTTAGCAACAAACTCCATAATTAGAGATAACCACACCGTTTAAACTTTAGAGGCGGTCCCTGGGTGCGGTAAGAAAATCAGAATGTCTTTTATGGTCCATCAGCCTCATGGTGTGTGTATTTATCTAAAGAGAAACCATGAAGAAGAAACTTTTTTTTTTTTTTTTTTTTACTGCACCCACAGAATGATGTAACTTTATCTTCCACTTCCCCTCATCGTGAGCAAGACTAATGCAGCCAGCAATCAGGAAGGCTTCTCGTTTCCCCCCAACTTTCATATAATGAAAAGGTCCATAAAAGTCCACAAAAACTTGTCAGTATTCCTCCATACTGCTCGTCCAATGTAATCCAAGTGTCCTGAGTGGGTAGCGTCCAGAATTTACTGGAAACAACATCATTTAGTATATTTTTGGAGCCTAAACAGTACTACATCAGTACTACATCAGTACTAATCGCTTCTCCTACAATCACGCCAATGCGCGTTAGCGAAAACTATGGAAGCCATGACAGACGAGATCACACGTTCTCTTTTTCTTTCTTTCTTTGTTTTAAATCAATATCAACCCCTCTTGGACCCTCTTGTGTTTGTCCCGGTTTGTCTGCAGCTCTGTCGCTCTTAGCACAATGTAAACAGCAAATTTCTCTTCTGCGCTTGCATTATCGGCAGAGTAGGCTGTGAACGGCAAGGCTTCCGTAGTTTCGTGAACGTGCATTTGTGTGCTTTGCATATGTTTAGGCTCTAAAAATCTACTAAATGATGGTTTCCAGTAAATTCTGGACGCTACCCACTCAGGACACTTGGATTACATTGGACGAGCAGTATGGAGGAATATTGACAATTTTTTGTGGACTTTTATGGACCTTTTTGGCTCGGACCCCGGCGAACTCCATTATATGAAAGTTGGGGGGGAAACGAGAAGCCTTCCTGTCATCAGTCTTGCTCATTATGAGGGGAAGTGGAAGATAAAGTTACATCATTCTGTGGGTGAACTATTTCTTTAAACCAGGGCAGAGTTGAGGAGAGAGACGGTCCAGAGTTGGATGGCATGATGGGAAACTAAATGAGAGGCTGTTCTGACACTACAGCACCAGTGTGTTCTGGTATTCATAGTTTAGAAGATAAATCAAGGAGATAAAGTTAAGAAACGAGTATTTGTAGGGAAGAGGACAGTTTTCATACAGAAATGACACCTGGACCCAGATCCATGCTGAAGTGAGAAAACAGCCGTTTTAAATGTTTTGATGGTTTTTAACTGAGTTCTGTGAAATATTACTTTTACCTGCCAGATTTTTTGTTTGGAAAGCTGCTGGAGAAAAGTTAGGAAACCGTACGTGTATGAGCCACAAGGCCACAGCAGCTACTTCTCTGAATTGAGTGGTTTTATTAGGTGTGAGGCAAACAGCATATTAGCATGAGGTTTTATGCTAATGTGGACGGCGCGCCGGTGCCATTAAGCTGTGCTGTCACTTTGTGTTCTTGGACACAGCTCATTTGGTTCTACCTGTGTAGCTAACGCACCCTGCTCTCTGTTAGCATTATAATTGCTACTAGCTGCCAATTCTCAGTGGAATATGTGTCATGCTAGTCATTAGCCAGCGCTGATAGATGTCTTTGAAAAGTGACACTTGAAATGGGAATGTAATGACAGGATGCATGTTGCATACAAATGACCATGGAAGCAGTCAGAAACAGCTCCTGAACTCAGGTCTGTGTTGTACTGGCTGCTTTTTCTTTTTTCCCCTTCAGCTGAGCACACAGCATCTTAACATTCTCTTAAATGACATTTGTCATTAACATTTGCTGTACTGGGCTGTCCTGTTTTATCTGGGCTCTTTGGTGTAAACAAACCTGCATGTGAGGACAGGGCTGCCCTAGATGAATAAGGACCCTTAGAAAACCTCATCCATGTGATGTTTGTGCATGGGCATGAACTGGACTAGCATGAACGTAGCATGAACGTAGCATGAATGTGACTCCCAGTCAGAAGCGCTCATTCAGCCTGATCTGGTAGTGTAAGAAACGACCAGACTTCCCTTTTGTTTTCAGCAGCTGTTTAAGGGGAAGTTCAGGATTTTTGACACAGGGCCTCATTTTTGAGGGAGCCAGGATCCTACTTATCACTGGAGACACTTTCAACGTGTTTCATTCTGTTATTCTCGTCCCAGACGTGACCTCAGATGCTAGTGTGAGTCAGTAGGAATCTGCTAGCCTGCCATTAATAATAATCTTATCCACTCCACAGAACATCCGAGGCAAATCATTTATAACTCAACACTATCTGTGTTAATGTCGTGTTAATAGAATAATGTTACAAATAAAACTAACCTGCATTTCGTTGCATTTTGATTGTTGCTGCTGAGAAACTTTACAAAGTTTTAAAATTGTAATCTGATTACACAAATATCCCGTCAGAACTATGTCCATGTCTGAAAGGCATGAGGATATGTCGGATTTTGAAGACGATTTCAAACTTTTTTCATCAAACTGTAACCATGTCTCTGTGAACTGGAATACACTAACAAAGGTAATAATACTACCATGCGGAAGCAAAGTATATCATTCCACAGCTGGTAAGAAACTGGGGAGTGGATAGCCCAGTGGTAGCGTCGTGGGCTTGGGCGCGGAGGACCCGGGTTTGATTCCCCGACACCAGCAAGGTCCTTAACCCCCCCACCAACTGCTCCCCGGGCACTTTAAGTAGCAGCCCACTGCTCTCTGATACTCACAGTACAGAGATGGTGAAATGCAGAGCCCTAATTTCCCCTCGGGGATCATACAAGTATAACAAAAAAAAACCCCAAAAAACTAGTTCCTCAATATGTAATGCAAACTTAGTCATACAAGGCTGGTTTTACTTGTTTAACACACAAGTTTACTAGTTTAACAGCATTTACATATAATCTTGCTGATTTGCCTCTGATGTTCTGTGGAGTGGATAAGATGGTTTTAATGACAGGCTAGCAGATTCCTGTTGACTCTCACTAGCATTAGCATCGCCAAGCTCCTGGAACTAGAATAACGGGATAAAATATGTTGAAACTGTCTCCAGTGAGAAGTAGGATCCTGGCTCACTTACAAATGCAGCCCTAGGTCAAAAATCCTGAACTTCCCCTTTAATGGCTGTTTGGACACACGTGGACACAAGTGCATCCAGACATGATGCAGCAGCAGCGCTGCAGAGTGAGTTATCTCTCCACCGTGCATGAGTCCACCGCTCTCTCCGTAGGAAAACAATGGGAAAGCCGGTGCAAAACTTTAACCGCTGATCATGTGTACGGCCTTTATAAGTTCCACCTCCGGCTTTGAGCTTGAGATGTTCAGAGGAACAGCGAGAGACAACCACTGAAACATGGTGGAAGAAGCTCCAGCAGGTGCTAAAGCTAAAGCTGCCCAGTCCTGTGGTGGCCGAGTCAGTCCAAGGAGAAGAGGATGTCTCTGGGGTGTCAAGGAAGGAGCTGGAAAGGAAAACCTCAGCTGTAGAGATGGGGTTAGGAAGGAAGATGGAGGACAACGAAGATGTCTAGCTGTTGGCTGTTTACTAGCCGTTGATCGGCTGTTTACTAGCCGCTGATCGGCTATTTACTAGCCGTTGATCGGCTGTTGATTAGCATTGGTCAGCTTTGGAATTCTCCTGCTACTACATAAGGCGTCACGTGATTCCAAAACTTTGCGGGTTTTGTGAAAGACATTTATCTCTTTCCCTTTTTAAGAAACATTTCCTAGTTTTTGGAAACCCAAGAAAAAAAAATCCGTAGCTGTCTCACCTCTGGGAATGAGTTTATGTTGTTATAAAGAACATTAAAGATGCACTTTAAGACAGAGGGACAGGCAACCATGGAGCATTGGAGGCGTGACCATCAGGCTTACCCACATAGATCCCCACTTGCTCTTTGTTTTTCAGAAGCTCGCAACTGAATTGTGTCTTGATAACCAGTTGATGGCGTCTGAAGGAGGTGCTATAAAGTGGGATTCAACTGTAACATGATGCTCTGGACTGGAATTTTTTTTTCTCTTTTTCAGATTTAGGAGCCTGCTATATAGGGAAATAAAATATATTTTATTATATATATTATATATATATTCACAGGAAAAACAAATTTGGCAAATGAAACATGACCAACACTGAGAAATCTTTTTGACCTAAGTCCTCAAAGGTGTGGGAGCACTTCACGTTTCCCAGAACACAAAGATGTGGAGAGCACCACAGTGCTGATGCAGCACTTGAAAGGAAACATGTCAGAGTCACCGATGAGGATGACGGGAGTTCAGCAGCAGGGCGAGTCGCTACAACATCCTATGTTTGTTCTGTGTTACAGTCAGGAAAGTTTCCTCGCTGTGAAACAGACGTTTCTTCAGGAAACAGACGTGACTCTCTCTGGTAGCTCACCTGACGCTAACGTTAGCTTATTAACTGATTAGCAAGCTAATGACATACACTGTATACACTTTCAAAAATAGAGGTACGAGACAGGAACATTTCTGTACCTGTAGGTAGATTTTTTACAAATGTTCTCTTAAAAGTACAATATTGGTCTTTATGAGGCCAGAAGTACCTATATACTATGAAAAAGGCTCCAAAGTAATATAAAGTACATATTTGTACCATTCCAACCCTAAGGGTACTTGCAGCAATGAAAAATGTGTGTACATTGTACAATAACTATAAATAGCAGTACTTCTAAACAGTAGTATAATTATAGTTATTATATTATGATTTACATAGTAATCATAGTAATAATTATATGTATAATTATATATGTGTTTGGCCTAATATTTCTATAATAATTATTCATTTATTATTAGCATCTTTGATTGTTGTCATAATCTCTATTTTATTGACTTTTATTCATCATCTTTAATTGGTTTAATTGTACTTTATTAACTCATACAGCTTGATAAGGTACAAAAATGGACCATGAAGGTACAGAAATGTCTTTCAGAAAGGACCCCCCCCCCAGCAACGAGCTTTGGACCCTTTTAGGTACAAACTGGTACCTCTATTTCTGAGTGTGTAACATACTTTTCTGTGGTTTTCGTTGGTTTAAGGCAAGTTTGTCCTTACAGCACTTTGATAAAGCAAAGCTATTTAAAACCATCATTTGTTCTTTTTTATTTGATATTTGAGAGAAAAAATTTTCCGCAGCATTTTTGAAAAATTTCCCAGCTCATCCGATTAATCGAGTGAAGACCCCGCCCGACTCATCGATGATCCAAATAATCATTTGTCGGAGTCCCATAATCACGGTACCATCAATACCAGTCAGAGGCTCAGAGTTTTAAGATTGTAGAGTTGTCGTAACTTTAATACACAGACTCACTCCAGATTGATAACTACATGCATTCTGCTGGAAAACTGGTCTTCAGCTGGAGCGGCTGTGGGATGAAGGAAAGTGATGCTACAGCTGAGAGCTCCCACCAGGAGGAGAGAGCATTTCATTCAAAGCTTCAAACACACAAGTGAGGAAGAAAAGAGAAAAGGACATTTAATGAAACCCACCCTACCAGAACAATGTAGTATTTCTGTTGGGCTACTCTGGAGAAATACTGTCACCATGGCAACTTTCCACAGATGTCACATCCAGTTAGAAAGTACAGAGCTAGGAGCTCTGCCGTCTCTTGGGATGCATCCCACTCCAGCATCATTTCCACAGAAAATGACTCTCTTTCAGCACAAAAACTGCACTTTTGGAATTGTGCACTTAACTGCACTATTCCGAACATGTGCAACGTCATCTGTGTACAGAGAAAGTCAGCAGGCATGGACGTGGATTAGACTTACATTTCAGTCACATCCTGCCGTTAAGCTGCATTCTCATTCTCTACCTGATGGAAAAGTCATGTCAGATTTTACCGACTGAGATAAACCAGAGGAGGAAATCTACTTTATCTGCTCTGAAAGCATCTAATCCCAGTCAGCATAAGAACCTTTAATCCCAGTCAGCATCAGAACCTTTAATCCCAGTCAGCATAAGAACCTTTAATCCCAGTCAGCATCAGAACCTTTAATCCCAGTCAGCATCAGAACATTTAATCCCAGTCAGCATCAGAACCTTTAATCCCAGTCAGCATCAGAACCTTTAATCCCAGTCATCATCAGAACCTTTAATCCCAGTCAGCATCAGATCCTTTAATCCCAGTCATCATCAGAACCTTTAATCCCAGTCATCATCAGAACCTTTAATCCCAGTCAGCATCAGAACCTTTAATCCCAGTCAGCATCTAGAACCTTTAATCCCAGTCAGCATCAGAACCTTTAATCCCAGTCAGCATCAGAACCTTTAATCCCAGTCATCATCAGAACCTTTAATCCCAGTCAGCATCAGAACCTTTAATCCCAGTCAGCATCTAGAACCTTTAATCCCAGTCAGCATCAAAACCTTTAATCCCAGTCAGCATCAGAACCTTTAATCCCAGTCAGCATCAGAACATTTAATCCCAGTCATCATCAGAACCTTTAATCCCAGTCAGCATCAGAACCTTTAATCCCAGTCAGCATTTAGAACCTTTAATCCCAGTCAGCATCAGAACCTTTAATCCCAGTCAGCATCAGAACCTTTAATCCCAGTCAGCATTTCGAACCTTTAATCCCAGTCAGCATCAGAACCTTTAATCCCAGTCAGCATCAGAACATTTAATCCCAGTCAGCATCAGAACCTTTAATCCCAGTCAGCATCTAGAACCTATAATCCCAGTCAGCATCAGAACCTTTAATCCCAGTCAGCATCAGAACCTTTAATCCCAGTCAGCATCAGAACCTTTAATCCCAGTCAGCATCAGAACCTTTAATCCCAGTCAGCATCTAGAACCTATAATCCCAGTGAGCATCAGAACCTTTAATCCCAGTCAGCATCAGAACCTTTAATCCCAGTCAGCATCTAGAACCATTAATCCCAGTCAGCATCAGAACCTTTAGTCCCAGTCAGCATCAGAACCTTTAGTCCCAGTCAGCATCAGAACCTTTAATCCCAGTCAGCATCAGAACCTTTAATCCCAGTCAGCATCAGAACCTTTAATCCCAGTCAGCATCAGAACCTTTAATCCCAGTCAGCATCTGAACCTTTAGTTATTATAGTATCATTATTATTATTACCATTAGTAGTAGTCGTAGTAGTCAAACTGATTGTTGTTATTTGTTAGGTTATCTTTTAAGTTGCTTCGTAGATGCTAATTCCGCTAGCTTGTCAATGGACCTTTCCATTTATATTTAGCATCGAGCTAGCAGGTTTGACGCTAGTTTATTATAAGTTTGTGTGTGCTTTAAATACTGACATTTCGTTATAAAGCATTGGGATTTCCTGTATTATGTCTTGTATATATTTTCTCTTCTATGTATATTCTTGCTTATTTCAGTCTCACAGTGCCTTCAGAAGGAAATGAATGAAGACTTACTGAAGTCTCATGCCTTCTTTCTGAAGAAGCCAAACTGAATCCAACATTCACGGAGGGCTGAACATTGCCCGTTACTGTTCTTAATTCTGTAAATGAGCCATTGAAAATGTGTGAAGTCTGTGGCGCTTCTGTTTGTTTTGTACCCCATCGCTCTCCTGTCCCACCACCCAGAAGCAATGTGTCACTCTCACCATGCTGGTGAGAAACTAGTTCCTCAAAATGTAATGAGTTATTTGTGATGCAGTTAAGTTTTGTCAGTAACATTATTGTGTTGACTGAAAGAATAGGGATCTGCACACCAGAGAATGCTCCTCAGAAAAATTAACACGTCCTGACACATTAAATTTTTGTGAGGATTGTTCCCTGGTGTGCAGATCCCTATTCTTTCAGTTTGCACTCTACTGGCATCCAGCACCCAGTTCCTATTTCTTCTACGATGTGCATGTGACTATTGTCCTTGACTTGGCATTACTTCCTCGGATGTTCTGTGGAGTGGATACGATTGTTATTAATGACAGGCTAGCAGATTCCTATTGACTTATGCTAGCATTAGCATCAGGGACCACTGGTACCTAGAGGTGAAATAAGATGAAACTGTCTCCAGTGATAAGTAGGACCCTGCTCACTCCAGAAAGACAATGTCAAAACTCCTGAACTTCCCCTCTACAGCAGGTGAGCGTTTCTGGTCCGTTCTAGCAGCTTTATCTTCCTCTTCTTAAAGCAGGTGAGTGTTTCTGGTCCGTTCTAGCAGCTTTATCTTCTTCTTAAAGCAGGTGAGCGTTTCTGGTCCATTCTAGCAGCTTTATCTTCTTCTTCTTAAAGCAGGTGAGTGTTTCTGGTCCATTCTAGCAGCTTTATCTTCTTCTTCTTAAAGCAGGTGAGCGTTTCTGGTCCATTCTAGCAGCTTTATCTTCTTCTTCTTAAAGCAGGTGAGTGTTTCTGGTCCGTTCTAGCAGCTTTATCTTCTTCTTAAAGCAGGTGAGCGTTTCTGGTCCGTTCTAGCAGCTTTATCTTCTTCTTCTTAAAGCAGGTGAGCGTTTCTGGTCCGTTCTAGCAACTTTATCTTCTTCTTCTTAAAGCAGGTGAGTGTTTCTGGTCCGTTCTAGCAGCTTTATCTTCTTCTTCTTAAAGCAGGTGAGTGTTTCTGGTCCGTTCTAGCAGTTTTATCTTCTTCTTCTTAAAGCAGGTGAGCGTTTCTGGTCCGTTCTAGCAGCTTTATCTTCTTCTTCTTAAAGCAGGTGAGCGTTTCTGGTCCGTTCTAGCAGCTTTATCTTCTTCTTAAAGCAGGTGAGCGTTTCTGGTCCGTTCTAGCAGCTTTATCTTCTTCTTCTTAAAGCAGGTGAGCGTTTCTGGTCCGTTCTAGCAGCTTTATCTTCTTCTTCTTAAAGCAGGTGAGTGTTTCTGGTCCGTTCTAGCAGCTTTATCTTCTTCTTAAAGCAGGTGAGCGTTTCTGCTCTGTTCTAGCAGCTTTATCTTCTTCTTCTTAAAGCAGGTGAGTGTTTCTGGTCCGTTCTAGCAGTTTTATCTTCTTCTTCTTAAAGCAGGTGAGCGTTTCTGGTCCGATCTAGCAGCTTTATCTTCTTCTTAAAGCAGGTGAGTGTTTCTGGTCCGTTCTAGCAGCTTTATCTTCTTTTTCTTAAAGCAGGTGAGTGTTTCTGGTCCGTTCTAGCAGTTTTATCTTCTTCTTCTTAAAGCAGGTGAGCGTTTCTGGTCCGTTCTAGCAGCTTTATCTTCTTCTTAAAGCAGGTGAGTGTTTCTGGTCCGTTCTAGCAGCTTTATCTTCTTCTTCTTAAAGCAGGTGAGCGTTTCTGGTCCGTTCTAGCAGCTTTATCTTCTTCTTCTTAAAGCAGGTGAGTGTTTCTGGTCCGTTCTAGCAGCTTTATCTTCTTCTTAAAGCAGGTGAGCGTTTCTGGTCCGTTCTAGCAGCTTTATCTTCTTCTTCTTAAAGCAGGTGAGCGTTTCTGGTCCATTCTAGCAGCTTTATCTTCTTCTTCTTAAAGCAGGTGAGCGTTTCTGGTCCATTCTAGCAGCTTTATCTTCTTCTTCTTAAAGCAGGTGAGCGTTTCTGGTCCGTTCTAGCAGCTTTATCTTCTTCTTCTTAAAGCAGGTGAGTGTTTCTGGTCCGTTCTAGAGGCTTTATCTTCTTCTTAAAGCAGGTGAGCGTTTCTGGTCCATTCTAGCAGCTTTATCTTCTTCTTCTTAAAGCAGGTGAGCGTTTCTGGTCCGTTCTAGCAGCTTTATCTTCTTCTTCTTAAAGCAGGTGAGCGTTTCTGGTCCGTTCTAGCAGCTTTATCTTCTTCTGAAAGCAGGTGAGTGTTTCTGGTCGGTTCTAGCAGCTTTATCTTCTTCTTCTTAAAGCAGGTGAGCGTTTCTGGTCCATTCTAGCAGCTTTATCTTCTTCTTCTTAAAGCAGGTGAGTGTTTCTGGTCCGTTCTAGCAGCTTTATCTTCTTCTTAAAGCAGGTGAGCGTTTCTGGTCTGTTCTAGCAGCTTTATCTTCTTCTTCCTAAAGCAGGTGAGCGTTTCTGGTCCGTTCTAGCAGCTTTATCTTCTTTTTAAAGCAGGTGAGTGTTTCTGGTCCGTTCTAGCAGCTTTATCTTCTTCTTGTAAAGCAGGTGAGCGTTTCTGGTCCATTCTAGCAGCTTTATCTTCTTCTTATTAAAGCAGGTGAGTGTTTCTGGTCAGTTCTAGCAGCTTTATCTTCTTCTTCTTAAAGCAGGTGAGCGTTTCTGGTCTGTTCTAGCAGCTTTATCTTCTTCTTAAAGCAGGTGAGCGTTTCTGGTCCGTTCTAGCAGCTTTATCTTCTTCTTCTTAAAGCAGGTGAGTGTTTCTGGTCCGTTCTAGCAGCTTTATCTTCTTCTTCTTAAAGCAGGTGAGTGTTTCTGGTCTGTTCTAGCAGCTTTATCTTCTTCTTCTTAAAGCAGGTGAGCGTTTCTGGTCCGTTCTAGCAGCTTTATCTTCTTCTTCTTAAAGCAGGTGAGTGTTTCTGGTCCGTTCTAGCAGCTTTATCTTCTTCTTCTTAAAGCAGGTGAGCATTTCTGGTCCGTTCTAGCAGCTTTATCTTCTTCTTCTTAAAGCAGGTGAGTGTTTCTGGTCCGTTCTAGCAGCTTTATCTTCTTCTTCTTAAAGCAGGTGAGTGTTTCTGGTCCGTTCTAGCAGCTTTATCTTCTTCTTCTTAAAGCAGGTGAGTGTTTCTGGTCTGTTCTAGCAGCTTTATCTTCTTCTTCTTAAAGCAGGTGAGCGTTTCTGGTCCGTTCTAGCAGCTTTATCTTCTTCTTCTTAAAGCAGGTGAGTGTTTCTGGTCCGTTCTAGCAGCTTTATCTTCTTCTTCTTAAAGCAGGTGAGTGTTTCTGGTCCGATCTAGCAGCTTTATCTTCTTCTTCTAAAGCAGGTGAGCGTTTCTGGTCTGTTCTAGCAGCTTTATCTTCTTCTTAAAGCAGGTGAGTGTTTCTGGTCCGTTCTAGCAGCTTTATCTTCTTCTTAAAGCAGGTGAGCATTTCTGGGTCCGTTCTAGCAGCTTTATCTTCTTCTTCTTAAAGCAGGTGAGTGTTTCTGGTCCGTTCTAGCAGCTTTATCTTCTTCTTCTTAAAGCAGGTGAGCGTTTCTGGTCCGTTCTAGCAGCTTTATCTTCTTCTTCTTAAAGCAGGTGAGTGTTTCTGGTCCGTTCTAGCAGCTTTATCTTCTTCTTCTTAAAGCAGGTAAGCGTTTCTGGTCCGTTCTAGCAGATTTATCTTCTTCTTCTTAAAGCAGGTGAGCGTTTCTGGTCCGTTCTAGCAGCTTTATCTTCTTCTTCTTAAAGCAGGTGAGCGTTTCTGGTCCATTCTAGCAGCTTTATCTTCTTCTTCTTAAAGCAGGTGAGTGTTTCTGGTCCGTTCTAGCAGCTTTATCTTCTTCTTAAAGCAGGTGAGCGTTTCTGGTCTGTTCTAGCAGCTTTATCTTCTTCTTAAAGCAGGTGAGCGTTTCTGGTCCGTTCTAGCAGCTTTATCTTCTTCTTAAAGCAGGTGAGTGTTTCTGGTCCGTTCTAGCAGCTTTATCTTCTTCTTAAAGCAGGTGAGCGTTTCTGGTCCGTTCTAGCAGCTTTATCTTCTTCTTCTTAAAGCAGGTGAGCGTTTCTGGTCCGTTCTAGCAGCTTTATCTTCTTCTTCTTAAAGCAGGTGAGCGTTTCTGGTCCGTTCTAGCAGCTTTATCTTCTTCTTCTTAAAGCAGGTGAGCGTTTCTGGTCCGTTCTAGCAGCTTTATCTTCTTCTTAAAGCAGGTGAGTGTTTCTGGTCCGTTCTAGCAGCTTTATCTTCTTCTTAAAGCAGGTGAGCGTTTCTGGTCCGTTCTAGCAGCTTTATCTTCTTCTTAAAGCAGGTGAGCGTTTCTGGTCCGTTCTAGCAGCTTTATCTTCTTCTTCTTAAAGCAGGTGAGCGTTTCTGGTCCGTTCTAGCAGCTTTATCTTCTTCTTCTTAAAGCAGGTGAGTGTTTCTGGTCCGTTCTAGCAGCTTTATCTTCTTCTTCTTAAAGCAGGTGAGCGTTTCTGGTCCGTTCTAGCAGCTTTATCTTCTTCTTCTTAAAGCAGGTGAGCGTTTCTGGTCCGTTCTAGCAGCTTTATCTTCTTCTTCTTAAAGCAGGTGAGCGTTTCTGGTCCGTTCTAGCAGCTTTATCTTCTTCTTCTTAAAGCAGGTGAGCGTTTCTGGTCCGTTCTAGCAGCTTTATCTTCTTCTTCTTAAAGCAGGTGAGCGTTTCTGGTCCGTTCTAGCAGCTTTATCTTCTTCTTCTTAAAGCAGGTGAGCGTTTCTGGTCCGTTCTAGCAGCTTTATCTTCTTCTTCTTAAAGCAGGTGAGCGTTTCTGGTCCGTTCTAGCAGCTTTATCTTCTTCTTCTTAAAGCAGGTGAGTGTTTCTGGTCCGTTCTAGCAGCTTTATCTTCTTCTTTTAAAGCAGGTGAGCGTTTCTGGTCCGTTCTAGCAGCTTTATCTTCTTCTTCTTAAAGCAGGTGAGCGTTTCTGGTCCGTTCTAGCAGCTTTATCTTCTTCTTCTTAAAGCAGGTGAGTGTTTCTGGTCCGTTCTAGCAGCTTTATCTTCTTTCTTAAAGCAGGTGAGTGTTTCTGGTCCGTTCTAGCAGCTTTATCTTCTTCTTCTTAAAGCAGGTGAGCGTTTCTGGTCCGTTCTAGCAGCTTTATCTTCTTCTTCTTAAAGCAGGTGAGCGTTTCTGGTCCGTTCTAGCAGCTTTATCTTCTTCTTCTTAAAGCAGGTGAGCGTTTCTGGTCCGTTCTAGCAGCTTTATCTTCTTCTTCTTAAAGCAGGTGAGCGTTTCTGGTCCGTTCTAGCAGCTTTATCTTCTTCTTCTTAAAGCAGGTGAGCGTTTCTGGTCCGTTCTAGCAGCTTTATCTTCTTCTTCTTAAAGCAGGTGAGTGTTTCTGGTCCGTTCTAGCAGCTTTATCTTCTTCTTAAAGCAGGTGAGCGTTTCTGGTCCGTTCTAGCAGCTTTATCTTCTTCTTCTTAAAGCAGGTGAGCGTTTCTGGTCCGTTCTAGCAGCTTTATCTTCTTCTTCTTAAAGCAGGTGAGTGTTTCTGGTCCGTTCTAGCAGCTTTATCTTCTTCTTTAAAGCAGGTGAGCGTTTCTGGTCCGTTCTAGCAGCTTTATCTTCTTCTTCTTAAAGCAGGTGAGCGTTTCTGGTCCGTTCTAGCAGCTTTATCTTCTTCTTCTTAAAGCAGGTGAGCGTTTCTGGTCCGTTCTAGCAGCTTTATCTTCTTCTTCTTAAAGCAGGTGAGCGTTTCTGGTCCGTTCTAGCAGCTTTATCTTCTTCTTAAAGCAGGTGAGTGTTTCTGGTCCGTTCTAGCAGCTTTATCTTCTTCTTAAAGCAGGTGAGCGTTTCTCGGTCCGTTCTAGCAGCTTTATCTTCTTCTTCTTAAAGCAGGTGAGTGTTTCTGGTCCGTTCTAGCAGCTTTATCTTCTTCTTCTTAAAGCAGGTGAGTGTTTCTGGTCCGTTCTAGCAGCTTTATCTTCTTCTTCTTAAAGCAGGTGAGTGTTTCTGGTCCGTTCTAGCAGCTTTATCTTCTTCTTCTTAAAGCAGGTGAGCGTTTCTGGTCCGTTCTAGCAGCTTTATCTTCTTCTTCTTAAAGCAGGTGAGTGTTTCTGGTCCGTTCTAGCAGCTTTATCTTCTTCTTCTGAAAGCAGGTGAGCGTTTCTGGTCCGTTCTAGCAGCTTTATCTTCTTCTTCTGAAAGCAGGTGAGCGTTTCTGGTCCGTTCTAGCAGCTTTATCTTCTTCTTCTTAAAGCAGGTGAGTGTTTCTGGTCCGTTCTAGCAGCTTTATCTTCTTCTTCTTAAAGCAGGTGAGTGTTTCTGGTCCGTTCTAGCAGCTTTTTCTTCTCCTTCTGAAAGCAGGTGAGCGTTTCTGGTCCGTTCTAGCAGCTTTATCTTCTTCTTCTTAAAGCAGGTGAGTGTTTCTGGTCCGTTCTAGCAGCTTTATCTTCTTCTTCTTAAAGCAGGTGAGTGTTTCTGGTCCGTTCTAGCAGCTTTATCTTCTTCTTCTTAAAGCAGGTGAGCGTTTCTGGTTCGTTCTAGCAGCTTTATCTTCTTCTTCTTAAAGCAGGTGAGCGTTTCTGTTCCGTTCTAGCAGCTTTATCTTCTTCTTCCTAAAGCAGGTGAGTGTTTCTGGTCCGTTCTAGCAGCTTTATCTTCTTCTTTAAAGCAGGTGAGGGTTTCTGGTCCGTTCTAGCAGCTTTTATCTTCTTCTTAAAGCAGGTGAGCGTTTCTGTTACCATTCTAGCAGCTTTATCTTCTTCTTCTTAAAGCAGGTGAGTGTTTCTGGTCAGTTCTAGCAGCTTTATCTTCTTCTTCTTAAAGCAGGTGAGCGTTTCTGGTCTGTTCTAGCAGCTTTATCTTCTTTTTCTTAAAGCAGGTGCGCGTTTCTGGTCCATTCTAGCAGCTTTATCTTCTTCTTGTTAAAGCAGGTGAGCGTTTCTGTTCCATTCTAGCAGCTTTATCTTCTTCTTCTTCTTAAAGCAGGTTAGTGTTTCTGGTCCGTTCTAGCAGCTTTATCTTCTTCTTCTTAAAGCAGGTGAGCGTTTCTGGTCCGTTCTAGCAGCTTTATCTTCTTCTTCTTAAAGCAGGTGAGCGTTTTCTGGTCCGTTCTAGCAGCTTTATCTTCTTCTTAAAGCAGGTGAGCGTTTCTGGTCCGTTCTAGCAGCTTTATCTTCTTCTTCTTAAAGCAGGTGAGCGTTTCTGGTCCATTCTAGCAGCTTTAGCTTCTTTTTTCTTAAAGCAGGTGAAAGGTGTTTCTGGTCCGTTTTAGCAGCTTTATCTTCTTCTTTTAAAGCAGGTGAAGCGTTTCTGGTCCGTTCTAGCAGCCTTATCTCCTTCTTCTTAAAGCAGGTGAGTGTTTCTGGTCCGTTCTAGCAGCTTTTTATCTTCTTCTTAAAGCAGGTGAGCGTTTCTGGTCCGTTCTAGCAGCGTTATCTTCTTCTTTTTAAAGCAGGTGAGCGTTTCTGGTCCGTTCTAGCAGCTTTATCTCCTTCTTCTTAAAGCAGGTGAGTGTTTCTGGTCCGTTCTAGCAGATTTATCTTCTTCTTAAAGCAGGTGAGCGTTTCGGGTCCGTTCTAGCAGCTTTATCTTCTTCTTCTTAAAGCAGGTGAGCGTTTCTGGTCCATTCTAGCAGCTTTATCTTCTTCTTCTGAAAGCAGGTGAGTGTTTCTGGTCCGTTCTAGGCAGCTTTATCTTTTTCTTGGGGCAGGTGAGCGTTTCTGGTTCGTTCTAGCAGCTTTATCTTCTTCTTTTTAAAGCAGGTGAGCGTTTCTGGTCCGTTCTAGCAGCTTTATCTTCTTCTTAAAGCAGGTGAGTGTTTTTGGTCCGGTACTAGCAGCTTTATCTTCTTCTTCTTCTTCTTAAAGCAGGTTAGTGCTTCTTGGTCCGTTCTAGCAGCTTTATCTTCTTCTTCTTAAAGCAGGTGAGCGTTTCTTGGTCCGTTCTAGCAGCTTTATCTTCTTCTTTTTAAAGCAGGTGAGCGTTTCTGGTCCGTTCTAGCAGCTTTATCTTCTTCTTTTTAAAGCAGGTGAGCGTTTCTGGTCCGTTCTAGCAGCTTTATCTTCTTCTTTTTAAAGCAGGTGAGCGTTTCTGGTCCATTCTAGCAGCTTTATCTTCTTCTTCTGAAAGCAGGTGAGTGTTTCTGGTCCGTTCTAGCAGCTTTATCTTCTTCTTTTTAAAGCAGGTGAGCGTTTCTGGTCCGTTCTAGCAGCTTTATCTCCCCCTTCTTAAAGCAGGTGAGTGTTTCTGGTCCGTTCTAGCAGCTTTATCTTCTTCTTAAAGCAGGTGAGCGTTTCTTGGTCCGTTCCAGCAGCTTTATCTTCTTCTTCCTAAAGCAGGTGAGCGTTTCTGGTCCGTTCTAGCAGCTTTATCTCCTTCTTCTTAAAGCAGGTGAGTGTTTCTGAACTGCTCTAAGGTGATTTATCTTCTTCTTGTTTCCGCAGCGCAGCGTTTCTGGTCCGTTCTAGCAGCTTTCATCTTCTTCTTAAAGCAGGTGAGCGTTTCTTATCCATTCTAGCAGCTTTATCTTCTTCTTCTTAAAGCAGGTGAGTGTTTCTGGTCCGTTCTAGCAGCTTTATCTTCTTCTTCTTAAAGCAGGTGAGCGTTTCTGGTCCGTTCTAGCAGCTTTATCTTCTTCTTCTTAAAGCAGGTGAGTGTTTCTGGTCCGTTCTAGCAGCTTTATCTTCTTCTTAAAGCAGGTGAGCGTTTCTGGTCCGTTCTAGCAGCTTTATCTTCTTCTTCTTAAAGCAGGTGAGCGTTTCTGGTCCGTTCTAGCAGCTTTATCTTCTTCTTCTTAAAGCAGGTGAGCGTTTCTGGTCCGTTCTAGCAGCTTTATCTTCTTCTTCTTAAAGCAGGTGAGCGTTTCTGGTCCGTTCTAGCAGCTTTATCTTCTTCTTCTTAAAGCAGGTGAGTGTTTCTGGTCCGTTCTAGCAGCTTTATCTTCTTCTTAAAGCAGGTGAGTGTTTCTGGTCCGTTCTAGCAGCTTTATCTTCTTCTTAAAGCAGGTGAGCGTTTCTGGTCCGTTCTAGCAGCTTTATCTTCTTCTTAAAGCAGGTGAGCGTTTCTGGTCCGTTCTAGCAGCTTTATCTTCTTCTTCTTAAAGCAGGTGAGTGTTTCTGGTCCGTTCTAGCAGCTTTATCTTCTTCTTCTTAAAGCAGGTGAGTGTTTCTGGTCCGTTCTAGCAGCTTTATCTTCTTCTTCTTAAAGCAGGTGAGCGTTTCTGGTCCGTTCTAGCAGCTTTATCTTCTTCTTCTTAAAGCAGGTGAGTGTTTCTTGGTCCGTTCTAGCAGCTTTATCTTCTTCTTCTGAAAAAGCAGGTGAGCGTTTCTGGTCCGTTCTAGCAGCTTTATCTTCCTCTTCTTGGAAAGCAGGTGAGCGTTTCTGGTCCGTTCTAGCAGCTTATCTTCTTCTTCCTAAAGCAGGTGAGCGTTTCTGGTCCGTTCTGTAGCAGCTTTATCTTCTTCTTCTTAAAGCAGGTGAGCGTTTCTGGTCCGTTCTAGCAGCTTTTTCTTTTCCTTCGGAAAGCAGGTGAGCGTTTCTTGGTCCGTTCTAGCAGCTTTATCTTCTTCTTCTTAAAGCAGGTGAGCGTTTCTGGTCCGTTCTAGCAGCTTTATCTTCTTCTTCTTATCGCAGGTGAGTGTTTCTGGTCCGTTCTAGCAGCTTTATCTTCCTCTTCTTAAAGCAGGTGAGCGTTTCTGGTCTGTTCTAGCAGCTTTATCTTCTTCTCTAAAGCAGGTGAGCGTTTCTGGTCCGTTCTAGCAGCTTTTATCTTCCTCTTCCTAAAGCAGCTGAGTGTTTCTGGTCTGTTCCAGCAGCTTTATCTTCTTCTTCCTAAAGCAGGTGAGAGTGTTTCTGGTCCGTTCTAGCAGCTTTATCTTCCTCTTCTCAAAGCAGGTGAGCGTTTCTTGGTCCATTCTAGCAGCTTTATCTTCTTCTTCTTAAAGCAGGTGAGTGTTTCTGGGCTGTCTCTAGCAGCTTTATCTTCTTTCTTCTTAAAGCAGGTGAGCGTTTCTGGTCTGTTCTAGCAGCTTTATCTTCTTCCTCTTAAAGCAGGTATGCGTTTCTGGTCCATTCTAGCAGCTTTGCCTTACTATTCTCCCCCCCCGTGCAGCGTTTCAGACACATTTGCAAGGCGGATTTTCTCCTTTTTGCAAAGGACCCAAGTCATTCAGATCTGTTCTAGCAGTTGCCTTTTTCTCCCCCCCAGTGAGCAGTTTCCAGTCTGTTTGAGCAGCTTTACCTTCTTCTTCTTAAAGCAGGTGAGCGTTTTTGGTCCGTTCTAGCAGCTTTATCTTCTTCTTCCTAAAGCAGGTGAGCGTTTCTGGTCCGTTCTAGCAGCTTTATCTTCTTCTTCTTAAAGGGGGTGAGCGTTTCTGGTCCATTCTAGCAGTTTTATCTTTCTCTTTTTCTTAAAGCAGGGGAGTGTTTCTGGTCCGTTCTAGCAGCTTTATCTTCTTCTTTTTAAAGCAGGTGAGCGTTTCTGGTCCGTTCTAGCAGCTGGACTTCCTTCTTCTTAAAGCAGGTGAGTGTTTCTCTGGTCCGTTCTAGCAGCTTTATCTTCTTCTTCCTAAAGCAGGTGAGCGTTTCTGGTCCGTTCTAGCAGCTTTATCTTCTTCTTTTTAAAGCAGGTGAGCGTTTCTGGTCCGTTCTAGCAGCTTTATCTCCTTCTTCTTAAAGCAGGTGAGTGTTTCTGGTCCTGCTCTAGCAGATTTATCTTCTTCTCAAAGCAGGTGAGCGTTTCTGGTCCGTTCTAGCAGCTTTATCTTCTTCTTCTTAAAGCAGGTGAGCGTTTCTGGTCCATTCTAGCAGCTTTATCTTCTCTTCTTCTTAAAGCAGGTGAGTGTTTCTGGTCCGTTCTAGCAGCTTTATCTTCTTCCTCTTAAAGCAGGTGAGCGTTTCTGGTCTGTTCTAGCAGCTTTATCTTCTCCCTCTTAAAGCAGGTGAGCGTTTCTGGTCCGTTCTAGCAGCTTTATCTTTCTCTTAAAGCAGGTGAGTGTTTCTGGTCCGTACTAGCAGCTTTATCTTCTTCTTAAAGCAGGTGAGCGTTTCTGGTCCGTTCTAGCAGCTTTATCTTCTTCTTCTTAAAGCAGGTGAGCGTTTCTGGTCTGTTCTAGCAGTTTTATCTTCTTCTTTAAAGCAGGTGAGCGTTTCTGGTCCGTTCTAGCAGCTTTATCTTCTTCTTCCTAAAGCAGGTGAGTGTTTCTGGTCCGTTCTAGCAGCTTTATCTTCTTCTTAAAGCAGGTGAGTGTTTCTGGTCCGTTCTAGCAGCTTTATCTTCTTCCTTAAAGCAGGTGAGCGTTTCTGGTCCATTCTAGCAGCTTTATCTTCTTCTTCTTAAAGCAGGTGAGTGTTTCTGGTCAGTTCTAGCAGCTTTATCTTCCTCTTCTTGAAAGCAGGTGGAGCGTTTCGGGTCTGTTCTAGCAGCTTTATCTTCCTCTTCTTAAAGCAGGCCCACGTTTCTGGTCCATTCTAGCAGCTTTATCTTCTTCTTCTTCTAAAGCAGGTGAGCGTTTCTGGTCCATTCTAGCAGCTTTATCTTCTTCTTCTTAAAGCAGGTGAGTGTTTCTGGTCCGTTCTAGCAGCTTTATCTTCTTCTTCTTAAAGCAGGTGAGCGTTTCTGGTCTGTTCTAGCAGCTTTATCTTCTTCTTTAAAGCAGGTGAGCGTTTCTGGTCCGTTCTAGCAGCTTTATCTTCTTCTTCCTAAAGCAGGTGAGTGTTTCTGGTCCGTTCTAGCAGCTTTATCTTCTTCTTTTAAAGCAGGTGAGTGTTTCTGGTCCATTCTAGCAGCTTTATCTTCTTCTTCTTAAAGCAGGTGAGTGTTTCTGGTCCGTTCTAGCAGCTTTATCTTCTTCTTCTTAAAGCAGGTGAGGGGTTTCTGGTCCGTTCTAGCAGCTTTATCTTCTTCTTCTTAAAGCAGGTGAGTGTTTCTGGTCCGTTCTAGCAGCTTTATCTTCTTCTTCTTAAAGCAGGTGAGCGTTTCTGGTCCGTTCTAGCAGCTTTATCTTCTTCTTCTAAAGCAGGTGAGCGTTTCTGGTCCGTTCTAGCAGCTTTATCTTCTTCTTCTTAAAGCAGGTGAGTGTTTCTGGTCCGTTCTAGCAGCTTTATCTTCTTCTTCTTAAAGCAGGTGAGCGTTTCTGGTCTGTTCTAGCAGCTTTATCTTCTTCTTACAGCAGGTGAGCGTTTCTGGTCCGTTCTAGCAGCTTTATCTTCTTCTTAAAGCAGGTGAGTGTTTCTGGTCCGTACTAGCAGCTTTATCTTCTTCTTAAAGCAGGTGAGCGTTTCTGGTCCGTTCTAGCAGCTTTATCTTCTTCTTCTTAAAGCAGGTGAGCGTTTCTGGTCCATTCTAGCAGCTTTATCTTCTTCTTCTTAAAGCAGGTGAGCGTTTCTGGTCCGTTCTAGCAGCTTTATCTTCTTCTTCTTAAAGCAGGTGAGCGTTTCTGGTCCGTTCTAGCAGCTTTATCTTCTTCTTAAAGCAGGTGAGTGTTTCTGGTCCGTTCTAGCAGCTCTATCTTCTTCTTAAAGCAGGTGAGCGTTTCTGGTCCGTTCTAGCAGCTTTATCTTCTTCTTAAAGCAGGTGAGCGTTTCTGGTCCGTTCTAGCAGCTTTATCTTCTTCTTCTTAAAGCAGGTGAGTGTTTCTGGTCCGTTCTAGCAGCTTTATCTTCTTCTTCTTAAAGCAGGTGAGTGTTTCTGGTCTGTTCTAGCAGCTTTATCTTCTTCTTCTTAAAGCAGGTGAGCGTTTCTGGTCCATTCTAGCAGCTTTATCTTCTTCTTCTTAAAGCAGGTGAGTGTTTCTGGTCCGTTCTAGCAGCTTTATCTTCTTCTTCTGAAAGCAGGTGAGCGTTTCTGGTCCGTTCTAGCAGCTTTATCTTCTTCTTCTGAAAGCAGGTGAGCGTTTCTGGTCCGTTCTAGCAGCTTTATCTTCTTCTTCTTAAAGCAGGTGAGCGTTTCTGGTCCGTTCTAGCAGCTTTATCTTCTTCTTCTTAAAGCAGGTGAGCGTTTCTGGTCCGTTCTAGCAGCTTTTTCTTCTCCTTCTGAAAGCAGGTGAGCGTTTCTGGTCCGTTCTAGCAGCTTTATCTTCTTCTTCTTAAAGCAGGTGAGCGTTTCTGGTCCGTTCTAGCAGCTTTATCTTCTTCTTCTTAAAGCAGGTGAGTGTTTCTGGTCCGTTCTAGCAGCTTTATCTTCTTCTTAAAGCAGGTGAGCGTTTCTGGTCTGTTCTAGCAGCTTTATCTTCTTCTTAAAGCAGGTGAGCGTTTCTGGTCCGTTCTAGCAGCTTTATCTTCTTCTTCTTAAAGCAGGTGAGTGTTTCTGGTCCGTTCTAGCAGCTTTATCTTCTTCTTCTTAAAGCAGGTGAGTGTTTCTGGTCCGTTCTAGCAGCTTTATCTTCTTCTTCTTAAAGCAGGTGAGCGTTTCTGGTCCATTCTAGCAGCTTTATCTTCTTCTTCTTAAAGCAGGTGAGTGTTTCTGGTCAGTTCTAGCAGCTTTATCTTCTTCTTCTTAAAGCAGGTGAGCGTTTCTGGTCTGTTCTAGCAGCTTTATCTTCTTCTTCTTAAAGCAGGTATGCGTTTCTGGTCCATTCTAGCAGCTTTATCTTCTTCTTCTTAAAGCAGGTGAGCGTTTCTGTTCCATTCTAGCAGCTTTATCTTCTTCTTCTTCTTAAAGCAGGTTAGTGTTTCTGGTCCGTTCTAGCAGCTTTATCTTCTTCTTTCTTAAAGCAGGTGAGCGTTTCTGGTCCGTTCTAGCAGCTTTATCTTCTTCTTCTTAAAGCAGGTGAGCGTTTCTGGTCCGTTCTAGCAGCTTTATCTTCTTCTTAAAGCAGGTGAGCGTTTCTGGTCCGTTCTAGCAGCTTTATCTTCTTCTTCTTAAAGCAGGTGAGCGTTTCTGGTCCATTCTAGCAGCTTTATCTTCTTTTTCTTAAAGCAGGTGAGTGTTTCTGGTCCGTTCTAGCAGCTTTATCTTCTTCTTTTTAAAGCAGGTGAGCGTTTCTGGTCCGTTCTAGCAGCTTTATCTCCTTCTTCTTAAAGCAGGTGAGTGTTTCTGGTCCGTTCTAGCAGCTTTATCTTCTTCTTAAAGCAGGTGAGCGTTTCTGGTCCGTTCTAGCAGCTTTATCTTCTTCTTTTTAAAGCAGGTGAGCGTTTCTGGTCCGTTCTAGCAGCTTTATCTCCTTCTTCTTAAAGCAGGTGAGTGTTTCTGGTCCGTTCTAGCAGATTTATCTTCTTCTTAAAGCAGGTGAGCGTTTCTGGTCCGTTCTAGCAGCTTTATCTTCTTCTTCTTAAAGCAGGTGAGCGTTTCTGGTCCATTCTAGCAGCCTTATCTTCTTCTTCTTAAAGCAGGTGAGTGTTTCTGGTCCGTTCTAGCAGCTTTATCTTCTTCTTAAAGCAGGTGAGCGTTTCTGGTCTGTTCTAGCAGCTTTATCTTCTTCTTAAAGCAGGTGAGCGTTTCTGGTCCGTTCTAGCAGCTTTATCTTCTTCTTCTTAAAGCAGAGTGAGTGTTTCTGGGTCCGTAACTAGCAGCCTTCTTTTCTTCTTGGTAAAGCAGGTGAGCGTTTCTGGTCCGTTCTAGCAGCTTCTATCTTCTTCTTCTTAAAGCAGGTGAGCGTTTCTGGTCCATTCTAGCAGCTTTATCTTCTTCTTCTTAAAGCAGGTGAGCGTTTCTGGTCCGTTCTAGCAGCTTTATCTTCTTCTTCTTAAAGAAGGTGAGCGTTTCTGGTCCGTTCTAGCAGCTTTATCTTCTTCTTAAAGCAGGTGAGTGTTTCTGGTCCGTTCTAGCAGCTCTATCTTCTTCTTAAAGCAGGTGAGCGTTTCTGGTCCGTTCTAGCAGCTTTATCTTCTTCTCAAAGCAGGTGAGCGTTTCTGGTCCGTTCTAGGAGCTTTATCTTCTTCTTCTTAAAGCAGGTGAGTGTTTCTGGTCCATTCTAGCAGCTTTACCTTTCTTCTTCTTAAAGCAGGTGAGTGTTTCTGGTCCGTTCTAGCAGCTTTATCTTCTTCTTCTTAAAGCAGGTGAGCGTTTCTGGTCCGTTCTTGTCGCTTTTATCTTCCTCTTCTTAAAGCAGGTGAGTGTTTCTAACCGTTCTAGCAGCTTTTATCTTTTTCTTCTCAAAGCAGGTGAGCGTTTCTGGTCCGTTCTAGCAGCTTTATCTTCTTCTTAAAGCAGGTGAGCGTTTCTGGTCCGTTCTAGCAGTCTTATCTTCTTCTTCTTAAAGCAGGTGAGTGTTTCTGGTCCGTTCTAGCAGCTTTATCTTCTCCTTCCTTCAGCTAGGCGAGTGTTTCTGGTCTGTTCTAGCAGCTTTATCTTCTTCTTCTTAAAGCAGGTGAGCGTTTCTGGTCCATTCTAGCAGCTTTATCTTCTTTCTTCTTAAAGCAGGTGAGTGTTTCTGCTCCGTTCTAGCAGCTTTATCTCTTTCTTCTTCTGCAAGCAGGTGAGCGTTTCTGGTCCGTTCTTACCGGAGGTTTATCTTCTTCCTCTTAAAGCAGGTGAGCGTTTCTGGTCCGTTCGAGCAGCTTTATCTTCTTCTTCTTAAAGCAGGTGAGCGTTTCTGGTCCATACTAGGCAGCTTTATCTTCTTCTTCTTAAAGCAGGTGAGTGTTTCTGCTCCGTTCTAGCAGCTTTATCTTCCTCTTCTCAAAGCAGGTGAGCGTTTCTGGTCCGTTCTAGCAGCTTTATCTTCTTTCTTAAAGCAGGTGAGTGTTTCTGGTCCGTTCTAGCAGCTTTATCTTCTTCTTCTTAAAGCAGGTGAGTGTTTCTGGTCCGTTCTAGCAGCTTTATCTTCTTCTTCTTAAAGCAGGTGAGCGTTTCTGGTCCGTTCTAGCAGCTTTATCTTCTTTCTCTTCTTAAAGCAGGTGAGTGTTTCTGGTCCGTTCTAGCAGCTTTATCTTCTTCTTCTTAAAGCAGGTGAGTGTTTCTGGTCCGT
>JALJCO010012025.1:147500-200888 GCA_023101725.1 Atherinomorus stipes | reverse complement strand
TGTACTTCGTTCAGTTACGTATTGCTCCGTTGCTCTCATCTGATGAGAATCTCCCCGTTCCGCATCATCATGATGAGAATCTCCCGTTCCACCTCATAATGATGAGAATCTCCCGTTCCACCTCATCATGATGAGAATCTCCCCCGTTCCGTCATAATGAATGAGAATCTCCCGTTCCACCTCATAATGATGAGAATCTCCCGTTCCACCTCATCATGATGAGAATCTCCCGTTCCACCTCATCATGATGAGAATCTCCCCGTTCCGTCATAATGATGAGAATCTCCCGTTCCGTCATAATGATGAGAATCTCCCGTTCCATCATAATGATGAGAATCTCCCGTTCCGTCATAATGATGAGAATCTCCCGTTCCGTCATAATGATGAGAATCTCCCGTTCCGTCATCATGATGAGAATCTCCCGTTCCGTCATCATGATGAGAATCTCCCGTTCCGTCATCATGATGAGAATCTCCCGTTCCGTCATCATGATGAGAATCTCCCGTTCCGTCATAATGATGAGAATCTCCCGTTCCAT
Organism: Atherinomorus stipes; assembly: GCA_023101725.1. Classification (NCBI taxonomy): domain Eukaryota; kingdom Metazoa; phylum Chordata; class Actinopteri; order Atheriniformes; family Atherinidae; genus Atherinomorus; species Atherinomorus stipes. Next base: position 200,350 of record JALJCO010012025.1, on the reverse strand, counting down.
CATCATGATGAGAATCTCCCATTCCGTCATCATGATGAGAATCTCCCGTTCCGTCATCATGATGAGAATCTCCTGTAGCATCAGAAGATGCTCCACTATGTTCATAAAGCGATGGACATGGTCAGCAACTATTACTACCGCGTTGATGCTAATTACAAGCAGTTGTGTTTTATGTAAAACCATAAGTGGAATGAGAAACTGAACAGAAGAAGGAGCCTCAGCCTCACGAGTGTTAAAGTAAGAACAGTGTTATCCAGCGCTCGCGGACAGATCATTAAACTCTTCGGGTTTGTCCTTCATGTAGGTGAATCGCTTCATTCCTGTCGCACAGAGGAAGACATAAACCTGTGACCTTCCCCTCCTCCAGCCTGACACTGAACATGTTCCCACTGAAACACTCTTACTCCACCAGCTCCTCATCCTCGTTTTTAACAGCTAGGAAACACAAATGAGCTGAAAAGGTGAAACAGAGCTTCATGCTGGGAGGATTTTCTCTCCTGTTTACTCAGACGTTACAATCACTTGCAGCTCTTCACCTCACGTATCCAAATCTGAGAGAAGTTTTTTGATTTGTTTCTGACAGTCACAACCTCACTGATACTGTATGAAGTGCAACAGCCAAAAATATATCAATTACCACATTTAACTGGCGATAAAGAAAAATATGTCACTATAGAAGTGATACATGAAGGCTTCTCACACCTAGTTTTGTTTAATCTAATAAAAACAAAAGAAAAACTTCAATAAAGAGATTTCTGTCCATATGAAAGGACTCCATCTGGTTATTTAATGGTTTCACTGGTGCAGCGGCTTTAATAGCCGTCCCAGTAGCAAGGTAAACAGCCGGAGGCACACAGGTAGAGCAGTTAATGGGCTCTCTACAGTGCTACACACACACACCCGCACACACACACACACACACACGTACACGGACACGTACACACACACACGCACGCACACACACACACACACACACACACACACACACACACACACACACACACACACACACACACACACACACACACAAAGAAGAAATACGCAACCATGAGGATTTGAATACTTAAACATCAGGGACCTTGACTTTAACCATCCTCATCAGGACGAAGTGAGGAGGAGAGAGAGGTGTGTGAAGCTCCCCCCCCCCCCCCCCCCGCTTTCCAAACTAATAAAAACATTGCCAGCCCAAAATGGTCTCAAATGTTTGTGCTGCAAAATTGTTTGTGCTGTTACAGATCTTCAATAATTAAAACATTTTACATGTATATTTCGGCCTGTGATGTCATCCACCCCCCCGCTTTGTCCTAAATGGTCTCAATCTTCTGTGCTATGTTTGAGCTGTTAAAAGGAACATTTGTGCTGTGATTATTTTTTAGATATATGGTTTTGTGTCTTCTGACCGTGACGTCATCACAGCAGTGTACGTATGCGACTGAACCTGGAATCAACTGAGCACAATAATGAATCAAACGAATGTTTGCAGAAGAACCTGTTTTTGTGGGGACAACATATGAATGAAGCAGACACACATGCTTCAGAGAAATAAAAAAGCCTACTTTGCTACTCAAAATACCTTTCCTTTTCACACGAGAAGAGTCGCTTACAGTATCAGAGTTACTTTGCTATGTTGTTCCGTTACATTTACCGGAGAGTGCACCAGAGATTTGATTCATACAAAAGATTAGAAAATGAGGTCAAAGTTGCCGGACGCAGCTGGTGACATGGCTACGCCGGGCATTTTGGCTTCACTCCTGGAAGCTGCTCAGTAGAAGATGAAGTTGCAGTGAAAATGCTCGCCTTAATGGGTCGGACCATTCTAATGGTGCGTTCAGATCAAACGCGTTTTCGGAGGCAAAAACACGCTTGATGCCCAAAGTTTGACGCTGGTTCACATAAAATCAGCTGACATTCAAAGAGCAAAACACTGCTGACGCGCGTGAAGTGCGTCTGGTGGTGGTGGACCTGCTGTTCTCCTCTGTCTTTGTATGATGGCGGATGAAACTCAGCAGCTGCTTGGCTTTATTTGCTTGATGAGGCCAGAGAGCGACGTTGTCGAGCATCTCTGTGCCGTGACTGGATTCAAAAGAGGGGTTCTGAGTTTAGTTACAATTGTGTGAAAAAGCGTTTGCCTCCTTCCTGATTTCTTATTCTTTTGCATGTTTGTCACACGTAAACGTTTCAGATCATCAAACAAATTTAAATATTAAACAAAGATAACACAAGTAAACAGAAAATGCAGTTTTTAAATGAAGATTTTTATTTGTAAGGGGGAAAAATCCAAACCTCCATCATATCGTATCGACATGAAAGATTTCGGTATTGCCCATCCCTAACCTGAACTAAGTGACCTCATCCTCCATCCCTCTCATCTCACTTCTCCTCATCTTCTTCCTCTGTTGCTGTTTTTACTGGCGGCTGGAAAACAATCCATGAGGTGTGCTACCGCCACCTGCTGGTAGGGAGTGTGAAGTGTCGCACAGTCCAGACGTGGCAGCAGCTTTACTTTAACCCCGCCCACTTTTGGTCGCGGTAATGGTTTGGAATTGAAAGCCACCAAGTCAAGCTGAATTGAGTTGAGTTGAGCTGACCTGTGCTGGTGGAAAAGGGCTAGAATATTTTAGGTCACATTAAAAGTGGGAAAAGTTTAGAAATGATTCATTGTGGTTTCATTCAGTCGGCATCACAAAAACAAGGAAATTCAAGAGGAATGTAAGTTTTTGCATGCGCTCTATGTCCCGCTGTGTAAAAGCGAAGGATGATTGAGGAGGTATTTTGTCTGCAGTTTGTTCCCGGTGTGAAGTTCTGGTTGTGCCTGAATGACTCATTTAATTCCCATCACATCATTAACGTTTAACCTTCCCGTAATGATTCCCCACACCCGAGGACACATACAGTAATTGTACTTAAAGGTATCCAGGGGCCCGGTATGTCTCCTTATTCTCCAGACTCTGACAGCTGTCATCACCATGGCGACTCAGAGAGACAACATGGCAGCTCCTCTCAGTCTACACACACATCAGCTTCATCACATTCACATCTATAGCCTAAATACCTACATGATCACCTGTAAATCAAGCCGTTTTTGTGACAACAAATGATTTCTGTATTTATTTTTGGGGTTTTTATAATTTTGTCTTAGAAAGTTTTAATACAAATGAATGATTCGCCAAATAAATAGTGGAGCTTTTTAAAAATGCAGCTGCTGCTCTGTTATTTGTCAATACCATGGTATTAAGAAATACCAATAAAACAATAGGTTATTGATCAAATACTATTATTAACCCTTGCCAAAACTATAATTTCTAACATATAAGAAGACCTTTAGCCTTCTGGCCAATGGGATGTGATGTCATCACCGCCCTGGCACTCAGAATGCCAGCCGTCAAATGGACGGCCCTGGGAGTTCTGGTCGTGATACAATTCTGGTCGTCCTGGTGATGATAGGAACACAGCTCTCAGAGACAAGGTTGACCATCCTGGTTGGTTGTGTTACTGACTATGTGGTAACAGGTACAGGTAAACCAACCAAACAGGCTGAAGGCTTCACGAGCCTCTGAACATCAGATGCGACTGAAACGGAAGATGAGAAAACCATCCTCAGTAGCACATTTGTTTTATATCCATTAATCATTCAGGATGGACGTCTACCTGAATCATGACACTGTCGCACACTTCCAAACGCTGACGTGACGCTGCTGCATGCTGGAAAGCAGACAGCTGTTTGCAGGGTCTGACGTGTGATTGGTCCTCTGACGTCGTCCTCGTGTAGCTTCAGCATCGCTGCTACGGCACCAGCACGCCAACATCCAACACGACGATTATCAAGTTAAACACTAACAGACGAGAATCAGGTGCAATCTGTTCACTGCATCAGCCAGATGGAGGGGGGGGGGGGGGGGGGGGGGGGGCAGCAGTACTGCAGTACACTGAGATCTGTAGATGTAGTAACCGTGGTTCATTCACACCAGCCTCCAGCTCCTGACCACTGATCATGGCCATGCTTGTACAAATGTATCACACACACACACACACACGCACGCACACACACACACACACACACACACCCACACACACACACACTTCTGATCTCATTATTTTCATTACATCTCTCTCTCCTCCCGACTCTCTCCACCCGCCTACCACATCCCCAGGTTCACATCAAACGCTGCAGAAGTAGACCCCTTCATTAGAAACGCCGACCCGGGAAACCACAACCGCGACCCCGCGCAGGCTCATTAAACGAGCAGAGCATGTGTGTGTGTTACGTTATCAGCTGGTTCACCGCAGACCTTCCGTCCACACACACACTTGACCGAACGACGCTCCGCTGATGACCTCACAATGAAAACTCAGAATTCAGTCATCGTTCCTCTGACAGTCAGAGGAACGTTGCAGCATTAACGGCGTGGACACGATTTCTGCTGTTATGTTTGTAGTTTTCAGGCAACGGGGCGGCAATACGCAACCAGAAGCCCCACTGATATCAATCAATTTTATTTTATAGCCCTTTACAGCACACAAGGTGACCAAAGTGCTTTCCATAAAACCAACATCATAGAAAGAGAACAAAAACAGCATAAAGAAAACAATAAGCAAATACAAATAAACATGAACAATATATGAAAATATATCACCTCATAGGGTGTTGAAGGCCAGTCTGAATAAATGCGTTTTGAGCCTGGCTATAAAAAGCCCAAAGTCTGTCACAGAGCGCATGTCAGGAGGCAGTTTGTCCCAGAGTCTGGGCCCAGCGACTGACATCTTCCCATCACCCCAATGCTTGTATCTGACTCTGGGGACTTCCAACAACAGCTGGTTTGCTGACCTTACACCGCCCTGGGGCGGGTGGTTTGTTATGGCGGCCCCTTCGCCCCCTTTCCCTCGGGTGGAATTTCGCTTTAATTTGGCCCTTTTGGAAGGGAAACTGGGCCCCCTGACGGCATCCCTGGCCCCTTTTTCCCCCCATTTTACCCCTTCCCCTCTTTGGGACTAGAGGCAGGAACTGTGAAAGAATGAACAAGCATGTCCAGTTTTTCATACTAATGGGTGATGAAGCGCTAAAAACCAAAAAGAACGTTTCCACCACGTTTCTCTCCGTTGTCTTGAACAGGCTGTGCTGCATAACGCTGAGATTAGGTGGTGAATTTCCCATGCTGTCCTGCGGATGTGGCCTCAAATGATGCTGCATCCGCGTCCCCGACAGATTTGATACAGGAAGGAGACGTCGCGGTACAGGGAGTGCAGAATTATTAGGCAAATGAGTATTCTGACCACATCATCCTCTTTATCCATGTTGTCTTACTCCAAGCTGTATAAGCCCAAAGCTACTACCAATTAAGCATATCAGGTGATGTGCATCTCTGTAATGAGAAGGGGTGTGGTCTAATGACATCATCACCCTATATCAGGTTTATTAGGCAAACATAATTATTAGGCAGCTTCCTTTCCTTTGGTAAAATGGGTCATAGAGGGACTTGACAGGCTCCGAAAAGTCAAAAATAGTGAGATATCTTGCAGAGGGATGCAGCATTCTTAAAATGTCCAAGCTTCTGAAGCGTGATCATCCAACAATCAAGCGTTTCATTCAAAATAGTCAACACGATCGCAAGAAACGTGGAAAAACCAAGGCGCAAAATAACTGCCCATGAACTGAGAAAAGTCAAGCGTGCAGCTGCCAAGATGCCACTTTGCCAGCAGTTTTGCCATATTTCAGAGCTGCAACATCACTGGAGTGCCCAAAAGCACAAGGTGTGCAATACTCAGAGACATGGCCAAGGTAAGAAAGGCTGAAAAAGCACCACCACTGAACACGACACACAAGCTGAAACGTCAAGACTGGGCCAAGAAATATCTCAGACTGATTTTTCTAAGCTTTTATGGACTGATGAAATGAGAGGGAGTCTTGATGGGCCAGATGGATGGGCCCGTGGCTGGATCGGAAAGGCAGAGAGCCCCAGTCCCACTCAGACGCCAGCAAGGTGGAGGTGGGGACTGTATGGGCCAGATGGATGGGCCCGTGGCTGGATCGGTAAAGGCCAGAGAGCTCCAGTCCCACTGAGATGCCGGCAAGGTGGAGGTGGGGTACTGGTATGGGCCAGATGGATGGGCCCGTGGCTGGATCGGTAAAGGCCAGAGAGCTCCAGTCCCACTCAGACACCAGCAAGGTGGAGGTGGGGTACTGGTATGGGCTGGTATCATCAAAGATGAGCTTGTGGGGCCTTTTCGGGTTGAGGATGGAGTCAAGCTCAACTCCCAGTCCTGCTGCCAGTTTCTGGAAGACACCTTCTTCAAGCAGTGGTACAGGAAGAAGTCTGCATCCTTCAAGAAAAACCTGATTTTCATGCAGGACAATGCTCCATCACACGCATCCAAGTACTCCACAGTGTGGCTGCAAGAAAGGTCACTTTGGTCACGGATTTGTTTTTGTTTGGTTTTTGAATGTCAGAAATGTATATTTGTGAATGTTGAGCTGTTATATTGGTTTCCCTGGTGAAAATAAATCATTGAAATGGGTATATTTTTGTTTATTGTTAAGTTGCCTAATAATTGTGTTTGCCTAATACACCTGATATAGGGTGATGATGTCATTAGACCACACCCCTTCTCATTACAGAGATGCACATCACCTGATATGCTTAATTGGTAGTAGCTTTCGGCCGATACAGCTTGGAGTAAGACAACATGCATAAAGAGGATGATGTGGTCAAAATACTCATTTGCCTAATAATTCTGCACTTTATGGCTGAAGTCCATGTTGCAAGTCTCTTTCAGCTGTAATCAGTAATCTGTCATGTCATGCCTGGTGTCTGCTCTGCTTAGAAAACCGCATCATAACTCCAAGGAATTTAAAATCCACACTCTTTATCTACCAGTATTTTGTAACAGCAGTGATTTTAATTTAACTGACTAATACTTTGTCTCGAGGATAATTTCTTTGCTTTACTATATTTGGAAAACTTGTAGATGAATATGGAAATTTATTCACACTATAAATATGCTCTTGACTTATCCAAGAGTTAATCTGTACAAAAATCCACCTGGACCTGCAGAGATGCTCCAAACTAGCCTTTTTTCTGAATGTGGAGAGGAGACTAAGCTGCACCTTACTGCAGGATCACCACCTGCAGGTTTTAGATGTTTCCCTGCTGCAACACCTGATCCACATCACAGTTTGTTATCAACTTCTGCACAAGCCTCTTAATGACCTGCTGATAGTTTGGCTCAGTCATATTGCAGCAGGTAAACATGTAAAGCCTGCAGGACAGATGTCCACAGCTGACTATCTCTCAACTAGTGTATGAGGAAAATCTTCTTTTAGGCTTTAAATAACTGTGCGAGCTGAGTACAGCAAGTATTACTATAATCTTTTTAAACTGAAAAAAATTATCAAAATTTAATTAATTCAGACCCTCTACCAGCAGTTTTAATAACTATTCCTTGCATTCCTAAACGAGCAACAGCTGTTCTTTCTAATAAGCGGACCCAGTAAACTGCGATGTTTCCAGTGGATCTGATCCCAGTTTAACGTCATTACGGCAGTCCCAGTTTATGGAAAATGTCCATTAAATTTCTCATTCTTCTCCTGAACACATTCAGCATCATCTGATGGAGTTACATAGCTTGACTCGAAATAAAGAGACCAACAAGCTCACGTTTATGCCGCTACGGCGCTAAGCTAGCTGCTAATATCAAGCTTTCATATTACAGTGACCAACCTGTTCCGGTGTGTTTGAGGTGGATGTGGAGGATCCAGCGTCTCGGTTTTGAGACCAAAGACGATGCAGTTTGTTGCTCTCATGTTTGTCCCTTTTATTCAGTTTTTAATGTCCAAAGTTTCAGCGGTGCGGCAGCACCAGACCTGCTCACGTGCTGCTGTTTATTGTGTGAGTGGGGGCGTGTCTGTGTGACGTCTCGGGAGATGACAGTTGTCAACATGGACAGCAGACGCAGGATCAGACAGAGATCGTGACAAAATAAATACGTTTTCTTTCAAAAGAAAGAGAGAAAAGAAAGAAAGAAACCCACTGTTCACGAGTCTGAAACTGTCCAAGTCCAGCCTGTGAGTCTCTGGAAGAGCGACTGTGTGGATCCCTCGGTTTCTTCCACAAACTACTGCACTGCACTCTAACTAGTTCTTCCATCCTCACCAAGCACCGGTTATTTTCAAGTCCTTTATCTGTCAGGACGGCCTCATAAACTCAGCCTCCGTGATATGACGTACCATAGCTGACGTTTGCAAGCAGCCGTTCACCGCGGCTGCTGCTGGATCTGGACCTTCATCCAACCCCCCTGCTCCACTTGCAATTGAGTAGAAATGCGCCCTGTGAGCGCCAAAATACGTTGATCTTACTGTATACCACTGGTAGATTAATATGACCATTTATAGTTTGGGATTACTGTGGGGTTTTTTTCTTCTCCGCCGCACGCCGGAAATCCGGCACGGTGCCGGAAAACTTTAAGCCCTGTTTATTCTTACGTGGGAACATTGATGGCAGTAATCTGGATGAACGTGATCTTTAACAGTCCTGAGGAGACGGAACAGCGGGCGGCGCTGTGATTCTCTACATCCACTGATTTAATGGTGTTTTCTATCATCTGTACAAAAACAACTACAGGGTTTAAACAGTGAGACCAGAATACGTTCTTTTATCAGTCACAAAGTGATCCGAACATATTGTTAGATGTTTCCATGGTTTCCAGCGTGAACTGTCAGCATTTATGGGCTTGATAGCAGCTAGCCACTTAGCATGTCGTTCAGGGCTTTTTCTGTTGTTTCAGGAAAACATCTTCTCTTGTCCGTGTGGTAGTTATGTTTATAGCAGCCATACACGGCGGGAATTCTGGGTATTTCCAATGTAAAATAAACGAAGATTGATGAGTAATGAAGCAGGTAATCAAATGGGTCTCCTATGCAACGAAGCAATGTTTTCACCTCCTACCTAACTGGATGTGGGCCTGTAGCGACGCAACTTAAGCGTCGACATCATATCCGGTTGTTGACGCGTCGCCACGTCCACTCGCCACTCACACGCTGGAAAAACGTCATGCCTCCTGGCCACAGAGATGCTCCAACACGTGCACCTCTTTGTCCTCTGCGTGGTTTTCCTGTCAGTTACGGTTCTATGAGCAGCGGTTGGTTTGATTCTGCCTCGTATGAACCGCTGGAGTGTCAGTGTGGTCTGGTTCAGCATCACGGGCAGTACAGGGTTAAATGTAGCAGCAGCAGCTGTTCATCCAGACGCTACAGTGAAGGCGGCTGCAGCGCTGAACTAGAAAGTTTGATCCATTAAAGCATACGACAATAAACTCAACATAAAATGTAACAGCGTTCATGTTTAAAGACGCAACGTGACGATGTGCTGGTTTAACGTTGCTGCTACAGCACGTGAACCTGTGCAGGTTTCACAGCTGCTGCCGTGACGCGACGCGACGCGACGCGACAGGTTCGGAGTGACAGAAAAAAACAAGCACACATTAAATCATCTGTGTATCACAGTTTATTTCAAATCTACTGTGTTGGTTTTATTTGCTGTCCAACAGATAAGAACCGAACGTTCCCACGATTCAGAGAAACGGAGAAATAACCAGACAGTTTCCTATCAGACATTAATGAATGATCATTTCCTCATTAGTTTGGTGTACAAATGTAGGCTACATATTTTTTATGTGATTGAAGAATGTAATTGATTAGAGCAGGTGTCACAATAAAGTAAAAGCTTACAAGGAGAAATAAGGACTGAAATAATTATTGTGAGCTTTATGGTTTATTTCATTATTATGAATGTGAGTTTTGTCACCAGCTTTTGTTTCTTTGTTTCTTGCAAGTCTGAAATAAATATATAAACTAACTAAAACTAAAATAAGAATAAATGAAAGAAATAAAATAAAACAATGTTCCAACTCCAGATTCCACCTTCAAGCTATGATTTTAAATTAGGATTCAGGATCAGATTAGTGTGATACAGGACAGGAGAAACACGGTCCTGTATCTGTCTTTTCTCTTCTATTTTTATTATATTACAGAAGTATCTGATCGGGACTCCGTGTCGGCTGATCCTCGAAATCAAATGATTCGGACTCGGGGGCAAGTGACAGGTGTTTATGAGCACTAAAAATACTTCAGTGCAGATAAATACCTCTACATAAATATGAAAACATTAGTAGAACCAAGTTCCACTGTTGGTTCAGTGAGAACAGAAAATGACAGAAGATGTTTGGCTTTGGAAAAACATGAGAAAGTAATTCAACACAGTTTGGGGGGGAATCTATTTGAGATGTTATTTTCTATTAATCGTGCAACAGAAAAATAATTGTGAGATTAATCGGCGAATGAGTCGTTAGAATAGCCGACTATTCGATAAAACAATCGGCCGAATAATCGCTTTAAAAATAATCGTTTACCCGCAGCTCTGACCCAATGTGACGAATTTGGTGAAAATTCCCAGATGCTCGTGGTGATCCACATCGTGGAATTCACCACATATGATGGAACTTTCCGTCGAACTCCACCCCTAGAAACAAACTCCCCCCACAGGAAAAATGAAACGCCATAAGGCTTCAAACATGCACACTTGATTTCAAACAAGTCAGAAAGATTTCACATAAAACAAAAAATCCACAATTAAGTCATGAACAGCACACCCTCGTGTTCATAAAGACCCGCTGGTACACAACTAAACATATACTCAGTTGCATTAATGTCACAGATAAATTCCGCTCCTATCTGTGGAACAACGATAGCCTGTTCTAGCAGAAAGCTGTACAACGTTGACCATGTAGCACACTCAGACACACTAAACGCTGAGTCAGGCGGTGCACAGTCTGATGGAGGAAAGTGGTGAAGCACACAGATGGTGACACACCATCTGTCAGAGGAGCACTTCAACCGTTCTGGCAAGCAGCAGAATCAGGCTTGAAAGCTGTGCTCAGGAGCAAACCCCATTATCCTTTTTATCGGCCCACACAGATTCATCCCACAGTCGTAGATGTGAAAACGCAGGAAGGAGTTGTGTGCGGGCATTCTGACAAGTCATCACCAGAGACGCTGACATTCAGGTACTTACGGCCACAGAAATGCTAAATTACGTTGGTGAGGATGGAAATGAACAACCTGATCCCTGATTGTGAGGAAAGAGGAGGCAACAGTGACGTTTCACGTCTCCCCAGGAGGAGTACAGATCTTATCTGAGCCAGAGAAGCTGGCAGAGCTTGGGTCAGACCTTCAACAGCACCCTGAGGGACACCACGAAACTCCACAGACCCAACAGAGACTTCAAGCCCTGGCTTGGATCAGATGAGTCAGGCCGCTCGGCAGATTTAAGGCTGCAGAACATCAACAAAGCATTCTGGATAGTCACTAGCTGGGTTTCCATCACACCTGGAATTTCACAAAAACCTAAATATCACGATTAAAAACTACTAATGAAACACCTACATTTCAAAAAGACTCAAATATTGCAAAAACGTTTCTATGTTCGCATGACGAGGTTTTTCAGACGTTTTGTTAAAGCAGTTTTTCGCAAAAGTGTAATGGAAACACTTTTTCACAGAAGTCGTGGCGTTCAGTGCGTACGCTGCCAATAATGCAAGCGTAGAAGAAGAAATTTGCTGTTTACATTGAGCTAAGAGCGACAGAGCTGCCGACAAACACAAGAGGGGTCGATATTGATAAGAAAGAAAGAAAGAAAGAAAGAAAGAAAGAAAGAAAGAAAGAAAGATTTTTTTTATTTTAACACCCTTTAATTCCATTTGTTTGTCTCATATTCCAACATGTTCGTTCTCATCCACTGAAAAACATTTAATATAAGAGGTGAAAACTGAAGCAGCAAAGAATCCTCACAAACCGAATTTAAAGCGTCCCGGACCGCCCACACCTGCACAAACCTTCCCAGTTTCTTTGTGAGTTTGTAAAACTCAAACTCTACCTTGAGTTGAGCTGCCAAAAGCCCCTTGAGCACCAACAAAACATCCTCAGATCCCAACCCTTGAATGTGATTTTTCCTAGTTTTCCAAATAGCCAACTTGGACATCCCTGAAATAAAGTTCAATAATGTACAAACATACTTACTTTTTGCAGAGTACAGTGGACCATAAACAAAGTGACACAAGGAAAACTGTAAAGATCAACTCCAAGTACCTAAACAAACCCACCAGAGGTGAGTTGGACGAACAAGTGATGTAGAGTTTCTGGCTGTAAACCCTCCCCTATCCCAGGATGGAGGTGTACCAGATACCCGTTCGTAGCTGTGGTCCCATGAACAACCCGCCACTGGAGGTCACCCACCCGTTTTTCAATGGGAGGTTTGTACAGGGACCACCAACAGCCCCCGCAGTTGGTTCCGTGCCAAAAAACTCAATCCACCTGGACATCTTGACTCCCGACAGGGACCGTAAATTTAAAACCTGAACACTAAAGCACCTTCTTCTCCAACTTCTCAAAACTCCCTAAAGAAAAAAGAAAGAAAAGAAAGAATCTCGTCTTCCGCGGCTTCCGTAGTGTCGTGAACTCGCATGGCCGCTCATTGGGGAAGTACGAAGTTCTACTGTTTAGTCTATAAAAATCTACTAAATGATGTGGTTTTCAGTAAATTCTGGACGCTACCCACTCAGGACACTTGGAGTCCATTGGACGAGAAGTATGGAGACAAGATCAAGACGTTACTGAGACCAGGAACTGAGACAAGACCAAGACGTTACCAAGACCAGGAACCAAGACATGACCAAGACGTTACCGAGACCAGGAACTGAGACATGACAAAGACGTTACTGAGACCAGGAACTGAGACAAGACCGAGACGTTACCGAGACCAGGAACCGAGACAAGACCAAGACGTTACCAAGACCAGGAACCAAGACATGACCAAGACGTTACCGAGACCAGGAACCGAGACAAGACCAAGACGTTACCAAGACCAGGAACTGAGACAAGACCAAGACGTTACCGAGACCAGGAACTGAGACATGACAAAGACGTTACTGAGACCAGGAACTGAGACAAGACCAAGACGTTACCGAGACCAGGAACCAAGACATGGCAAAGACGTTACTGAGACCAGGAACCGAGACAAGACCAAGACATTGCCAAAACCAGGAACTGAGACAAGACCAAGTCATTGCCAAGACAAGGAACCGAGACAAGACCAAGACGCTACCGGACCCGGACCGCCCACACCTGCACAAACCTTCCCAGGAACTGAGACAAGACCAAAATGTTTCCGAGACCAAAAACCGAGACCAAGACATTACTAAGACCAGGAACTGAGACAAGACCAAGTCGTTGCCAAGACAAGGAACCGAGACAAGACCAACGCATTTCTGAGACAAGGAACCGAGACTAAGACCTTACCAAGACCACCAACCAAGACCAAGACATCACCGAGACCAGGAACCGAGACATGACCAAGACGTTACTGAGACCAGGAACTGAAACCAAGACATTACTGAGACCAGGAACCAAGACAAGACCAAGACACTACCAAGACCAGGAACTGAAACCAAGACATTACTGAGACCAGGAACCGAGACAAGACCAAGACGTTACCAAGACCAGGAACTGAAACCAAGACATTACTGAGACCAGGAACCAAGACAAGACCAAGACGTTACCAAGACCAGGAACTGAAACCAAGACATTACTGAGACCAGGAACCGAGACAAGACCAAGACGTTACCAAGACCAGGAACTGAAACCAAGACATTACTGAGACCAGGAACCAAGACAAGACCAAGACACTACCAAGACCAGGAACTGAAACCAAGACATTACTGAGACCAGGAACCGAGACAAGACCAAGACGTTACCAAGACCAGGAACCGAGACAAGACCAAGACACTACCAAGACCAGGAACTAAAGAGCGAATTACAGGCAGGGGGAGAGAGAGTTACATTCAAATGCACCACTGCATGTAAGTAGAGGCCCAAAGGCGCGGTTTGAGACAGATTTCACTTGCACAAGTCTAACATTTATTTTCGGGGGGGGGGGACTTTGGACTCTACCTTTAAGAAGTTCATGAGAAAACCTCTTTTCAGTGAACGAGGCTTGTGGTGCTATGAGTGAGCCGCAAAATTAGGAAAGCAATAACGGAGCCCCAGACATACACAAGGTTACACGTGAACATATATGAGTGAGCGGTAGACGGCGGTGATGGAGGTGGCGCGCGGTGACATCGGTGTTGGCAGGGCTCGGACCAGCAGTTAGAAAAGATTCATTTATCCCACCTGCTTCCCGGTGAATAATGACCAGAGGAAGGAGCAGCCCACACACAATCTGACAGTGTGCTGCATAATCCTCGTCATATAGCCAGCATGGTCAAGAAGCCAACAGTTGAGTCAACAGAGAAATAAAAAGGACAGACCTGATTTGTCACTCTGGGCTTGAACTGATGTAGGAGCACTGACATTATTACAGGAGCTGGTATTTCAGGCAGACACCTGAAGGCGTTACAGGAGCCAAAACAACACATTTCTGATGCTTCACCGGCTTCCAGCCGGCAGGCTGCAAGACATCAATCTCACTGTGAGAAAATTCTTAGAGGAAGAGGAGGCCGATCTCACCTAAAGCCTCAAAATGCATCAACTTCACACAAAAAAAGGTTGTTTAAAAATCTGATGAAGCGTCCAGCGTCACAGGTTGCTGCTTTAAATAAAGTTTAATGAGACATGCTTTATCATTTAGCCAAGTTTACAGGTTTATTAGGTCACAATGATTAAAACAAGTCTCTGCCATCCATACATGTTAGGTCAGGGAATCACGAGACATGTCCCATGATGCTCGTATGTCAAACAGAGCTGTTGATTTGAGGTTTTGATCGGCATCATTTAGACCAGTGATTCCTAACCAAGAATGAATGAATGAGTGACATTTATTTATAAAGCACTTTTCATACCAGAGTAGCACAAAGTGCTTCACATATAAAATCTGCAACATTTCAATAAAATGACAATAAGACAAACGATTACACATCCTCTGCCTCCCACACACACATGCACACACCCTCCCTCACTATTTGTCAGAACTGTATGAATATGACCTGAGGAAACCATATCATGGGGATCCGTCCACACTTGAAGCCATCGTGGTCTCAGCATCTAAGCTGTGGTAGAGGGAGAGAGGGGGGGAGGAGTAGGGAGACTTTTCTGCTCTCTGTTTCTGCTAGATATTATGTTGTGAAACAAACTTGTGGCTTATTCAGCTAGTAAATAATTATTTTGCCTCCAAAACTCTTTTCTCAGTGTTGTATTTGTTGTTTCATAGAAGTAAACAGCTGATCAGATGATGAAGGTGTTACTAAAGTAAAAAAATATTGGCATTAAAGACACTTTTTCACTTGAAGCGGACCTCGGCATTCAAAGCTCGTTTTCTCAGCTTTTTGGTCAGAAACAGGCATTTTTGCTGCAACAAAGCCATGTTCTACTGCAGATTACTAAAGAATGGAAAAAGCTAGAAACAAATGTTTTTTTCTGATAAAAGAAGAGAGTCTAAGCTTTCCTTTGGTACATTCAGTGTTTGTATTGGCATAGTACACAATATTCTGTGGATCTCCCAAAATCAGTGAAAATGCTTAAAAACCCTGGCAATATGGAGCTCTGCTCGGAAAAGGTCTGGCAGTCAATGAGTTAAAAGGAGGCTTAACCATGGCGGGCCACAACCTCGGGCCTCCAGCGCCACCTAGAGGGCGCAAGGACCGTATATTTACACTGTTATTTAAGACTGGACGAGTTAATGTAGCCTCCCCCCACCTGGTGGCGCTAATATGTCAGAGTTCAACAAACAAGCAGAAGAAGAAACTCAGCTAGCTGCTAGCCTTTAGCTAACGTTGTGAAGAAGAATTAAAACAAAATAATAAAGACAAAAATTGTCACAAACCGCAAATTAAGAGGCAAAAATCCACTCCAGTTTATTAAATACGGATTAGTGAGTGGAGATAACAAAGCAGAGCTGAGAAGATGGATGGAACACCAGCTAATGCTAACATTAATGCTAAGGCTAACAGAAGCCCTGAAGCATCTGCAGCTTCATCTAGAAACAAACATCTAACACTCATTGGAAAGAAAGAATTTTTAATTTAAAAAAAGAGAGAAAATCAGCTGTTGATGCAGAAAATGTCTGTTATGTTTGGAAGTTATTTAAAAAAATTCTAGGAAAAGTTTAAATAAATAAATTGTTGAATGAAATTTTGTGCTTTAATGGCCTGTCTAAAATAAAATCCAGGTTTTTACAGATTATTTAAACTGAGCCTTTTTATTTCCAAGGTGATCTATTACTGCACCATTTTCTCTCTTTTTAAATCAGTTTCCATCAGTTTTTTCTGTTGTTCCTCTTTTTGTAGTAAAATGTTGTAGATTTTGTGTTTATAGCCAAATTCTGATTTGTTCTTGTAGGAGTCTGATTTTATTCCATTAATGTTTGTGACGATCTCATAATATATTTCTATATGATGTTATTCATGTTCATCAGGAAACATTTTCAGTCTGTTAAAGGCAGCTAGATTTGATTTACCGTAGTTATTAAATAAAAATGAGAGCATTACACTCACACAGTGTTAAAATATGAACGGGCCCTGGAGCAGTTTGGACTGAAATACGTTGAGAAGCCCTGTTTTAGACAACATTAAAGCAACTCCAGAGGCGATGAGGCCTTCTCTGTCAAAGCCCCAAAATGATGGAGCTGTCTCCCCTACTGAGATCGTCTCAGTCTGTGGGACAGTTCAAATCTAAAAGCTCACTTCTTTTCCCTGGCTTTCAGCAGCAGAAATGAACTCAGAGGATATCATTTCTGGGGACCATTTGATCTCCTCATTTTATTCTTTCAAGAAACTACTTGATATTTTATATGTATGTATGTATATATATATATATATATATATATATATATATATGTATATACACACACACACACACACACACACACATTTCATTTACATTTTTATGCCTTTAACTATTGTATTTATCACCTGTATGATCTTTTTAGATTCATGTTACTGTAAATCTTTATGAGTAGTTCTGCTGTGATGATGTCGTGAAGCACTTTGGTCAACAGAAGTATTTTTTAAATGTTCTGTACGTTACCAACTGGGAACTAAATCAAGAGGAAGACTCAGGTAGCCAGTGAATTGAACGTCAGCACAGATTAACGAACATTGAAACAAACAAACAAAACTTCCCAACTTCCGCAAACAGGGTCGCTACTGGATGCTGCATGCGTGCTGCCTTTGCTACGATGCACGGTGCTTCCCTGTGATTGGCCGGTGCTCCCGCAGCATATAGTTCCCGTATTGAATGATCAGTCCTTTGATGAGAAATCTGCTTCTCGTTTGTACTCTATCAGAATGTGCGGATCACGAAACGTAATTGGAGAAGAATCTTGAATTGATTAGTTCACTTTCACTAAGTGGTGCTAGTTGGAACCACCAGATTACAGCAACCAAGGCCATAACTAGCTATGAGGTATCCGAGGTAAGTACCTCAGTTAAAGGAGAAGTTTGGTTTTTTCAAATCTGGATCTATTTTCTAGCATTAAATCCGTTCATTTCCTCCCCCAGACAGTTTTGGTGCAACTTTACTTCCTTCAGCAGATATTTAGATCCACTCCAGATCAGCGTATGTCCGATATAGTGGAAGTGATGTGGGCGACCCCGCGCAGCCTCTACATAAGGCTTTATCTGCCACAAACTCCTTCATTTCACCAATGTTTTGTGACGAGACATTAGTCGGACCCCCCCCCCCCCCCCCCCAGAGCTCAAAGCGGCTTTTTTGTGGTCCTTATTTCCAGACATTTATTTATTCCTTATGGTGCTGCATAATAGTGACATGATCAAAGCTGCAGCAGTAAAAATGAGGCTGCGCGGTTGTCCCATACGTCCATTGTATCGGACATGCGCTGATCTGGAGTGGATCTAAATATCTCCTGAAGGAAGTAAAGTTGCACCAAAACTGTCTGGGGGAGGAAATGAACGGATTTAATGCTAGAAAATAGATCCAGATTGAAAAAAAACGAACCTCCCCTTAAATATTTGGTGGGATTTTTTTTTTTTACATTGAAAAAAAAAAAAAAAAACACTTTACAAAAAAAAAGAAAATCTAATTTTCAAATTGAGGCTAAAAAAAGCAGTTTTATTTGTCACATCTGCATTAAGTGATCATAATTCTGTATTTTTGTATTTTTTATGTACGTTCAATGAGTTGCACTGTCTGGAGACCGGATCCGGATCCAGATCCAGCCAGGCCTCCATCGGGTCAACATTAGGGTGCACTGACATGAAAATACTTGACCGAAACCGAAAAACAAAAAATGAGCAAACCAAGACCGAAAACCGAAACACCAGAATAAATTATTATGCCTTTTAGGGAATAATTCAGTCCCAAGCACTTGAAATGGAGTTTCAACGCTAGGGCCACTGGGAAGGGCGAGTGGTCGGAGTGAAAATAGGAAGGCACGAGTCTGATATGCTGTGTGCTGCTATGCCCGAGAAAATTACAATGAAACAGGAGAAATGTGAATTTTTTATAATTGCTTCCTTTTTTCCCATATCTGAGGATAACATCATGCTAACAACGACCGTGCACACACACGTCAATGATTATTGTTCTACTTTATCATTTAGGTTATTATGTGGTGCTTATTTACCCTTTCAAAGACCAACCAGGCTTGAATGGTTGAGACGTCAGACAGCGTTTAGCTTTTTTCTCATCATATTATTCCATCCAACACGTATGAAATCTGCAGTTAATGCACTTTTCTTTTCTTTTCTTTTCTTTTCAGACCGATTTTTAAACACTCCATCCTGCTTTACAGATGGTACTGTAAGCACTTCTGTCTAACACAATGACATTTTGCGCAGTGAAAGTCAAGCTAAGGCACTGGCAGACCTGCAAACATGAGCCAGAGCCCCTGACGAGTCCGAGCCTTCGCAGGACAAATCCCAGAGATGCTCGTTAGGACACTAAAGCTCCCTGCAACATCCAGGGAGTCTGCAGATTCACCGCACCGCTGACACAAGAGCAGTGTGTTTGGGATTTGTCCTGCACCGCTGCCGTCCCGAGGAGGGTCTGAAACAGATCTGCAGGCTTTGAGCCGCGAAGCCGCAGGATGAAGGCGGGCTCAGACGGAGATCCGGCTTCTGCCTGCAAGCAATCAAACTCCACTCGACATTAACGATCTGCTTTTACTAAATGTCTCCAAGAGGCGATTTAAAAACGGGAACACGTGCTCGGCTTTGTTTTCAAGACATGTCTGATCAGAAATTACGGATGCACCATGTTGGAATTTTGGCTGATATACGATATGCTGATATTTTAAAACTCGTGGCTGATAACCGATATCGACACCGATATTAAAGCTGAAGAAAAAATAAGCAGTCATTGCAAACAGCAGTTTTGTTATCTGTTTCTGACACTTTGAAAAACAGAGGTGGGAAAAAATATTGATACACTGAAATATCGTGATATTTTTATATGCCGATATCAAATTGATATTTTAAAATGCGGTATCGATCTATTTTACTTGCAAAATCTTGCAAGATTTCATAAATTCTCACGAGATTTTGATACTAAAACAGATCGATACTGCGTTTGTAAATGTCAATGTGATAGCAGCTCATGAAAATATCACAAAATTTTTGTGAATTCTCGCGAGATTTCATAACATAACGATGAGATATCGCAAGATTTAATTTGTAAAATAGATTGGTACCGTGTTTTTAAATGTCATTATGATATCAGCTTATGGAAATATCACAAAATTTTCATGAATTCTTGTAAGATTTCATAACTATGAAATATTGCAAGGTCTCATTAGTAAAATAGATCAATACTGCGTTTTTAAATGTCAATACGATATCAGCTCATGAAAATATCGTGAAATTTTTGTGAATTATCTCGATATTTAATAACAGAACAATGAATTATTGTGAGATTTCATTAGTAAAATAGATCGATACCGCATTTTTAAATGTCAATATGATGATAGCATATAAAAATATTGCGATATTTCAGTGTACTGATATTTTTACCCACCCATAGTCTTTAGAAGTTTCAAGGCCTGTAAAAAAGAAGTCTTTAAAGAAGTTGTTTGGGTTTTATTTTTTAGACTTTAGAAACAGCGGTCTGACTGGTTAAATATCGGTTAAATATCGGTGATACTCAGCTTTAAGGCCGATACGGATAGGGGGCCGATTATGTTGTGCGTCCCGTCCACTGGCATGTGCTGAACTCCACAAACAAAACCACGCTGATCTGAGGAAGACGACAGCCGCAGAGCTGAGATTTAAACCAACTACAGCTCGCACGTGTTCCTCTGACTGGATTTAGACCTTCAACATCAAACGCAATCTATTTTTATCTGCAGGGAGTATTTTTAGCTGGAGCGGCGCTGCTTCTCTGCAGAGCTCACTTACACCGCTTTAATATTTAACCATCAAAATGAAGACTGCTCAGCCAGAAAATACTGTTGTGTAGTGGAGTGGAGGAAACATACCGTTTGCTCCACGGCAAGCACACCAAACATGCGTCACATATCAAGCTGATGAGCAAACGAACACATGCTGCATTCTTACTCGCAACTGTATATTTCATCTATTCTTTCTTTTTTCATCAGTCACTACTTTGCTTTTCTATCATGAAACTTTCTTTACTACATGAAACAAAAAAGAACCACTGAAAGCAGCCTGCAGGGTCACTGGGCCTCCCTCCTCTGGTTCACAATGATTTTAACTATAAACAGCTAAATTAACCCAATGATTGATTTAAAATTTCTTTCTTTCCTCACTGACCGGGATAATACCCGACAGGTGTCCGTCATGAGGAGCCGAAGCCACACCCTTCTACTTTCAGCCCATGGGACCTAAGAAACAAAGAATATGAATGACCTTCCGCTTCCAGTCGTTCTCTGCTTTGTATTCCAGACATGTCGCTTTTGGATTTAAATGAAAATTTTTCATTCAAAGGAAAAAAATGAAATAACGTGAACATTTTTAGATTAATTCAGGTTTTGCTTGAAGTCACTTTGCGGACTGCAGCTCAGGGAAAAACCTGGTATATATATATATACATATGTATATGTATTAGGGGTGCAACAATACAAAAAATTCACAGTTCTGTGTCACGATTCGATACTTTTTGATACAAACAAAAATGTTCGTGCCTTTTTTAGCCCCATGAGCTTTTGTCCACAACAGCTTGGCATCAAGGCCATACTTAACATGAAAACCAAAGTAGTTCCAAACACCAGATCGGAGTGTAATCAAACACAGGTACACTGAGTTTTCAACACAGAGCTCATCGTCAGAACACATGTTGATAAAATACATGAAAAATTTAGTATTGTTTAATCCCGTCACATTTGGTTGGAGCCTTTAGCTTTGATTGCGGCAGCATTCGCTGTGTTTCCAGAAGCTTCTGCAATGTCACCAGATTTATTTGCATCCTGTTGCATCAATTTTTCACCAAGATCTTGATGATGATTGTAGAGTCTGACCACAGCACATCCCAAAGATTCTCAATGGGGTTCAGGTCTGGACTCTGTGGGGGCCAATCCATGTGTGAAAATGATGTCTGATGATCCCTGAACCATCTTTCACAATCTGAGCCCGATAAATTCTGGCACGCTCATCTTGGAATATGGCCGTGCCATCAGGAAAGAAACATCCATTGATGGAATAACCTGCTCATTCAGTATATTCAGGTATCAGCTGACCTCATTATCTGAGCTCATACTGTTGCTGAACCTGGACCTGAGCAACTGCAGCAACCCCAGATCATCACACTGCCCCCACAGGCTCATACAGTAGCACTAGGCATGATGCTGCATCACTTCATCTGCCTTTCCGGCCACATTTCTTCCTGGAAGACGATGGTCCACCATCCTTCCAGTTTTTCAGAATGCGTTGGACTGTTCTGAACCCAGTTTTAGTAGTTTCTGCATCTCCTTAGATGTTTTCACCTCTTGATGCCAATGATCTGACCCTTCTCAGACAGACTAACATCTTTTCTAAGACCACGGATGTGTCTTTCCACATGGTTGTTTAGGAAATGAGAAGCAAGTCATTGCACCAGTTGGGGTTAAATAACTTGTTGCAGATGAAAGATAATCGCCCATGCAGTAATTATCCAATAGGAGGCTCCTACCTGTTTGCTTAGTTACATCCAGGTGGCGACTTGTTTTTTAGCCAGGCAGTGTGTGTATATATATATATATATATATATATATATATATATATATATACAGGGGTTATACAATGAAACTGAAACACTTGGTTTTAGACCACAATCATTTATTAGTATGGGGTGGGGCCTCCTTTTGCGGGCAATACAGCGACAATTCATCTTGGAAATGACATCTACAAGTCCTGAACAGTGGTCAGAGGGATTTTAAGCCATTCTTCTTGCAGGATAGTGTCCAGGTCACTACGTGATGCTGGTGGAGGAAAACGTTTCCTGACTCGCTCCTCCAAAACTCCCCAAAGTGGCTCAATAATATTTAGATCTGGTGACTTTGCAGGCCATGGGAGATGTTCAACTTCACTTTCATGTTCATCAAACCAATCTTTCATCAGTCTTGCTGTGTGTATTTGTGCATTGTCATCCTGATACACTGCACCGCCTTCAGGATACAATGTTTGAACCTTTGGATGCACATGGTCCTCCAGAATGGTTCAGTAGTCCTTGCCCCATCTAGCACAAGTCCTGGGCCAAGCCAATGCCGTGATTTGGGCAGCTGTGGTTTTACGTTTTTTGGATACGTGGATGTTCCCACGTAGTTTACCGAAAAGTCTGGAAAGAGTGGAGTCGCGCGAACAAGTAGCGTGGAAATAAACACCTGTCGGACCACAAGTCCGTCGCATATTTCACGCAAAGGCTCATGGGAGCTGGGAAGAAGGTGTGTGTGTGTATATATATATATATATAAATTGATACATATATATATATATATATATATATATATATAAAACGATATACGGATACAGTATATAGCAAATAGTTGTTTTCATTTTGCTCATTGACTGATTGCACTTTTCCTCTTTAAAATTTTCCACTTCTTTCTACAATTTTGAGGCAAATGTGCCAGAAGAAGTAACTGAAAAATTCCTTCTTTTTTTAATCTCATTTAAATAAAACTATGTAATCTCATGAAGCCTCATCCACAGATGCCTTCAGAAATCATACCCCCCCCCCCATCTCTGGCTGCATTTGAGATATTAAAAAGTGCTCGAGTCTGAGGTGGCTTTCACACCTGACCAAGCGGACTCGGTGCGATTGGGGAGCTGAAAGTTGCAGCATTGCTGCATTAATCATTGGTTTCGGTTCTGCTTTCACGCTGATTTATGATGCGCTCCGAACTGTCTGAGCAGCATTACGTGGTTGAAAGGGCGCGCTCGCTGATTGGACAAAGTAGGAGCGGAAATCCCTCCCACCCGGAAAAACAGCAGTGGTGTAAGCATGGAGCGTTGCCACGACGATGGCGGGCAAGGTATAAGCTCACAGATTATAAACGGCGGTGGACTGGTCGTCTCGTATTGTGCTTAGTCTTATTGTCAGGACCCTACAACATTGGTGATCGCGACTGTCCATGTCTGTCCAAGTCTGTCCTAGTCTGTCCACGTCTGTCCTCATCTATCCATGTCTGTCCTCATCTATCCATGTCTGTCCATGTCTGTCCTCATCTATCCACGTCTGTCCATGTCTGTCCTCATCTATCCACGTCTGTCCATGTCTGTCCTCGTCTATCCACGTCTGTCCATGTCTGTCCACGTCTGTCCATGTCTGTCCTCATCTATCCACGTCTGTCCATGTCTGTCCTCATCTATCCACGTCTGTCCATGTCTGTCCATGTCTGTCCACATCTGTCCTAGTCTGTCCACGTCTGTCCTCATCTATCCATGTCTGTCCATGTCTGTCCTCATCTATCCACGTCTGTCCATGTCTGTCCTCATCTATCCACGTCTATCCATGTCTGTCCTCATCTATCCACGTCTGTCCATGTCTGTCCACGTCTGTCCATGTCTGTCCACATCTGTCCTCGTCTATCCACGTCTGTCCTCATCTATCCACGTCTGTCCATGTCTGTCCTCATCTTTCCACGTCTGTCCACATCTGTCCTCATCTTTCCACATCTGTCCTCGTCTGTCCATGTCTGTCCACGTCTGTCCTCGTCTGTCCTCCTCTGTCCTCATCTATCCATGTCTGTCCTCATCTGTCCTCATCTTTCCACATCTGTCCTAGTCTGTCCATGTCTGTCCTCATCTTTCCACGTCTGTCCTCATCTATCCACGTCTGTCCTCGTTTGTCCACATCTGTCCATGTCTTTCCATGTCTGTCCTCATCTTTCCATGTCTGTCCTCGTCTGTCCATGTCTTTCCATGTCTGTCCTCATCTTTCCATGTCTATCCTCGTCTGTCCATGTCTGTCCCCATCTATCCACGTCTGTCCTCATCTATCCATGTCTGTCCATGTCTGTCCTCATCTATCCACGTCTGTCCTCATCTATCCATGTCTGTCCATGTCTGTCCTCATCTATCCACGTCTGTCCATGTCTGTCCTCATCTATCCACGTCTGTCCATGTCTGTCCTCATCTATCCACGTCTGTCCATGTCTGTCCTCATCTATCCACGTCTGTCCATGTCTGTCCCCGTCTGTCCCTGTCTGTCCTCTCACCATGTACATTTTGCTCTGGAGTGCTGCTGCACCTCGTCTCCCCTCCATGCGTTGCGTTCAGCGTCACCACCTACATCCGGTCCTGCGTTCGGTCCGGTTACATTCACACTGCATGCGAACCGGACCAGAGTTCGCTTGCAAGCGAACCCAGACATAGGTTTTTAGGCAGACCGGAGTTCGCTTGTTTGGTCCGCTCCAGAGTTCGGATGAGCTTTCACACCTGCCCGAGTGAAGCGGACTATCCGAGGAAACGAACTCTGTAATGATCCGAACAGTCCGACCTTCATCAGCATGAGGATGAGGAGAAGATGAAGGAAGCTCTGGTTCCACCTGTCAGCTGAACTGAATCTCCCTTTCCCTCCATCACATGCTCCACCCCCCCCGTCCTCTGTCTGCTTGTTATGGAGGAAGCAGGCCAGGCTGAGATGGATCGCTGCACAAACAAATGTTTGTTCTGCCCTTCGCAAACCCCAGAGACACACTCACACACACACACACATGCACACGCACACACACGCACACACACCACACACACACACACACACACACACCTCTCAGCAGCAGCGCATGTGTGTGTGCAGCTGGGAGACCAGGAGGCAGCGTCATTATTTCCTTCCTCTCCTGCTTTGCTTTTGCGTATTTACGCCGCACGTGTTTATGCTCCTCAGGTTTGGCTGTTTGTGGATGTTTAGGTGTTTGGACGTCAGCGTGAGTGTGTCTGTGGGCACCAGCTGTCCACCCATTCCCGTCCACACAGGAGGGACAAACCACAGATGATGGACAGATACTGAGAGGAAATAATTAAACAGAAAGAACAAGTACACTGAAAAAACTGGAGGGTAATATTAACTTATTAAAGCAATCGCACTCAGAAATATTAAAGGGATAGTACACCCACAGAACGATGGTCCTTCATCGTCTCCTCATCCTCATGCTGAGCAAGACTCTGGAGCACCTTTTAATAGGGGGGGGGGGGTCGTTTTCCCCCAACTTTCATATAATGGAGTTCTAAAAATATAAAAATGATATAAAAATATAAAAATTCATATATTAAAAATATTCAATATTTGGGACGTTTTAAGGGAAAATTAATTTATAAATGCATATTCATATGAGTTTATATTAAAGGGACTTGAGGCAAGATTAAGAAACGAAACTCGCAACTGCCGCGATTGGCGCTTCAGGTAACTGCAGCCCCCACCAAGCCGTCACGGGAGCACAAACTGAAGCTATAATGTTGTTTACTCACCTTTTTCTCCGTAGTTCCACTTTTTAGTGTCTTTCAGTTGATCTGGATCGTTTGCTGATGGCAGAATAATCCATAACAATCGCTTACAGTGTTTGAATTTACCGCGACCGGCTTCGTACTATATCAAAACAGCGGATGTAGCGTCATGTGACGTCACATCCGCATGGCAGAGCTGGAAAGCTATAATGTTGTTTACTAAGCTTTTTCTTCGTAGTTACAATTTTTAGTGTCTTTCAGTTGATCTAGATCGTATTCTGACGGCAGAAGAATCCATAACTATCGCTTACAGTGTTTTTATTTAACGCGACCGTCTTTTTCCTGCATCAAAACTGTGGATGTAGCGTCATTTGACGTCACGTCCGCAGGGCAGCGCGGGAAATTCAGACACCGAATTGCAGCTTTATGCAGCACACAGCCTGTTCAAGGCAACGGAGAGAAACGTGGTGGAAACGTTATTTTTGGTATTTAGCGCTTCATCACCCATTAGTATGAAAAAAAGGGACATTCGTGTTTGGTATTTTTCAAATCCCCTGCCTCAAGTCCCTTTAAGATATATTTAAATATTTTGTCATATATATAATAAAATGTTGACTGAAATTAATACTGAAAATGAATAAAGAAACACTATAATCAAAAGAGGCAAAATATTGTGTAAACCACTTACGTTCCTCAATAAATTTCATGTTCATTTTTTCTAAAACGGAAAGTGCATAAAATATATAAACATATGAAAAATATATAAACATCTTGGCAAATAACAGTAAGTAAAATAAAAGGAAACATTTGCAGTTTTTTGTTATTTATAACTTATTGTCTGATAATTTCCCTGGTCTGGCCCACTTGAGATGAAATTGTGCCGTATGTGGCCCCTGAACTAAAATGAGTTTTATACCTCTGGTGTAGGCAAAGTAAATTTTACTTGCTTTTGATCACATAATGAACACACTGGATACATATTACATCATAATTTCGAGTTATACTTACAATTTAAAACTGTTAAAATATACAAACAAATGTTAAGTAGCATTTAAAAGAATTGTGTCTTTTTTTTTGGTAAAACAGGGTACAGATGTGGGCATGAAAAAGTTCCTCCATTCTCTGCCAGAAGAAGTGCAGTAATAGTGCACCATTACTGCACTATCACTGGCTGAAGGATTTGTCCCGGATTTGACATATTTGTGGAAACATCCTTGTTCCAAGCGTTCATTTATGCTCTGAAATCGTTTTCCCTGGAAACACGGCTGTTTCTCTGTGTGATTGAATGAGCAGACAAGTCGCTGGTAAATGGCTGGTTTGTGGCTGGTAAGTGGCTGGTAAGTGGCTGGTAAGTGGTTGGTATGTGGCTGGTATGTGGCTGGTATGTGGCAGGTAAGTGGCTGGTAAGTGGCTGGTAAGTGGCTGGAATGTGGCTGGGTAAGTGGCTGGTAAGTGACTGGTAAGTGGCTGGTAAGTGGCTGGTAAGTGGCTGGTAAGTGACTGGTATGTGGCTGGTAAGTGGCTGGTAAGTGACTAGTAAGTGGCTGGTAAGTGGCTGGTAAGTGACTGGAAAGTGGCTGGTAAGTGACTGGTAAGTGGCTGGTAAGTGACTGGTAAGTGGCTGGTAAGTGGCTGGTAAGTGGCAAATAAGTGGCTGGTAAGTGGCTGGTATGTGGCTGGTAAGTGGCTGGTAAGTGGCTGGTAAGTGGCTGGTAAGTGGCTGGAATGTGGCTGGGTAAGTGGCTGATAAGTGGCTGGTAAGTGGCTGGAATGTGGCTGGGTAAGTGGCTGGAATGTGGCTGGGTAAGTGGCTGGTAAGTGACTGGTAAGTGACTGGTAAGTGGCTGGTAAGTGACTGGTAAGTGGCTGGTAAGTGACTGGTATGTGGCTGGTAAGTGGCTGGTAAGTGACTAGTAAGTGGCTGGTAAGTGGCTGGTATGTGACTGGTAAGTGGCTGGTAAGTGACTGGTAAGTGGCTGGTAAGTGGCTGGTAAGTGGCAGGTAAGTGGCTGGTAAGTGACTGGTAAGTGGCTTGTAAGTGGCTGGTATGTGGCTGGTAAGTGGCTGGTAAGTGGCAAATAAGTGGCAAATAAGTGGCTGGTAAGTGGCAAAGAGGTGGCTGGTAAGTGGCTGGTATGTGGCTGGTAAGTGGCAAATAAGTGCCTGGTAAGTGGCTGGTAAGTGGCAAGTGGCAAAGAGGTGGCTGGTAAGTGGCTGGTATGTGGCTGGTAAGTGGCAAATAAGTGGCTGGTATGTGGCTGGTAAGTGGCAAAGAGGTGGCTGGTAAGTGGCTGGTAAGTGGCTGGTAAGTGGCAAATAAGTGCCTGGTAAGTGGCTGGTAAGGCTAATAAGTGGCTGGTAAGTGACTGGTAAGTGGCTGGTAAGTGACTGGTCAGTGGCTGGTAAGTGACTGGTAAGTGGCTGGTAAGTGGCTGGTAAGTGGCAAAGAGGTGGCTGGTAAGTGGCTGGTATGTGGCTGGTAAGTGGCAAATAAGTGCCTGGTAAGTGGCTGGTAAGTGGCAAGAGGTGGCTGGTAAGTGGCTGGTAAGTGGCAAATAAGTGCCTGGTAAGTGGCTGGTAAGTGGCTGGTAAGTGGCTAATAAGTGGCTGGTAAGTGACTGGTAAGTGGCTGGTAAGTGACTGGTCAGTGGCTGGTAAGTGACTGGTAAGTGGCTGGTAAGTGGCTGGTAAGTGACTAGTAAGTGGCTGGTAAGTGGCTGGTAAGTGACAGGTAAGTGGCTGGTAAGTGGCTGGTAAGTGGCTGGTAAGTAGCTGGTAAGTGGCTTGTAAGTGGCTGGTAAGTGGCTGGTAAGTGGCTGGCTGGTAAATGGCTGGTAAGTGGCTAGCTGGTAAATGGCTGGTATGTGGCTGGTAAGTGGCTGGTTAGTGGCTGGTAAGTGGCTGGCTGGTAAATTGCTGGTAAGTGGCTGGTAAGTGGCTGGTAAGTTGCTGGTATGTGGCAAATAAGTTGCTGGTAAGTGGCTGGTAAGTGGCTGGCTGGTAAATATCTGGTAAATGGCTGGTAAGTGGCTGGTAAGTGGCTGGTTAGTGGCTGGTAAGTGGCTGGCTGGTAAATTGCTGGTAAGTGGCTGGTAAGTGGCTGGTAAGTTGCTGGTATGTGGCAAATAAGTTGCTGGTAAGTGGCTGGCTGGTAAATATCTGGTAAATGGCTGGTAAGTGGCTGGTAAGTGGCTGGCAGTCGGCAGGAAGGGGAACCTTTTCATGCCCACATCTGTAATACAAAACTCTTGTAGAATTTACTTCTCGTGTCAAAGTGATTTCTACAAGAGCAAAAATCGTTTTTTCAGTGAAGACTCTGAGAGGTGAAGTAAGGATGAAGTCTTAAAGAGATAGAGGAGTAAACTGAGCAGAAAAAAGGAAAGAAAGACAATGGAGGAGGTCATCTGAGCTGTAATGTTTAAAGGAAGAAAGGGGGAATGCAGAGGAAAAAAAGGAATGAGGGATGCTGATGGAGGAGTGGAGAGGTTAAAGGTGAGGAGAGGAGGCGGGGCTTTACAAGTCTGACAACGCCAGCGTTCATCCGTGTCCCCTGGCTTCATCTCTCCATCCTGACGCAGGTGGATGAAAAGAAGGATGAAAAGAGGAGAAGGGGAGCGGAGGGATTTAGTTGCAGACTCATCAGAAACAAATGAGGAGCAGGGGAGGAAGAAAGGAGGAATAGAAGCCCTGCGGAGGAGACAGATGAGTGTTAATGAGAGATGGGTGGATGAAGAGATGAAAGGAGGGCGGGGAGGGGTCAGATGATTTATTCAGGAGGTGGAGGGGGGGCGGGATTAAGACCGCAGGCTGCCACCTGAACCACCACAGCACAGAGTCCCCCAGGACCCAGGACCAGGTCTGGACCGCCGTTAATTGTCACCAACATGACTTTAATCAGATTTCAGCTTCCACCCTCATCACACACACACACGCACACACACACACACACACACACCCACGCACACACACACATTCCTGTTCAGCTATCAGAGTGAGGACCGGGTAAATTAACCTGAAGAGTGAGGGCCACCATTTCTGCTGCACTTAGATGAAAGTTGATGTTATTTTTCAACACTAGGTGGCAGCCTAACTGAAGTGGTCACCTCAGATTCTTAAAAAAAACAACAGAAAAATGCAGTGTATAACCACTGAAGTGAGGACCTCGAGTGAGGAGTAACATGCCATTAAACATATCGAGTAGTTTAACAATTTTGTTGTACTTTAAACAGGTCAAGCAGTTCTAGTGATCACAGTTTAAAGTTTTAAGTACAGCACCTTCTTGTGGTGGTTTTAACAAATATATTCATAGATTAGATGGAGAGTGAAGAAAGATTAAGACACAAAATGTCATATTAATCAACATATTCGTAGATTTAAACTGTAACATATGGTGTATTTACATTATGTGGTATACTGGGACTTGAATCTACATCAACAGTGGTGCAAATGTGCCCTTTGTTTCCTTACCACTGTTCATACATCGTCAGTATTGTTAAAAAAAAAAAGGTATATTCTCATTTTTGATTAATAATCATGATTTAATAATTATCTGTTGCCTATGGTAATGCCACCATCATCCAAATAATTTAGGTCACTTAGGCCGTGTCCCAAACCGTGCACTTGAGCACTTCAAACAGTTTTTGAGTGTGTAGTGCAGACAAGGTGTCATTTAAGCGACAATTTCAGTGCACTGAAAGTACCAGGATGTTCCCTAATCACGCCCAAAAATGCAGTGCAGAATGAAGCACACGACTCGCACTAAACGGACGCCATCTTGTTGACGTGGAGGAAGAGGCGGGACTTTCAAAACTGCTTTCAGAGCTGAATAATAGCGATGAATGACGCGGTGGCGCCCCCTGCTGCCTCGGAGGCGGTGTTGTACTGATTTAAGTAACGTTTATGAAATGATTCAGACATAATCACTGATGTATATTGTAGCTACCAACTGTTCACTCCCTGATGACAGTTATGATCTGGTCGTGTGTTTGAGGCTGCGGTTATACCGGCTCAGTAGAGTTAGCTCACGTTAGCGTGCAATGCTAGTCTGTCACTTCCTGTAAGTGCAGTGCTCTGATTGGGTCAGCATTTAGTGACAATAGCGTGCACTACAGACGAAGTACACAGTGCGTACTATGCCCTGAATTCCAGTGCACTCAGGAAAGTCGGTGGATTGAGACACGGCCTTGGTGATAATTCTTGTTCTCTATGGTTATTTGCTCCTATTAATTCTGTAATTGCCCCCACCCTCTGTAATTCTCTCTCAGCACCACAGACACCGCTGCTTTCAAATATTTTGATCCGCTTACATTGTGTAATGTTCTTACGTCCACTATCTTTTAATTTTGAACTTCTTAATCTTTATTGAACCACTGCATTTGAACTTGTTTTCAGCTGTTCTATATTTTAACTGTTTTTCTTTTAACATGAACAGCAGTTTGAGTTTTATGAAAAGTGCTACACAAATAAAATGTATGATCAACTTTGAAGGAAATCTGCTTGTGTTCACATAGACGCATGTTTGAATCTATTTTTGTTACATAGCTATGGCCATCGTTGTTTTTGTTTTGATTTTTTGGTTGTCTTGTTCTCATAAGATGACCAGCTATGCAAGTGCTCGTCTTCTTGTCTTCATCTATGTAACTTATTGCCCGAAATGGAAAAAAATACAAATATGATTTGTTGCCATAATTGTTTGGCACTTACAGCAACCAAAGTTGTTGTAAATGGGCTTTACAAAGAAACTTGAACTTTTAGGAAATCATACAACTAAAAATGGGGAACAGAATCTAAAACACTACTCACAAAAAGTTAGTGATATTTGGCTTTCTGTATGATGTCAGAATGAATCTAAAATCCACTCCAACCTTTCCAGGTGAACTGAATTAAACTTTCTCTAAACTTTTCAATGCACATGAACATTGTTCAATGGTTAAATATTTATTCTGCATCATTCTGTTCTCCAAAAACCGAAAGTTGAATATCCCGAACTTTTTGTGAGTCGGGTATATGACAACTTGAAAATGAGAATAAAATGCCAATCCTGGAAGTTTTCATAAGCAAAATTTATTAACTTGCTCAAGTTTTTGTGCAGAACAAATTGTATTTTTTCAATTCCAGCACCGACAGTATAAACTGAGATCAGACAGAACTGAACAAAAAAATATATTTTTCTCTCTTTTCTGCAAAAGTGTTTCTTGATTCTCCATTTCTTTTCCTGTCTTTTAATCTGTCTCTCTCGTACTTTCTGAATGAATGTATTTCCTTCATCTCTTTCGCTTGCTTTTCCATCCATCTATCTGCTCTTTATCTGGCCTTTTCTGTGTTTTCATGTCTGTCTCTTAACAAAGGTGCGTATGAACATTAAACTTAGGTTTTATTAGAACAGATTCTTTTTGGAGGCTGACTGCCGGTTCAGTGTCACTATTTTGTTGTACACATAGTTCTTCACGTCCTTCCAGGACCTGTTACCCAGATCTTTTTCCTGCTGGATGCATGCAGTGCAGGGTTCCTTCCCAGGGACCTGTCGCTCTGCGATGAATCGGGAGAGGTGCTTTTCCACGGCGCATCGTTCTGACTCAGTCCAAGACCTTTTCATGGTTATTTTGGGTATTGCTAAAAAAATGAGGCAGAGAACAACATTGGTTAGGTATCCATCTGTCTCTCTCTGACTGTCTGTCCTTCTCTGACTTTCTCTCTCTCCGACTGTCTCTCCTCCCTTTCCAACTGTCTCTCCTCCTCTCCGACTGTCTCTCCTCCTCTCTGTCTCTCCTTCTCTCTCTTTCTCCCTCCAACTGTCTTTCCCTCTCTCTGACTGTCTCTCCCTCTCTCTCTCCTTCTCTTTGTCTCTCTCTCTCTCCAACTGTCTCCTTCTCTCCGACTGTCTCTCCTTTCCGACTGTCTCTCCTTCTGTCTCTCTCCCTCCAACTGTCTCTGCTTCTCTCTGACTGTCTCTACTTCTTTCTTCTCTCTCTCTCTCCGACTGTCTCTCCTTCTCTGACTGTCTTCTTTCTCTCTCCCTCTGACTGTCTCTCACTCTCTCTGACTGTCTCCGTCTCTCTGACTGTCTCTCCTTCTCTGACTGTCTCTCCCCCTCTGTGACTGTCTCTCCTTCTCTGACTGTCCCTTCTCTGACTGTCCCTCCTTCTTTCTGTCTCTCTCTTCTCTCTGTCTCTCCTTCTCTCTGACCCTCCTTCTCTCTGTCTCTCCGTCTCTCCGTCTCTCTGTCTCTCCTTCTCTCCGACTCTCCTTCTCTCTGTCTCTCCTTCTCTCTGACTCTCCTCTCTGTCTCTCTCTTCTCTCCGACTCTCCTTCTCTCTGTCTCTCCTTCTCTCCTTCTCTCTCTCTGTCTCTCCTTTCTGTCTCTCTCTGACTGTCTCTGCTTCTATCTGTCTCTCCTTTCTGTCTCTCCTTCTCTGTCTATCCTTCTCTCTGACTCTCTCCTTTCTGTCGCTCTCTCCTTCTCTCTGTCTCTCACTCTCTCTGACTCTCTCCTTCTCTCTGACCGTCTCTCCTTCTTTCTGTCTCTTCCTCTGACTGTCTCTCCCTCTCTCTGTCTCTCCTTCTCTCCGTCTCTCACTCTCTCTGACTGTCTCTCCTTCTCTCTGACTGTCTCTCCTTCTCTCTGACTGTCTCTCCTTCTCTCTGTCTCTCTCCTTCTGACTGTCTCTCCTTCTCTCTGACTGTCTCTCCTTCTCTCTGACTGTCTTTCCTTCTCTCTGTCTCTCTCCTTCTGACCGTCTCTCCTTCTCTCTGACTGTCTCTCCTTTTCTGTCTCTCGCTCTCTCTGACTGTCTCTCCTTTCTGTCTCTCCCTCTGACTGTCTCTCCTTCTTTCTGTCTCTCTCCTTCTGATCGTCTCTCACTCTCTCTAACTGTCTCTCCTTCTCTGTCTCTCACTCTCTCCGACTGTCTCTCCTTCTCTCTGTCTCCTTCTTTCTGACTGTCTCTCCGTCTCTCTGTCTCTCCTTCTTTCTGTCTCTCCCTCTGACTGTCTCTCCTTCTCTCTGTCTCTCCTTCTCTCTGACTGTCTCTGCTTCTCTCTGTCTCTCCTTCTTTCTGTCTCTCCCTCTGACTGTCTCTCCTTCTCTCTGTCTCTCCTTCTCTCTGACTGTCTCTCACTCTCTCTGTCTCTCCTCTCTGACTGTCTCTCCATTTCTGACTGTCTCCTTCTTTCTGACTGTCTCTCCTTCTGTCTCTCCCTCTGACTGTCTCTCCCTCTGACTGTCTCTCCCTCTCTCTGACTGTCTCTCCTTCTCTGTCTTTCCTTCTCTCTGACTGTCTCTCCTTCTCTCTGACTGTCTCTCCTTCTTTCTGACTGTCTCTTTCTGACTGTCTCTCACTCTCTCTGACTGTCTCTCCTTCTTTCTGACTGTCTCTCCTTCTTTCTGACTGTCTCTTTCTGACCGTCTCTCACTCTCTCTGACTGTCTCTCCTTCTCTCTGTCTCTCCTTTCTGTCTCTCCCTCTGACTGTCTCTCCTTCTTTCTGACCGTCTCTCACTCTCTCTGACTGTCTCTACCCAACTCCGTCTCTCTCTCCATGACTCAGTATTGCAGTTTAATCTAAGATCTAGTTACCTGATCTACTCCCGCTGTTTACAAGAACTTACCTTTTGTTTTCACATCAGTGCTCTTCTTCTTCTTCTTCTGTGGTGAGGCAAAGCTGCTCTGGCTGGGTGTAACGCCCTCCTCTGTCACAGAGAAACATCACTATGATCCATGTTCATCCTTTTGAATGTTGAAAGGCTGAAAGGATGAATTGTGGGTGTGCCAGCCCATTAAACTGAAAGTAAACTGACCATCTGCATCAGAAGTGTCATTGTGGCGAATCTCGCTTCTCTTCCAGACTTCAGAATGTCCATCTGAAAGACAAGAACGCCACAGAAGTTACAAAACTTTATAAATCACACATCTATTTCACTCTCTCTCTCTCTCTGACTGTCTCTCCTTCTCTCTGACTGTCTTTCCTTCTCTCTGTCTCTCCCTCTCTCTGACTGTCCTTCTCTCTGACTGTCCTTCTCTCTGACCGTCTCTCCTTCTCTCTGACCGTCTCTCTCTCGCTCGCACCGTCTCTCGCTCGCACCTTCTCTCTCTCGCTCTGACCGTCTCTCTCTCTCGCTCTGACCGTCTCTCTCTCTCGCTCTGACCGTCTCTCTCTCGCTCTGACCGTCTCTCTCGCTCTGATCGTCTCTCTCGCTCTGACCGTCTCTCTCTCGCTCTGACCGTCTCTCTCGCTCTGACCGTCTCTCCTTCTGACTGTTCATCATGTTTCATCAAGCATAATTTAAACAGATTTCAGCATAAACCTGTGATTTGACTGCATCATAATAAAAACTGAGTAGTTTCATTCTGTCAGTTGTGATTCATACATACCACCATCAACAAGATCAAGGGTGCTGAGGTTCTTCCCCTTGAGGGTCGCAGGTCCTTGCTCCATTGCAAACAGGAGTTTGCTGATCTTGGCAATCTGAAATGTTTTGTCTGTTTGGCGATAGAAGTCATGGTGAACCCTGATGTCGTGACCCATAAACCTGGCGACTTGCTCCAGTTCTTGTTCACCGAGGTCCAAAAGTTGGCAGAGTGTAGCAACCTGTTTTCTCAGTTTAGTCGATCTCAAGAGTTCAGGGTTTTCTGCTTTGCTCTCTTTTGCATATTTTCTTAGACAGTCACATCCACGTATGTTCGTCATCCCTCCAGGTCTGGCAAAGAGATACGGATTGTCATCAAGTACACCAACTTCATCTCTTCTCTTAATCAACAAGTCGATTGATTCCTTCATTCGGTCAGTCAAGAAGACTGGTACCATCCTGCCTCTTTTACCGCGTATTTCTATACGGGTTAAAAGTTTGCTGAGCTCCTTTCTAATGGAGACAAGGTTTCATAAATGTCCTCGTTGATGAGACTGTCGTTTGTTGTCTTGTAAGTCTCAAGCGTCAGGCGTGATGCCTCCCCCTCACGGCGCTTGTTAAAGATGATGACCTGTGCCAGCACAGTCTCACTTAAGGTCTTGTATGCTGCTGGGTTTGGTTGTTCCATCAGTTCCTTTTTTGCATCATCTTCCACCTCTCTCAGGTGGTCCCTCAGAGTGATCACATTTTTGGTGAGAGGGATGTCATCTTTTTTGTTCCATCTCTTTTCTTTTATGATTTGGTGAGCACTGACAGCCACACTGTTTTTCCAGTTTTTTTCCAAAAGTTCAAAGAACTTCTTTGCTTTCTTTTTTCGGCCAGGTCATCATCATTCATAAGTGTCTGTCCAATAAGCACTTCTACAGCTCCTTTCAGACAGAATCCGATTTTGACTGCTGTCGCGGGTTTGCCATACTCGTTTTTTCTGGGACTAAACTGAGTAAGACGCT
This sequence comes from Atherinomorus stipes, assembly GCA_023101725.1. Lineage (NCBI taxonomy): Eukaryota > Metazoa > Chordata > Actinopteri > Atheriniformes > Atherinidae > Atherinomorus > Atherinomorus stipes. Next base: position 164,121 of record JALJCO010012025.1, on the reverse strand, counting down.
TGGCAACATCAACAACAAACGTGAATTTTGATGGTACACACAAATCTGCAAGACCTCCAATGGTCTTGTCCATCTCTTTAGTAGCTAGCATAAACCGGCCCAGTTCCCTCATTCTTTGGGCAATGTACTGATGACGGGACTTCACGCGTCCATGTTTTGAATACAGAGATTCACCATATTTGCAAATGAGGGAATCTTGTCTGATGTGGAAGGACACATCATCCTGCCTCATGCTGTTGATGATGCTCTGACATCCATCTGAAGAAGCTGCTATTGGAAGCAGCCGTGCTGCACGACTCTGCACCCTCCTTCTACCACCAGTTTCCCTCCGTTTCACACAAGTTTTTAACTTTACACAAGGACTCGTGTCTCCACAGATCATTTTTCCGGAACATCCCAAAGCAGTATGAACAGGGCAAGTAATCCTTGACAGATGCTTTATCTGGAGGCTGTTTCCAGGTGATTATTTGTCCTCTGCCTTCTTCAAGAACTTTAACATTGTGTTTGTAGTCTCCTTTGTTACGAAGTTGCTCCAAAAGAACCTTTCTCTCTTTTGAGCCCAATGTGAAGCTGAATGCATATGCCACATCTTTAATCTCGCTGTGTTTTCTCTCCAAATGCCTGGAAATCTTTGAGTGTGGCTGTTCACAGTAGAGGCAGTAATGTTTTTTGTCCCACACTCGCTTGCTGTCCTTTTTTTTGCTAGTTTTAACTGTCAAAGATGATGTTAGTTTGTTATTTCTGTTTTTCTTGTGTTTGTTCTTGTGTCTTTTCTTATAGGATCTAGGTTTTTGTTTTTTATTTGTGCACTCGCCTCCTTGACGTTCTCCAACGCCTTCATCACAAAAATTTTTTTTTTGCTTGATGAACTTTTCTTTGGGGCCAAATCTTCGTCATCACTAGACACTGAAGAATTTTGGTCTGGTTGGTACTCTGGATCAGAGACCGAGCATACGGATAGCTCAGTTTCAGAGGAAGCACCTTCCTCCTCCTCATTGACATCCCCCATCTGTGCAGGAAAATAATAATAATGATCAAAATCCCTATTTAAGTAACTTTCCATTCACCATCATCTCATGTCAGAATACTCAGGATGGAGGATTGAATAAAATTAGATTTGATCCAATCTATTGGTTTCCTTAGTGTGGCCATCATTTTATGAACTGTTATAGAACAATTATAAACTGGACTAATGTAAATCATATCATGGATCTCATTTAATTGAATTATAATTTGACTATGATAAATGGAATTGAATTGATTGTGTCTTAAAGTGAATTTATGGAGAATGTCAGAATTTTGACATAAGGCCTCATTTTCAAGTTAATTAATCACTGCAGACAGTTTCAAGACATTTCATCCCACTACTCTAGTTGCAGGGAGTCGCTAGTGCTAATGCTAGTGAAAGTTAATTAGTACCTAGTAGCCTGTCATTAAAAACAATCTTATCCACTCAACATCCAAGGTAAACCAGTTAGAACCAAAGACCACCTGTGTGAATGCTGTTTTAATATTACTAATACTAAAAATAAAACTTGTGTTGTGTCGCAAACTATGATTTATATTTTGAAGGACTAGTTTCTCACCAGCAGCGAAACAGCATCCATCACTATGGTCTCCATCAATATATTCCAGCTCAAACAGATATAACGAAGACTCATTTGATGAAACAAATTCTTCAAAAAACTGTATTAAAAATGAGACATTTACACATTTACCCCTCAGACGTGGCCATAACCATCAAAATGTAACGCAATGCAAGGGTAGCTTTATTTCCAACATTATTCTATCAACAGGGCATTTACACAAATAGTTTTCTGTTATAACTGATGTACCTTGGGTGCTTGGATGTTGAAACCATCTCCAGTGAATAGTAGCACCCTGGATAACTCAAAAAATAAGGCCCCATGTCAAAAATTCAGAACTTCCTCTTCAATTGCTGTTGTGAACTGCCTCTACATAAATAAAGCTGCATTAAACTTGATCTAATTATTACATCTTGCTTAATGGAAATAACCTTTTCATGCATGATTAAAAAAAACAGGACAGAAAAAAAGCGTAGTTTTACATGCACCGTTTTCCTTCTACAGACATGGTGCCTATTCCTGTACGCAGGTTATGTCGAAACAGAGTTATGTTAACATGAGTTGGGAGAAACTCTGGGTTTTCTGTTCCAGAAAGCGAGGCAAATCTGGTCCAAAATCTGTTATGGCAACTTACTGCGTAAAGTGAACCTACTTGCTACCAAGTTCACCATAAAGAAACCCTGAGTTTCTACGTGTCTGCTCCACCTGCAGCAATTGTCAGACATGGATTGTACATACCAACGTGATTCCAGCGATTGAAAAGCTAAATTGGTGCCAAAAAAATAAATATAGTGAAGGCTTTTCATAACTTCAGCATTTGTCATATAATTTCCTTATCAATGGTTCATCAAATCGCACCGTTTTGCAGTTACCCAGATTCCCCGGCAGCATATTCGACCTGTTACACCGCTAACCCGAGGCAATATCACAACAGGGCAACGTGCTGCTTTACGATAGCTTTGAAATTTCTTATGAGATTTTTATAACTTTGGTAACAGAACATAACAGACAAGAAGGTGTGGAGACGTGATAAAAGTCCTCACATGTCTGAAATTATAATGAAATGTACAATGGTGGAGATCTACTGCTGGCCTCTGGATTCCAGCAGACAGATGTTTCCACACCGTCCTCTTCCTCTTTCCGTGATGAAGGAGAGATCAGTCTGCCTCAGTATATTTTGAACTACCATATGCTGCAAAATCTAAGTCTCAAATTAGGCTGTGTGTTATACCGGTTCATACCAAAAACCAGTGCTTATTTTTGGTATATGTATTTTTCACATACCGCTATACAACACGCGGAACGTGCGCAGTGGGAACGCGTTTCAGCAGGGATCGATTTCACTGCGTACGTACCCTTTTACGTAACATCCTACACACAGATTTATACATGAGACCCCTGGACATTAGCTTTTTATACAAGACCTATATATGAACGTGTACTGAATGAGTGAAAACAGCATTCATTGAGGATCTTAAATTACTCAGTTTAGAAATAACCACGACTTAATTTGTATATCAACCAGTGTGAAATAAAATAAAATATCCAAAAACAAAGCGCAATACATAACCTTTTAAAAGATGTTAAATTTGAACTTTGAGTTTCCTCCATGTATATTATTCCCCAGTGGGACTGAATCTGAACAGAATAAAAATTTTATTTCATCCACTAATATCTTAACCCAATTGTTTCTATAAAGTTAAATATCCAGTCTGTGGATTCAAACTTCCACATTGACTCAGGCAGCAGTTTTCATCAATGATGATTCTCTCCACTTTGCAGCATCCCTGCTCCTTTTTTTTCTTTTAAACAAAATACCTGCTCATATCGCCCTTATGCCTGAATAAGCACTTCATCCTCCAATCAGGTGAAATAATTAGGCTTTTATCAGCGGTTGCCATGGTGAATCCAGGTATCAGGGCTACATTGATGATGGCTTTTGTTGTGGTTCCAACTCTGGGTAAAGACTCTCCTATTTGATGGAACCAACTCACAGCAGCTGATCTGGAAGCGAGAACTCAGAGTTGCTCAGTTCAGAGGAAATTAACCTATGAGACATCATCTCATGCTGGCACTGTGACCGTCGCATATGTACGGCTGGAGAATCTGAGGAACTGCAGAACCGTCCCCTCTGATGACATATTGATGAAGAAATTTGATTATAAATGTTGAAGTTATGAAGAGTCCTCTCATTTTAATTATTACAGTGTATTTGTTCAGCTTCTAAATCTTTGGAACCACGTCAGTGCGAACGATCCACGTTTGACAGCTGCTCCAGGTGGAGGAGACCGGTAGAAACCTGGAAACTCAGGGTTCCTTAAACACAACCTGCCAGTGAGCAGGTCATGTTCACAGAGTCTGTTACCATGGCGACTGACTCAGAGTGTCAGATAGCCCTCTTTCTGGAACAGGCAGCTCGGAGGTTCCCCCATCTCAGGGATAACAGTGTGTTCAGACCAAGCGCGATTTGGGCGTCAAAAACGCGCCCGACGCCCAAAGTTGGACACCGTGTCATTAAAAGTCCGACGCCTGTTTCCCAGCATCTTGACGCTCTGACGCGCGGCGAGAGATGTCCAGCCAAGCCGCGCTCGCTGCGCCGTGGGAGGAGCCTCTGCTTTCTCTTTTTCCTTTTACCGTCTCTCTGCACCATGACAGGTGCAGGAGAGAGAGCGGCTCGGCTTTATGTGATAAACAAAGCATGGAACGTGATCGTCGGACATCTCTGCTCAGTGTCCGGTTCACCAAATGATTCCAGGTGTTCTGACTGTGATGAGTTTCATCATTTACTCCAGGAGCTGCTGGCGAGCGGCACTTTCAGCCGTCTGATCCGGTCCAGTTTAACGTCCCCATGTCCCGATGCGGGGCAGCATTATCAGCCCAGTTTAACGTCCCGCTGTCCCGATGCGGGGCAGCATTATCAGCCCAGTACATCCCATCAGGACAGCAGGTCATCAAACCACCATTCAGAAACCGGGACCGGACACAGATCACAGTTTATCCTCCTCTGTGTTCAGATAGAGAGGAGATTTCCCTGGTTCTTCTGTGCGTTTCCTCTCCTGTCAGAAAATGTGTGTCTGTGTCATGACTCGCTCTGATTGGTCAACGCCCCCGCGTCAAGACGCCAAAGTTCAGATTTTCCAACTCCGGCGTCTGACGCCCTTGACGCGCAAACGCTGAACATCTCAAAACTCGACGCGCTAACGCCCTAGACGCGCCGCGCCCGACGCGCGAAACGCACCGCAAGAAAGGCCGACGCTCCTTGACGCGCGTCGGCCTTTGACTGTGCATGTAAACCTGACGCCCTTGACGCCCAAATTGCGCTTGGTCTGAACACACTGTAACACTCAGAGTTCACAACAAAACCTGCTTTCTGGAAACCCCCCCAGTGATCACAAAGGCAAACTCAGTAATTTACAATATGTCCACTTCTACCCAGACTCAGCTTTAAACAGGGGTCTTCTGTAGCGGGCACCATGTATGAAAGGGTTAAACTGAAATGTCTCTGGATGATGTCTAACTAGTACACAAATCAAGCTGTGAGCAGTTTCTATCAACAGTTCTTACAGTAATTTGTCAGTGAAATTCCTTCTCCAAGCGTAATTGCAATGAAAGCCTTATGAGTTCAGAATAAAAACTTAAATAAAAAAATCACAATAATTATAACAATTGATTTATTTCTTTATTAATAGATTGCTCCTACCTTTATTGGTCTTCTTGCCATCTCTCCTTGGGCCTAACAAGAAAATAAAAATAGCTCTGTCACCAGCAGAAAATAGTGTATACAGCACAGAAAGGCATTGATATTTCATGTAAATGGTTATTTTATCTACGTTTAAAATTCATCTGCATATTTACTGTATAAATGACATGCACAGAACAGAGCACTAGGTATGCATTCATGTATGCAAGTCATATTATCAAGCAACATTTTCAAGATTTACCAAGTTAATCAGGAACACGTCACTTTGAAAGGTAAAAACATGTGTATCATCAGGGTAGTTCAAAACAGCCGTGCCATGCAGGTCATTTACTCATCATGTTCAGCTGGTTACATGTCCATAATGGGATTACAATTAAAACATGGTTTTTCAAACCCTCACAAACAGCCTGTTTAAAAGGATGCATTCACAACTGTAGCAAACTGTGATAAATCAAGACCTTTCTGTCCAAGTGTTGAGGATATTTCATCTGTTTTTTAGACAGCGGCTTTTTTCTCTTACAACCCAACAACTGTTAATTTTTAGCAGACAATAACAGAGGTCTAAGGTAGTGGTGTGATATTAAGGCACAGTAATATTGCAGATATATAAGACTGTATATCATATACACATCGCAACGAAATCATCACCTATCACACCGTCCAAGTGTGCAAGTAAACATCTGGCTGCAATCATAATGATGTCAGTATTCACACCGATGAGAAATATCTATGTTAACACTGGCACTCTGGTCATAGACAGTGTTATAATTAATATCAGTTTTATGATATTTTGCCATCATTAAGCTGGTTAATAATATTCACAAGTTCAATCCAAGCCGAAGACGACTCAGTACTACCTATGAATGCACTTTTGATCCGATTGCACGTCGATCAGAATAAAAATGTGTCATGTAAACTTGTCAGCTGGAATCACTGATCAGTTATTTTAACCTGATCTCACAGAAATACGTGACATGAGCACGAACGGTTTTACTCATATTCGTGTCCCTGACACGTAACTGCTTCAAATTACGTGTCACTGACACGTAAAACTGTGCAATGTAAAATCAGCACGTCCTCTAAGAAAATCACACCCATATCAGGTTGTTTGTGCACAAAAATACAGACAATATTACGTTTTAATATCCACTCAGTTTATATCTGCGATCCACAGTTCTGCTCATTTTAACGGAGCCCAAATCCTTTTAGGTTTTTTGGCTGTATGCTGCCTGGAGAAACCTGGAGAAACCTGGAATCCATCTCCACAACTTCTGCATGACGGACACCTGCTCTGTGTCCTCGTCTGTCCCTGCAGAGCTGCTGTCCTGCAGCCGTTAGAGACGTTTCTTCCCCAACATCATCTCAGTTACTTCATGCTGTCATTCAGCTTTGCAGACGTAACGAGCCAAGTTGATTTTTTTTTTTTTTTTTGGGGGGGGGGGGGGGGGGGGGACTTAACTTAACATTGCACAGTTTTACGTGTCATCAGCACGTAATTTGAAGCAGAAAAATTCGTGTCTGGGGACACGAAAAGTTTCCCCATTGACTTAACATTGTGCAGCTTTACGTGTCAGGGACACGAATATGAGTAAAACCGTTCGTGCTCATGTCACGTATTTTTGTGAGATCAGGTTGGTTATTTTAGTCAAATAGATTAAGTACTAGTCAATGTAAAAGTAACTAGTGTCTTCCCCGCATATGACGATGCGGAACAATCACCAAGTGCACGTTCCAGCTCGTTTCCGTGCACCTATGCTAGCACGTTACTCCGTTCGTGCACGGCTGCAGTGATGGGCCTAAGATGGGTTTCCACCGATTTAAACCATCTCAAAGTTCTTCATTAACCAAAACCAGCGAGAGAATTTAAAGAAATAAAAAAATCCGCAGTATTGTTCTGTTTTTAGGAATGTCTGCTTTCGTTTGTAACTTAATGAAGCATCTGTCTGCATGTTGGAGTCCAGGTCGGGAACGACACCGAACTGGATTCAACTACCCATTTAGTCCAGGTTTTAGCGGTTTTTCCTTTTCTCTCTTTCTTTTTTGGTTAAACAGCCTAGCATAACCAGAACGAACACGAACAAGGATGTGCTTGAACTATCCATAACCCGCTGCATTACGTTACTTTTCACAAACAAACCGGGTCAAACTAAACTCTAAGCTAAAAACAGCGCCTGTCATGAAGGATGAAACATGTCCAGTCTTACCTGCTCTGAAACGCTCCTCCAAAATCTGGCTTCGCACTGCTGGTGGTGTGATCTTAACGTCCTCATCCGCTTCGCGAGCCGCTCCATCTCCTCTGCACGTGACCCGCTGCTTCCAATAACGTGACGCAGCAGACGTAGCGGCTCTGAGCCAGGCCAGGTGCAGGGGGGGGGAGCCCCTCCCCTTGATGGGCCATTAATTAAGGCTGAGTTTGGAGGTGCAGAGAAGCACTGATTCTCAGGCCTGCTACTGAGTCTGAATGGAAAAAGCTGGCTTTTATTTATGCAGCTCAGACATTTGAAATTAAAATGCTTCTAAAATCCTTCTTTAAAAGTAGGAATTAACTTTAAAAACAAGTGTTATTGTCAAGCAGTTGCAGAAGTACACATCTGTTATTTTCATAAAGGGCATTACAGGAAACTAAACTATAAAATAAAAATCTTACATTCAATTTTCTAATTTTCACTAAATAGAAACAAAAAAAATCTGAGGAAACAATCAGAAAAGACTTTGGTAGAATAGAGGGGTGTAGTGTAGTTTAATTCAGTTCGGCTCATTAAGACTGCTGCAGTAAAGCTACCGCTCTTCTTTGGCTCCAACAAAATTATATTCACAGAAAACAAACCACCAAAATTCAAGTGAATTTGCTATTAAATACCCATAATACAATCCTACATCATGTGACTGAATGGATCATCCTCCCGTATGCCATAATAACATAACAAACAATCATCCATAATAACATCCACATCCATTTATATACATACATTCACACATATGCATCCACCCCCCGCCTTTAAAATCCTACTTTGATAGATGCAGTTTGATTAGTATTTTGAATTGATTTAAATAAGTGGTGAGTTTGATGTGTTTTTTGGTAATAAATTCCACTCTTTCAAACGTCTGCACAGAACAGCACTTTTGATTGCATTTGATCTGCTTTAGGTAATGTAAAGTTTCCCACGCATCCCTGCTGGTGGATTTTCTGCCCCTAATGAGAAGTTTTTTTAAACAATAACCGGGATGACTCAAAAACAGAAATGCTTCTTACAACAACCTTTGATAAAATTAGTTTTTTGGGTATTAAAAAATAATTGTCTTGTAGTCACACTTGAGAACTGTGTTGGCGGCTCCATTTTCTCCATCGGTATTTGACCAAACTGCCACAGCCCCCCCACATCAGGACATCCTGAGACCTCCCTCTGTCTCCACATCAGGACATCCTGAGACCTCCTCTGTGTCCACATCAGGACATCCTGAGACCTCCTCTGTCTCCACATCAGGACATCCTGAGACCTCCTCTGTCTCCACATCAGGACATCCTGAGACCTCCTCTGTCTCCACATCAGGACATCCTGAGACCTCCTCTGTCTCCACATCAGGACATCCTGAGACCTCCTCTGTCTCCACATCAGGACATCCTGAGACCTCCTCTGTCTCCACATCAGGACATCCTGAGACCTCCTCCGTCTCCACCTCCAGCCTGACTGTCTCCTGTGACCAGGTCAAGAAACAACTGGAGAAACTGAACCGGAACAAGGCTGCAGGTCCAGATGGTGTCAGTCCCAGAGTTCTCAAGACCTGCTCAGAACAACTATGTCCGGTTCTCCAGACCCGTTCAGAACAACTATGTCCGGTTCTCCAGACCTGTTCAGAACAACTATGTCCGGTTCTCCAGACCCGTTCAGAACAACTATGTCCGGTTCTCCAGACCTGCTCAGAACAACTATGTCCGGTTCTCCAGACCTGCTCAGAACAACTATGTCCGGTTCTCCAGACCCGCTCAGAACAACTATGTCCGGTTCTCCAGACCCGCTCAGAACAACTATGTCCGGTTCTCCAGACCCGCTCAGAACAACTATGTCCGGTTCTCCAGACCCGCTCAGAACAACTATGTCCGGTTCTCCAGACCCGCTCAGAACAACTATGTCCGGTTCTCCAGACCCGCTCAGAACAACTATGTCCGGTTCTCCAGACCCGCTCAGAACAACTATGTCCGGTTCTCCAGACCCGTTCAGAACAACTATGTCCGGTTCTCCAGACCCGTTCAGAACAACTATGTCCGGTTCTCCAGACCCGCTCAGAACAACTATGTCCGGTTCTCCAGACCCGCTCAGAACAACTATGTCCGGTTCTCCAGACCCGCTCAGAACAACTATGTCCGGTTCTCCAGACCCGTTCAGAACAACTATGTCCGGTTCTCCAGACCCGTTCAGAACAACTATGTCCGGTTCTCCAGACCCGTTCAGAACAACTATGTCCGGTTCTCCAGACCCGCTCAGAACAACTATGTCCGGTTCTCCAGACCTGCTCAGAACAACTATGTCCGGTTCTCCAGACCCGCTCAGAACAACTATGTCCGGTTCTCCAGACCCGCTCAGAACAACTATGTCCGGTTCTCCAGACCCGCTCAGAACAACTATGTCCGGTTCTCCAGACCTGCTCAGAACAACTATGTCCGGTTCTCCAGACCCGCTCAGAACAACTATGTCCGGTTCTCCAGCACCTTTTCAACACCATAAAACAGAGTTCCTGTGCTGTGGAAAACATCCTGTCTTGTTCCAGTCCCTAAAAAACCACAACCAGCTGAACCAAATGACTACAGACCAGAACCAGAACCAGAACCAGAACCAAATGACTACAGACCAGAACCAGAACCAGAACCAGGACCAGATGACTACAGACCAGAACCAGAACCAGGACCAGAACCAGATGACTACAGACCAGAACCAGAACCAGGACCAGAACCAGATGACTACAGACCAGAACCAGGACCAGAACCAGAACCAGGACCAGAACCAAATGACTACAGACCAGAACCAGAACCAGAACCAGAACCAAATGACTACAGACCAGTTGCTCTGACATCTCACATCATGAAAGTCCTGGAGAGACTCTTACTGGCTCACCTCAACAAGCAAGTGAATACCTTTCAGGATCCATTACAGTTCTCATGTTGTAATGGGCTTGGAGTAAAAGACGCCATCATCTTCCTGCCTCAGAGAGCCCACTCTCATCTGGACCAGTCAGGCAGCACTTTGAGGGTCATGTTCTTTGATTTTTCAACTGCCTTTAATACTATTCAGCTGCTTTGCTATGTCAGAAGCTCCATAACTTCCAGGTGGATCCTCCACAACCACCTGGATTTACGACTACCTCACAAACAGACCACAGTTTGTGAGACTGAAAGGTTGTGTGTCTGAGATGGTGATCAGCAGCACTGGAGCACCACAAGGAACTGTACTCTCACCATTCACATATCCATACACACAAGTACACACCTGATTTAGACCAAAGTGGCATCACTCAATTTATCTCAACCCCTGGAACAACATACTAAAATTTCAGACCTCTACACCTCTTGGAAAATCTTTTGCTTGAATCATTTAAAGTGCTGATGACATGTTATTGACATTTCCTCCATGTTTTATCGACCAGAACGTCCGTCATGATGATCTATGTAACAGAAACAAGCGCAGCTGCATAGATGAGTTATTAGAAAACATCAGTGCATTTCAGCATCTGACCAGACTGTGGCGCTGTGAGCTGAAACCAGATATGACGTCTGCGAGAGTCCTCTTCTTCGCTGCTTATTTAACATTGAAGTCAACAACTTCATTGCGGTTTTTAAGTTCCTTTTCCAGTTTTACAAACAAACAGTAACAACTCAGCCTTCTGTTGTATAACCAGTTAATGTTTAAAAGCTCGTAAGTGCAGCGTTAGTTTATTTAGGTTTCCTACAGATCCCGAATTTTATTCAGAAGAGGATAAAGCAGCAGGTCGGAGTCGGACTCACCGGGAAACAATAGCAGCAGTAGGAGCGTCTGCTCGTCTCTCCTGTCATACAGCTGCTGCTCGGTTATATGAGGACGTCTCCATCATCACATCGGTCAGACAGCTGCTGTACGGACAGACAGCTGCTGCTCGGTTATATGAGGACGTCTCCATCATCACATCGGTCATACAGCTGCTGTACGGACAGACAGCTGCTGCTCGGTTATATGAGGACGTCTCCTTCATCAGATGTCCTCCAGCTGCTTCCAAACCTTCATCCTTTCCTCCATCCTCATCCTTAGAAACAGGAGCTATTAAAAACTCCACTGGAACATGGATTTACTGCGGCTAGTTGCGGCTAGGGATGTATATCATTATGATTTTATTGATACCGATACCAATATCGATACTCCTTATCGATACCGGTATTTATCGATTCTCTTATTGATACTATAACATAACTTAGAGTAAATAATAAAGACATTACAAGATGTTACAAGATCCAGCGGTGGAGAATATTTGTTCAGATGATGTTGAAGAAGCCTGGACATAAAAGTGGGTGAAGGACAGCTGGGAAAATAAGGGAATTGTGTCTGTTTTAGTCCATCATTGTGATTATTTAACTGCGTAATGATAACTCGATGGTTAGGTAGATGTACAAAAAGTATCAATAAGAGTATCGTTAGTCCAGAATCTTAATGGTACCCTGGTATCGTTAAGATTAGGAACCGGTACCAAACGATACCGGTACTCGGTATACATCCCTAGTTGCGGCTGCCGTGAGCTGCGAGCTAACACAGGGGCGAGTGCCTGTTTTTTTCACTCCTGGCTCTACTGTATGTCAAGACGCTGCAACTCATCAGTTCTGGTTCTGCTTGTGTTGTTCCGGGTCGCTCCTTACAGTTCTGGTTCCCTCGGTGTGGTCTTGCAGGCTTTTATCTGAACCAGTGGACCTGAGGCTGGAGACAGACTGAAGGCAGCTGCTTCAGGTCTACTCCGGTTTTACAGTTCTACTCTGGTTCTACAGTTCTACTCCGGTTCTACAGTTCTACTCCAGTTCTAGCTTGTAAAATGTGATTTCCCCAAATTCATCATCATCATACTCATCATCACTTTTGGCTGATGATCCACCACACAAACCAGTTCCAGTCCAGCTGTTCTGGAGCATCTTTCATGTTTTCCCCGGCTTAGATTATACATGGAACTCAATGGGCGACCGCAACTCTGTATGTCGCTGACGACACAACATGGCGGCTCGTTTCACGACTGAAAAGCTATTAGCCTTTAGCCGAGCCTCCTAAACATTGGATATTTACCTAAATACACATCTGATTAACTTCTACCTGCACAGAAATACTGATTTGGTCTTGGTGTGTTGTTGTATGGCAAAGTTACCGGAAGTTAAGGTTGTGTCATCATCACTTTAGGGTTTCATAACCTCATGTTTTACGTACACAATCCTTCTTAAATTATCTTCAAATGAGTTTTTAATTCTAGTTGGGTGGGAGGAAAATTTAATGAGCTCATTTAACCTCTTTTTATCTCCAACTTTTGTTTGTCGCGAGACTACGTACGAGAATCAGACCTGTCTGTAAGGGCATTCACGAGGCAAACGTCAAAGCCAAAACACAGTTTTATCAGGACAGAGCAGGTGAAGGAAATGATGTCCCAGCAGAGAAAAACGTGATAAAAACGTAACGGTGCGGTTGATGGAGAGGATCCGGAGTAAAAGGGCTGGACTCTGATGAATATAAGGAGCGGACGTCTGATGTGAAGCTAACCAAACACTGTTAGCTTCTGTAGCTACATTAGCAGCTTGTCCGCTCGTCTACCACCGTTTACTGGTCTCTGACACAAAAGATAATAAGTTACACAGCAGCAACACTTACCGTCTGCACATCCTCACTGATAAATATAATCCACTGCTCCCTGGTAAAGCTGTCCCTCCTGTTACACTGAAAACGGAGGAATTTCTGACCAAGCAGCTCAGGATGGCAATTTTTTTTTCCTTCTCCTCCTCCTTGTCCTCCTCCTCATCTCTGACAAAGCTGGGCATTAAACGCTACTCCACAGCAGGTAATCAGCTGCTTTCAGGTGGTGCTAAAGAGGCTAGCTTAGCTGCTAGCAGCATCTGTAGATCACATCATTCAGAGAAAAAAAATGCAATCCGTGTACTGTGGAGAGCGTGTGCTTGCGGACGATTCTGTTGAGAAGAAAGAGCCCGGACTCAAAAACGAAGTCACTTTCACTCCCCGGAGTTTCGGTGATGACTCCTTTAAAAATTCAGGAGGCTGTCAGAGTTATTGCTCCTATGACCATCATCGTGTAGAAATTTCCAGTCACCTTTTTTTTGCCTCCCCCAAGGTAACTCTGAAGGGACACTTTCTACTTAACTTTTTACTTGACTTTCTACTTAAAATGACGAAGATTGTATGTTACACAAGTAATGATCAATTTTTCTCATATTTCCTCCATTTTATAAAAATTACATTGTCAGGCTTTCCAAAGCTTTCATTAGTCCAGTCAGTATTTAAGCTAATTCAGCAGTAAATTAAATCATAGAATGAAATGGCACATTCTGGCCATAAGATGTGAAGTTTCTAAGTAAATTAGGTTTAGCTAAGAGCAGCTAAGATGGTGCGCAAATTGCACAAATTAGCCAGACTATTTGGATTGAGGACCAAGTTGCTCCTTCTATATGTAATATATTGATTTATCTACAGAGAAATCTATTTACATGGTGCCCAAACACCCCATCCACTTACACAAGACAACTGGCATCCAGGGTGTGGTGGTAGACATGTTGAACTTCAGAGCAGAGTTTCTTGATATGCTGCTATTCATCCTACTGACTGCATCATGGTTAGTGTTTTCATTAATATTCTGAGGTTGGTGATGGTAGGCTTGTTTTTCCACTCACCCAAGCAACTCTTAATAATATCTCCTATTGGCTTCTGAGGTTTTTGGAGCCTACTGCTCTGGGACCCAGCTTTTCATTCTACAGCAGGTTTGTGGTATATCAAGAACTTGGATGACACAATTTTTTTTCACTTGATGTAGTGTACTTTACCGAGAATAGTTTTCCACTTAAAAAATGGTTTAACAAGAAAGTTCATAGTTCAAAGTTATGCAGTATGTTACAAATTGCACTTGTAACAATTACTGCTACAGATGGGCGATATTTTATTGTGTGCAACATATCGTCAAAGAAATTACCCATCATAATAATTGGTCATCTCACAATAAAAACGATAAATTTGTCTAAATTTATCGCCTTGAATTTACAGTAATTTATGTGGTTATTTTTTTTGTTTGCATTTTTTAAATAAATGTCAAATTTGTTCTCATATTTCAGACTTGTTTGCTTGGTATTACTACAGCTTTGCTATACAGGTGTACTACTGGGACTTAATTGATGTGATTTTGTGGTTTCTAGTACCATTTTAGGGCTTTCAATACAGAATATAGTGACAGATTTATAATACAAACATTTAGAATGATATTTTTATTGTCAGTTATCGTTACCGTGATGAAAACCAGAAATTATCGTGGTATATTTTTTAGTCCATATCGCCCATCCCTAATTACTGCATCAAAATTCTAATAAGATTCTAATTTAAATGTTACAGTCATTATGGTTATTGCAGTGGGAAGGAATGCTTCCTTTTTCAATGTCTGTCTCACTGGACAATATAATTGGACACTAAAAGGATTCTCATTGCTTATTAGGAACTATTTAACAGAAAGATAAATGAAATTCATGGAGACATGAAGCCATTGTTAAGCAGGATCTGTAAAATCCTGCTTAACAATGGCTTCATTTCTCAATGAATTTTATCCTGAGGACTGAATAAATTTTAGGGACCAGTTCACTCACTGAGTAGCCCACCTTATAAAACCCAAAGTAATGCAATGGTTTGTATAGATCTTTTTCCAGTATGGTTTTGGGTCTGTGCAGCAATTTTGGTTTAAAAGAGTTAAATTAATAAAACTTAATAAAACTGAAGCTCAGGGAAAAAGCTAAAATTTATATTCACTTAAAACATGTTTGAACTTTAATGTAAACCAGTATCTCAGTAGAAAAAGTAATAGTATTGCAAAAAAAGGAAAAATAGTCAGTCAGGATAAGCCACAGTCATCAGAATAAATAGATTTTTTATGATAGTCAAAAACCCCTGTGGGTTACGACATGATGTGCAGTGAATAACCAATGTCATCAGGGCGCAAAAGAGAGAAAAAGAGCTTTTTTCACTAAGGTGTAGTGACATGCTGTGGCCATAGGGGGCGACTGAGAGTAATAAAGGTGTAGTGACATGCTGTGGCCATAGGGGGCGACTGAGAGTAAAATGTGTGTGTATTTGCAAAATAAATACACACACTAGATACACACTCAATACTCATGTTCCTATCTTTCTGAGGACCGGGCTGAAACTTTGAAAAAAAGCATATAAATAACCTCTGGATGCCATTACAATGAAAAAGAAAGTGAGGACCGGCCAAAATGTCCTCACTTCCCAAAAATGTCCTCACTCCAAAGGTTAAAAACCCATGGTGGTCCTCACATCGATGGCAGAACAGACACACACACACACACACACACACACACACACATCCCATGAGGCTTGTGTGTAAATCAGGGTTTGGCGAGGAGGTGTGGTTATTACTGCCAAGTCCCATATGTTATCCACCAGCACTGGAGGGAAAACCCCTGGGACACACACACACACACACACACACACACACACACACACACGCACACACACACATGCTTACAGTACATGGAAAAACATACACCACCACATACACACTGACACACAAACAGAGACAGAAAGCGACAAAACGTCACTCAGACACACACTGCATGGATGTGAAACATGACATCACAACATGCACACACAAACACACGCACACGGACAAAAACCTAAGAAAAGAATTCCTGAAAGACACAAACACAAAAGTACACGACACAAACAGTTTCCTCCATCAGGACAACTCAGGAAACCCCGATCGGGTCAGGGAGGGGGAATGAAGGCAAGACCTAACCGTGAATTATTACAAGATGCTGTCATATATATATATATATATATATATATATATGGACTGTTTTCCCTCCTCATAAATCTCACATTTGATGAGGGACCACAGGTTCTCTATGGGGTTCAGATCAGGTGAACAAGGAGGCCATGTCATTAGTTTTTCCTCTTTTAGACCCTTTCTTGCAGCCACACTGTGGAGTACTTGGATGCGTGTGATGGAGCATTGTCCTGCATGAAAATCAGGTTTTTCTTGAAGGATGCGGACTTCTTCCTGTACCACTGCTAGAAGAAGGTGTCTTCCAGAAACTGGCATTAGGACTGGG